>CM076577.1:1105683098-1106042706 GCA_034641835.2 Pinus albicaulis
CTTCTTAACTTGTGCAACCTGAATATGTTCATCAGCAAGTCATCAGCAACAATCTCTGCATGATCTGTCCTTATCTTCGAGTTATAAGACTTCCAATCTCATTATCAAAAAGTAAACAGGACTCATCCATAATCTTCAACACAAGGCATCAAGTATCATATCATCATTATTTAGAACTGAGGAATTAAGCTGATACAGAGTCAATAATACAGTTATTAACAATCAGGCTGCTACTCCCCCTGAGCCTCTGCTCCAGATCTTCAGCTAGCATATAAATTCTCTTATCATCAATGCATATGCGACTGTGTCTGAAGAAACTCGTGTGTATACGCGACTTTTGTTAATATAACCCGCGTATGGAAAGTGAAGCATAGAAAATTTTCATCTTCCTTCATTTCCTCCTGAATTTGTACCTCCTGTACCTGTCCTTTCCACATCAGATGCGCTATCAGAAGTAAACATAACCAGAATAATCAAATCAACCATGAGAGTCATCATGCATTGCTCCCCTTGTGACGATACATTACTAAATCTCATAATGTATCCCACATCATCTGCAATAACTGGGAGAAGTAAGTCGTAAGCGGATGACCGCAGAGGGTCCGACCCCTACGTCGATCGGTCCTCCTTCTTTTCCAAATTTGCTTGAGTTTCCAACCCCCACCAGTGCAAAGTCACTTTCCGTATCTGTTTATCATCTCGCATTCTTTTTCTACATGTCCATACTTGTTACAAGCATAACATCTCATGTGGTCGTGAGAAATAAACATAAGAATCATAATGAGTATTTCTATTCTTCCTCCTTTTACAATCACCGCTTTATGTCCATACTTGTTACATGAAAACAATATCCCTGAATAAACTTATACCTTTTCGAGTAGAATTGCTTGTTTGAGGCTGAAATGATCTGCCCCTGCAATTTGCCGCAACCCGTAACATGCCCATAATTATGACATTTGAAACATTCAACATTATTGAATGATTTCCTTTGAGATTTCATCATTGTTGGTTGACCTTTTGTTTCTTTCAACTCTTCAGGTTTTGCATTGACTTCCTTTGAATCTTTAGCATTCCCTTGTGAACTAGATTCTCCTTTGACCGTTTCATGAAAAGCAAGACCAAGTTTAATAGAGGGAGACCTTTGACTACTAAGAATATTATCCAGAATCTTAGTACTATCTTGAAACCTCAAGAGTTTATCATTTTCTTCTAATTTACCTTTGAGAGTGTTTACCTCAACCTCCAAGCTTTGGCATTGCTTCTTCATGCTTTCTTCTTTCCTTCTTCCTTCTTCTACTTGATCATTCAGCTTCAAGATTTCTTCTTTCAACTTATTCTCTTGTGCTTGTAGAAGTTCTTCATGTTCCTTGACTGCTTCTTCTATGACAGAGATGATTTTTGCTCCAAGTTCTTCATTTTTCCTGTATGATTTTTCCAGCTTTATTTTGAGAGCGAGGATTTCTTTTTCAAGCCCTCTCTGCAGATTTTCATGTATTTCTATTTGTTCCTTCATTCTAGAGATCATCTCCTTTTCGATAGAGCCTTTCTCTTTAATTTCTCTTTGTTGTTCTTCAATTTTGATCTTCAGAACTTCTTCTAGATCCATAACATTTCTTTCACTATCTTCATCATTGCATGCACAAGAAAGAGAGTCATCAAAACAATTATCAATACCTGTTCCATTTTATGCTGCACATGTTTTCTGAGATATCTCCTTTTCAGTGGCCTTCTTCTTTTGCTTCTTTCTCATTGCGACGGATCTCCTTCAAGCGATCAAGCTTCTACAGAAGGACCTGCTCTGATACCAATTGTTGGGAAAAATACTGAGAGGTGGGGGGGTGAATCAGTATTTAGGGCAAACTAAAACTTTTTCCTTTTTCATGCTCAAAACCCCATACGCTACTTTTCTGAAGTAAACTAGCGTATACACGCGGCTATCCTTCATACAACTCGCGTATACCCAGTGATCTAATTATGCCATTAGTTCTTCACTTATATCATTCTATCATTCATTCATTAGATGTTCTACAAACAATAAACATGTGCAGTCAGAACAGAATAAACCATCACACAAAGCATCACACATAAACACCAGGATTTTTAGGTGGAAACCCAAGTCGAGAGAAAACCACCGCTGCAGTTGCTCAGCCTTTAATATTTTATTATAGAGAAAACATCTTACAACATATGTGCTGGTGCAGACTCTACCAGCACGCAGGCACCCACCTGTGCTCGTTACCACTTTCTCGGAAGGGAGCCCGACCCTCGACCGCACAAATTTCTCCCGGAAGGAGCTACGACCCCCTGCTCTCGTTTACCAGCCTCACCTGGAAGGGAGCTATGACCCCCTGATCTCGTTTACCAGCCTCACCCGGAAGGGAGCTACCACCCCCTGACTGAAGGCTACAACCCTCAGCACCTCTATGGACCACGTTTCATCAATTTTCACACTGGATCCAAAGCTTCCTTTAGGACACCACTTGCAGGCCATATTTCATCATATTTTCAAAATGACCCTTTCCATACTTTTAAGCACAAACATACATCACCAACAGATACTTATCAACACATATCAGATAGCAGAAACACAGCAGAACAGATCAGATATTTCATACCCCTTGCTTCAGCAAACCCTAGTTTGCATATGCGCTTTCCCTTTACTGATGTCGCGTATATACGCGCTTTCGTTCCCACAAACCAGCGTATACCTCTGTGTATATTTCATTGCGCATACGCGCTTTCTCTTTAGCGAGGCCGCGTATATACGCGCTTCCTCCGCGGCGAAGTAGCGTATAGATCTTCAATCATTATAGAACAACATACTTCTACAGATCAGATATTCAGTTCAGATTTACCTTTTTACTTCAGACAGATGTTCGCCTAGATGTTCGCCTCATCACAGATCTAGCAAATACAAGTATATTTCAGATCTAGATCCCCTTCTTCATCACTCCTTCATTGGTGCATCATACATTCAGATCTTTCATTCAATCGTAACCCTTTCATTCAGATATACTCCAGAGAGAAGTATTCATTCAAGCTCAGACATCTTGCACCCACCCTCATGATTTGCACAATGAATTTCTTCTCCTTATAAAGGTTTACCCTTTTTCAATACCATGAGCCAAAACCACATTACTTCCGATGGTATTCCTGGACGGGGTCAATTAGGCGAATCATTACCCAATACAATGGGTCAATACCATGGTGGTTACCCCTGGTTTTGCACTTTTTGAGCGCTTTTGCCCATACGCGACTTGGAACGTTCCGTTCCGTGTGCATACGCGACTTTCCCTAGGCCAATCTGCGTATGCCAAGAGACATACTCTTTTTCATCATAGAATTAGCACATGCTGAATTCCTTTCTTCATTGCCTTCTGTATACACTGTAGATACATCAGATTTAGTTCATCAAACCATATTCTATCAGGCACAACTTCATCAAGTAAGTTGCCATTATCTTCATCAAGTGGGTTGTCTTTCAAAGACAACACTCAGCATCATATTGTCAACAAACATCATATCACATCAGATTTACATCATTTACCAAGTCCATCAAGTCAAGAATAACTTCATCAGGTGGTTTGCCATTAAGGACAACACATGTCAACAGTTGCATGTCTTCATCTTCATTTAGTGGGTTGCCATCAAGGACAACACTCTGCATCATATTTCCAACAACTAGAATATTTTCCTTCTTATCTTTTAATGCATTCTCGAGCTCTTTTTCAGTTGCAGTAAGTTGCTCATTCAATTTTAAGAGCAAATCCATTAGTTCTTCCTCAAAATTTTCTTTGATGATTTCTACAGTCTGTGGATGTCTTGAGGCCGGTAACTTTAATTGTTTTCTCAGAGCTGCAATATCATCATCTTTTCTCTTGATCAAAGCTTCAATACCTTTCACATCTTTAGGATTATGACCCAAACCAATGATTATTTCCTCTAAAGTTTTGATTCTATTATCCTTAGCCTGGGAGGAGGTTTTTTCAAGGTGCAACTATGTATTAGTATTATCCAAAGAATCCTACAACTTATGGGTCATCATTGATTTATCCGTCAGAGTAGAATAAATCATCTCACCTGTTTGCTTGTGTAGCTCAATTTGATCTAAAGGATGGATATCCTTTGCTAAGACTTCAAAATTAGTCCTAACGTAATATGCAGCTGGCTGAGGCTGCTGCACCTTGGGCTTCAAATGGCTCATTAACATCTTACCCTGTTGGATGTCATAAGCTGACATCAATCTTTCTTGATTTTTTGGAGCCATCTTCAAAAATTGGTTGTACACTTGAAGTCTAAGTGGATCATTCCTAGCCTTTATATTGATGAATGTTCTTTTGATGTCCCAGGCAGTTTTTACTGGAGGTTTGAAAGAAGATATTTCTGCACTTTGTTGCCTCTGTATTCCCTGTTTTTGAAAATTAGTGGATGTCCCACTACCTGTACATGTTTGCTGATTGTCTTCTCTTCCCTAGCTGTCAGGGATTTCCTGAAATGATTCATCTTCTGGAAGGGGAGTTAATTTCTGCCTTTTAACATCTTGTTGTTCAGAAGAGCCACCAATAGGAGTAGTTGTTTCATCCTCTCTCTTTTTTCCCTTTTCTATATTCAGAGGAGTTTGTAAAATAGAAATTTTTGGCTCACTGATCTGAGTAGGAGGAATTTGTCCTTGAACTTCTTATTTAGAAGTCTCTGGTTGCTCTGTCATTATCAATTTTTCAATTATTTGTATATCAAGCTCCTTTTCTTTTCCTTTAGATTCTACTGCTACTGTACTAATCTCCTGCAATTTTTGTTGTAAAGTCCTGGCTGAAGAAGATCCCTGCACCTGTCCAAAAGATTCTAGGTCAAGTATCTTTTCAAGATCTTTCATTACATTTTCAACATTGACCTGCTCACTATATTTTTCAACCAATGTCCCTTCTGTCCATTCATCCATATTAGCATATTGTTCTATTTCTGGGATTCTTTGATGGATGTATGGTGACAGTTTATTTTTAATTCTTATATCACAGATAAAGTTGTTTGGATCATAAGGAACCGAATAGAAACTCTTTTGTAGTCTGAGATAGTCTTCTAAAATCCTTTCGGCTTCCTTTCCAGCTTCCCTAGAGTTACAAATGAAGGGACCTAATTGGCTCTTGATCCTGAGTTGAGCCTTTTTCTTTGCATTGCAAAAATGAATTATATCTGAATTATTCATCTGCCTGAAATATTCCAATGCAAAGAGTCTCATTGGGACATACTTGGGCAGTTTGAATGGGCATAATTCACATCCATATATCCTGATCTCTGTGTAGTTTTGATATAGGTACCAGTCACCTATCTTGTAATGCTTTGAGAGCTGAAGGATTTTCTTGATTTCATTGTTAATTATAGGAGGAGAGACTCCTGTCAACAAGGTAGTTGCAGGATGAACAAAAAGGTCAACAAACTCATTATAGGAATAAGGAGAATCAGAGGAATTGTGAGTAATGGCAGACCAAAAGATGACTGACCTAGGATTCCCTTTGGTATCAAGTTTCTTAACATAAAAAGGGAAATTTTCTGACTGAAAGTAAATCATGAGATGATATATGACAGAAGAATACTTAAATACTCTCTCATTCTCAAATCTCATGAACTGATCATGGATTTTGTCAACAATATAAGATGCAAAATCGTACTTGACAGCAGGAGGCTGTCCAGGGGTAAAAATGGATAACAATACTAGGGTTAACTGATCAACATACTCACTAGTATTGAAGCCCATTATGGAAGATGTCATGTTTAAAATAAGTCTACCCTCATCAGTAAAGAAAGTATAACCATAAGGGGGAGGGTTTTTAGGTTGATGCTCTGGTAACATGAAGGTTTGGCATAGGCGGTTTAACTCTTCATGGGATAACTTAGTAGATTTCTCAAGTAATTCAACCATGGACAGGGGAGTGAGAGCTTGACCATGTTGGAATTGTAGCATTTCATTTATGGACTGAGCAGTTATTGGGAAAAGGACATTTTGACTTGGGGATAAAACTGCTCGTTGGTTGGGATCATAATTTGCGTAGCAATAATGGATTAACTCAGGAAAAATATGGACTGAGGGGAGAAGGTACATAGGAAGATTTGATTCCCAAAGTCCAAAGATGTCAGAACCATTCAAATAATTTTCTCTGCAGCAGGAAAATATTCGAAGAGGATTCTCACTGAGACGCAAGTCCTTAATTTGAAAATCCATATCGGCTAAAGGCAAATAATCTAAGTCCTTGTGAGGGGTATTGATGGGCATGACACTCAGAGCTACAGGAACTTCCATTTCTGGTTCTTGTGGATTCAGAAATGGAATTTCAGGGTTTTTGTGGAAAAGGGGCACAATTACCAGTTTTGGGAATATATTAATATAATTGCAGTTCTGGGAACGAAAAAGACCAAACTGAACTTCTTTTTAGACCTTAGTGCAGAATTAAAACTAAAACCAGGATTTTTTACAGATTTTAGCGGGGAATTGGAATAAATACCTGTTTACAGGAAATGAAATGTGTTTAAACAGGCGCTGGTTATGACAGAAGAACCCTGAAATACTCGGCTTCAATTCTTTTCAGCAAGGTAACGGTCAACAAGCATTAACAATTGGTTTTTGAATTTTGTTGCATGGAAGACTGGCTAGCGCATGGAACAATGAAAATGACGCATACACAATTTGTTTTATTTACAAAGTCAAAAGGGTGGCAGGTTTTGATTGATGACGTCAGCATGTACGATGGTTTCGTCACAGAGGGATAGGAGCGGATCTTTGTTTGGGCCGCTCGCGCAGTGGAAATCCGGACCCGAAAGATATTAGGGTGAATTTGATAAGAAATTCGCGTCACAACTCTCCCTCCGTACGCCAGCCCAACATTGGACCCGAAAAAGATTAGGGCAAAATTCATTTGGTTTTCGCATCACAAAATTGGCCGACGTCAGCAGGCTATTTTGGAACGCGAATTTGTTTTGAATTATGGTTTATCGTCGTTTGAAGTCTGGCGGGCTCGACCTAAGAACAATTTTGTTTGATCCCATCTTATAAAATTTTTGTTGGTTTTCTTTGATAATACACATATTTATAATAAATCATGGGAATACCACACTAGTAAACATGTGGAAAAGTTATATAAATTATTGAGAACAATCATTTTTATGTAAAAATATCCAAATGTGCTTTTGGGAAATAAGAATTCGAGTATTTGGTTCATATTGTTTTAAAGGGAGTGAAGTTGGAGCCTCAAAAGATGCAAGCTATTACAAAATGACCTATTCCTAAGAAAATCAAGGTTCTTAGAAGATTTTTTAGACTTACATGATATTATTGATCATTTGTTAAGAATTATCATGCATTTCAAGTCCACTCACATATCTCTTGAAGAAAATATCATTTATATGGAATGATGAGGCTACTTTGGCATTCTCTCTTTAATGGATGCCATGTCTTCTACACCAACATCGGTTGCACCTACTTTTGGTAAAACATTCATAGTAGAGTGTGAGGCACTAGGACAAGGAATTTACATAACATTGACACAATAAGGGATATCATTGGCTTTTAAAAGCAAGGAATTCAAAGAAAATATTTGGTGAAATCTACGTATGAAAAATAAATGGAAGCAATATTACATGAAATAAAAAATGGGGATAGTATATCACTGGGAGGTACTTTAAAGTCAAGATATTGTTGGAAATATGATGCAGAGTGTTGTCCTTGATGGCAACCCACTGAATGAAGATGAAGACATGCGACTGTTGACATGTGTTGTCCTTGATGGCAATCCACTTGATGAAGTTATTCTTGACTTGATGAAGTTATTCTTGACTTGATGGACTTGGTAAATGATGTAAATCTGATGTGATATGATGTATGTTGAACAATATGATGAAGAAAGTTGTTCTTGAATGGCAACCCACCTGATGAAGATGATGGCAACTTACTTTATGAAGTTGTGCTTGCTAGAATATGTTCTTGATGAGGTATCTACAGTAGGCAATGAAGAAAGGAATTCAGAATGTGCTCAAAGTATGATGAAAAGAGTATGTCTCTATGAATACGCGGATATGTCTAAAGGAAGTCGCGTATGCACGCGGAAAATAACGTGCCAAATCGCGTATGTGCAAAAGCGCTCAAAAAGTGAAAATCCAGGGGCCCGTGGTATTGAAGGCTCATGGTATTGGTTTGGCTCATGGTATTGAAAAAGGGGCCCGTGGTATTGAAGGCTCATGGTATTGTTTTGGCTCGTGGTATTGAAAAAGGATAAACCTATATAAGGAGAAGAAATTCATTGTGCAAATGATGAGTGTGGGTGCAAGATGTCTGAGCTTGAATGAATACTTCTCTGTGAAGTATATCTGTATGGAAAGGGTAAAGGTTTGATGATAGATCTGAATCTATGATGCACCTATGAAGAAATGATGAAGCGGGATATCTAGATCTGAAATGTATCTGTATTTGATAGATCTGTTTATGGAGTGATTAGATCTGTGATGAGGCGAACATCTGTCTGAAGTAAAGGGTTAAATCTGAACCGAATGTCTGATCTGAAGAAGTATGCTGCTCTATGATGGTTGAAGATATATACGCTACTTCGCCGAAGAGGAAGCGCGTATATACGCGACTTCGCTCAAGAGAAAGTGCGTATGCGCAATGAAATACATACAGAGGTATACGCTGGTTTGTGTGAACATAAGCGCGTATATACGCGACATCAGTAAAGGTAAAGCGCATATGCAAACTAGGGTTTGCTGAAGCAAGGGGTATGAAATATCTGATCTGTTCTGCTGTGTTTTTGCTATCTGATCTGTGTTGATAAGTATCTGTTGGTGATGTATGTTTGTGCTTAAAAGTATGGAAAGGGTCCAGTTTGAAAATATGATGAAATGTGGCCTGCAAGTGGTGTTCTATTGAAGTTGTTGGATCCAGTGTGGAAATTGATGAAACGTGGTCCAAGGTGGTGCTGAGGGTTGTAGCCTTCAGTCAGGGGGTTGTAGCTCCCTTCCAGGTGAGGCTGGTAAACGAGATCGGGGGGTCGTAGCTCCCTTCCAGGAGAGGCTGGTAAACGAGTCAGGGGGTTGGAGCTCCCTTCCAGGAGAGGCTTGTAAACGAGCGCAGGTGGGTGCCTGCGTGCTGGTCAAGTCTGCGCCAGCACATATGTTGTAAGATGTTTTCTCTATAATAAAATATTGAAGGCTGAGCAACTGCAGCGGTGGTTTTCTCCCGACTTGGGTTTCCACCTAAAAAGCCTGGTGTTTATGTGTGATGGTTTATTCTGATCTTACTGCTCATGTTTACTGTTTATTGAACATCTGATGAATGAATAATGGAATGATATAAGCAAATAACTAATGACATAATTAGATCTCTGTGAATACGCGAGTTGCATGTAAGATATTCGCGTGTATACGCGAGTTTACTACAAGAAAGTAGCGTATGGGTTTTAAGGAATGAAAAAGTGAAAACATTTGAGTATGCAGTAAATACTGATTCAGCCCCCCCTCTCAGTATTTTTCCCAAAAATTGGTATCAGAGGGTTGTCCTTCTGCAGAAGCTTGATCGCTTGAAGGAGATCCGTCATAATGGGAAAGAAGCAAAAGAAGAAGCCCACTCGGAGAAAGGAGATATTTCAGAGAACATGGATACCAGAAATCAAAGAAGATGAATCAGATAGTGATTGGGGTCATCCTTTGCATGATCTTAGTGGTACAAACAATAGTGAAGAATATGTTATCGACCTAGAAGAAGCCGAAGAAGATTCTGACCAAGCTCTACAAGTACTCATGGAAAAGAAGCAAAATACTCAAAGTAAGGAGATGTCTCAGAAAACCGGTACAGCAGAAGTTGACAAAGATGAATCTGATAGTGATCCTTGTAATCTTATCTGTGCAAGCAATGATGTAGATAGTGAAAGTAATGTTGTGGACTTAAAGAAGGTTATCAAATATCAACAAAGAATTTTTAATGAGAAGGACGCTGCCTCCAAAGCTTTGGTATTTAGACTGAAAAGGATGTTCGATGATGTATACAATCAAAGTAAAGGATATGAAGCTGGAATCATCTCTCTGCAAGCAGAACTTGAAGAATCAAATGAGAAGAATGAAGGACTTGAAGCAGAAAACGTTTCTCTAAAAACAGATCTGGAAAAATCAAAAAGGAAGAATGAAGGTCTTGAAGCTGGAATCATCTCTCTACAAGCAAAACTTGAAGCATCAAGTAAGAAGAGTGAGGAACATCTATCATCATTTGAAAAGGAAGGACTTGAAGCAGAAATCATTTCCCTCAAAGAAGACCTGGATAAATCAAATAAGAAGAATGCAGAACTTGAAGCTGAAAACATATCTCTGAAAGAAGATCTCAAAGCATCAAAGAAGAAGAATGAAGAGCTGCAACAAACATGTGAAGTAAACGAAAATTGGTTGAAAGAAGAGATTCTAAATCTGAAGGATCAAGTAGAAGATGGAAGAAGGAAAGAAGAAAGCATGACAAAGCAATGTCAAGCCCTGGAGGTTGAGGTAAACATTCTCAAAGGTAAATTAGAAGAAAAGGTTAAAATTTGAGGTTTCAAGATAGTACTAAGATTCTGGACAATATTCTTAGTAGTCAAAGGTCTCCTTCTATTAAACTTGGTCTTGGTTTTCATGAAACGGTCAAAGGAGAATCTAGTTCACAAGGGAATGCTAATGATTCAAAGGAAGTCAATGCAAAATCTGAAGTGTTGAAAGAAACAAAAGGTCAACCAACAGTCATAAATCCTCAATGGAAATCATTCAATAATGTTGAATGCTTTAGATGTCATAATCTTGGACATGTTGCAGCCAATTGCAGGAGTAGATTGTTTCAGTCACAAACAAGCAGATTCTACACAAATAGGTACTTTGGTTTCTTCAAGGGATATTGTTTTTCATGCAACAAGTATGGTCACAAAGCTGGTGATTGTAATAGAAGGAAGAATAGAAAAGCTCATTATGATTCTTATGTTTATTTCTCTAGCCACATGAGATGTTATGCTTGTAATAAGTATGGACATGTAGAAAAAGAATGCAGGATGAACAGATCTGGGAAAGTGGACAATTTTCAGCACACAGTTGGAAAGCTCAAGCAAATTTGGAAAAAGAAGGAGGACCGATCAGAAACGTAGGGAATTCAGACCCTACTGCAGTCATCCGCTTCTGGAAGCTTACTTCTCTGATTGACTGCAGGAATAATGTGGGATACATTATGAGATTTTCACAAGGGAAGCAATGTATGATGCCTCTAATGGTTGATTTGTTTATTCTGGTTATATGTATTTCTGAGAGTGCATCTGGTGTGAAGAAAAGACAGGAACAGAAGGTAAATTTGCAGAGGGAGATGAAGGTGTGAAATTTTCTATATTTCACTTTCCATACGCGGGTTATATGAAACAAAGTCGCGTATACACGCGAGTTCCAGCTGACACAGCCGCGTATGCATTGATGATAAGAAAATTTATCTGATAGCTAAAGATCTGGAGCAGAGGTCCAGGGGGAGCATCAGTCTGACTACTGATGATTGCACTGTTAGCATTATTCTGGTTATACTCATGATAATGAAATGATACATGGGTACTTGTGTTGAAGATTATGGATGAAGCCTGGTTGCTTTATGATGAAGAGCATTCGTTGTTGAGATGAAAGTCTTATAATTCAGAGATGAGGACAGATCATGCAGAGATTGTTGTTGATGACTTGCTGTTGAAGGTGCTTCAGATTGCACAAGCTAAGGAAGAGCACTGGTTTAGGGGGAGCAGCAGTTTAAATACTAATGATTGCATTGTTGGCAATATGACTGCTTATTCTTTGGTTTTTGTGATACTCATGCTCAAATGATGATGTCTTGGTACATGGTTTATTATGATGAGTTTTTGAGCCCTGGTTGCTGATAAGTATATTTTGTACTCACACATGGATGAGTTGGGTGTCATTTGATTCAGAAATAAATCATGCAGAGTGTGTTACTATGGTTGAGAGATCTTTTGCCTACATATGTTACTTCATGTTAAATCTTGGTGATGTTGGACCACATGGATGATTGCTTGACACTTATGTGAAGATGCTGTTCTGGTATGGAAAGAATGTATTGATGCTGCAAAGAATCTGAAGACTTGGATACTAATGTGCTTATGCTACCACCATTGGATGACGCTTGAAGACACAACTACATTGTTCTATCCATCTGTAGTCCAAGGAAGCATTCAAATATCTCAGAAAGAAGCTGAACACTGTCTTTGCCTCTCAGAGAATCAGATCTGGTTGAAATTTAGAAGATGGCATTGGATACGCGGGTTTCATGAAACACAGTCGCGTATATACGCGAGTTACTTCACATAAAACCGCGTATGTTTGGTTGCTGGCAATTTTTGGTTGGTTCAGCTCTCTTCAGTACAGCTGCAGTGCTTTTTGGTATCTGATACTGTTTGGTATCTCTGGTGGTGTTCCAGTTCTCATAATTCTGTTTCTAATGTTTTGATGAAGATGCCTTGATGATTTGTTGGTGGAAGTTTTCAGGATGCACAAACTAAGGGGGAGCCTTAGTCATTTGGAAAGATTGCTTGGTTGCACAGATTCAGGGGGAGCATTAGCGTTGCTGAGTATAATGCTTTGTTGGCATTATGATGGTTCTGAAATATGTTCTCTTTCTTGAGGATTTTCTAGGTGTTGGTCTTAAATGGTCATACTTGTATTTTGATGAAAAGGTCTTGTTGAGACCCATGATGTAAAATTGTAATATTCAGTCATGTAAGGACTTGTCAAATTGTAAACCCACTTGGTTGGGTAGCTGAGTTGAAATGTGTAAACCCACTTGGTTGGGTACTTGAGTCTCATATGTAAATCCACTTGGTTGGATATTTGTTGTAAGTATGAGTCATTGGTGATAGGAAACTTCATAGAGTCATGTACTTTATTGAAAATATGTTTGAAGATTCAGCATGAACTCAGGGGGAGCTTGGTCACTTCAGTATACATCAGATCTGCAGAACACTTCTTCTACATGAGGAGAAAAAGGGGGTGAGTGTGTTGGTTTCGATCCGCCCGTTGCCCTTGATGTCAAAGGGGGAGAGTGTGTTGGTTTTGATCCGCTGGTTTTGATCCGCCCTTTGCCCTTGATGTCAAAGGGGGAGAGTGACATGGTGTTTGAATGCAGATAATGGTGTCAAAGAATTGGGAGAGTGACATGGTGTCAATGTACCTATCTGCTATAGTAACCAAACACCATCATGGTTGCCATCAAGTCCAAAGGGGGAGATTGTTGGAAATATGATGCAGAGTGTTGTCCTTGATGGCAACCCACTGAATGAAGATGAAGACATGCGACTGTTGACATGTGTTGTCCTTGATGGAAATCCACTTGATGAAGTTATTCTTGACTTGATGGACTTGGTAAATGATGTAAATCTGATGTGATATGATGTTTGTTGAACAATATGATGAAGAAAGTTGTTCTTGAATGGAAACCCACTCCGATGAAGATGATGTGGCAACTTACTAGATGAAGCGAGCCATGAATATGTTCTCGATGATGTATCTACTTGCAACGTGTGGTGTACAAGGCAAATGAAGAAAGGAATTTAATGCTCAAAGTATGATGAAAAGAGAGCCTGCGAATACGCGGATATGTCTAAAGGAAGTCGCGTATGCACGCGGGGAACAACGTTCCAAGTCGCGTATGGGCAAAAGCGCTCATAAAGTGCAAAACCAGGGGCTCGTGGTATTGAAGGCTCATGGTATTGCTTTGGCCCATGGTATTGAAAAAGGGGCTCATGGTATTGAAAAAAGGATAAACCTATATAAGGAGAAGAAATTCATTGTGCAAATCATGAGTGTGGGTGCAAGATGTCTGAGCTTGAATGAATACTTCTCTCTGAAGTATATCTGAATGGAAAGGGTAACAGTTTGATGATAGATCTGAATTTGTGATGCACCTATGAAGAAGATGATGAAAGGTGATATCTAGATCCGAAATGTATTCTCGTATTTGCTAGATCCGTTATGCATGGAAGGCTTAGATCCGTGATGAGGCGAACATCTAGGCGGTAACATCTGTCTGAAGCAAAAGGGTAAATCTGAACTGAATATCTGATCTGAAGAAGTATGCTGCTCTATAATGGTTGAAGATCTATACGCTAGTTTTCCGAAGAGGAAGCGCGTATATACGCGGCTTCGCTAAAGAAAAAGCGCGTATGCGCAATGAAATTGGCTTTGTAATTTATACAGAGGTATACGCGAATTTATGTGGATGGAAGCGCGTATATACGCGACATCAGTGAAAGGAAAGCGCGTATGCAAACTAGGGTTTGCTGAAGTCTGTGGTAAGAAATGTCTGATCTAATCTGCTGTATTGCTGCTATCTGTATTCTACTATTCTGAGTTTCTTGTATCAGTTTGGTTGTATGGTTGAGCTTGAAAGGATGAAAAGGGTCTAGTCTGAAAATATGATGAAACGTGGCCTGCAAGTTGTGTTCTATTGAATTTGTTGGATCCAGTGTGAAAATTGATGAAACGTGGTCCATAGAGGTGCTGAGGGTTGTAGCCTTCAGTCAGGGGGTCGTAGCTCCCTTCCAGGTGAGGCTGGTAAACGAGATCGGGGGGTCGTAGCTCCCTTCCAGGTGAGGCTGGTAAACGAGTCGGGGGGTTGGAGCTCCCTTCTAGGGGAGGCTGGTAAACGAGCACAGGTGGTACTTGCGTGCCGGGCCGAAGTCCGCGCTCACCAGCACATATGCCGTAAGATGTTTTCTCTATAATAAAATATTGAAGGCTGAGAAACTGTAGCGGTGGTTTTCTCCCGACTTGGGTTTCCACCTAAAATCCTGGTGTTCATGTGTGATGCTTATGTGTGATGGTTTATTCTATTCTTACTGCACATGTTTACTATTTATAGAACATCTAATGAATGAATGATGGAATGACATAAGTGAAGAACTAATGGCATAATTAGATCTCTGTGTATACGCGAGTTTTATGAAGGATATCCGCATGTATACGCTAGTTGGCTTCATCAAAGTAGCGTATTGGTTTTAGAGCATGGAAAAGTAAAAAGTTTGAATATGTCAGAATATCGATTACCAGTTTCCTCTCGGCGCATTTTTCCCTCACTTTGGTATCGTAAAGGTGTTCCTTCCGCGTGCTTGATCGCTTGAAGGAGATCCGTCATAATGGGAAAGAAGCAAAAGAAGAAGCCTACTCGGAGAAAGGAGATATTTCAGAGAACATGGATACCAGAAATCAAAGAAGATGAATCAGATAGTGATTGGGGTCATCCTTTGCATGATCTTAGTGGTACAAACAATAGTGAAGAATATGCTATCGACCTAGAAGAAGCCGAAGAAGATTCTGACCAAGCTCTACAAGTACTCATGGAAAAGAAGCAAAATACTCAAAGTAAGGAGATGTCTCAGAAAACCGGTACAACAGAAGTTGACAAAGATGAATCTGATAGTGATCCTTGTAATCTTATCTGTGCAAGCAATGATGTAGATAGTGAAAGTAATATTGTGGACTTAAAGAAGGTTATCAAAGATCAACAAAGAATTTTTAATGAGAAGGACGCTGCCTCCAAAGCTTTGGTATTTAGACTGAAAAGGATGTTCGATGATGTATACAATCGAAGTAAAGGATATGAAGCTGGAATCATCTCTCTGTAAGCAGAACTTGAAGAATCAAATGAGAAGAATGAAGGACTTGAAGCAGAAAACGTTTCTCTAAAAGCAGATCTGGAAAAATTAAAAAGGAAGAATGAAGGTCTTGAAGCTGGAATCATCTCTCTACAAGCAAAACTTGAAGCATCAAGTAAGAAGAGTGAGGAACATCTACCATCATTTGAAAAGGAAGGACTTGAAGCAGAAATCATTTCCCTCAAAGAAGAATTGAATAAATCAAATAAGAAGAATGCAGGACTTGAAGCAGAAAACACATCCCTGAAAGTAGATCTCGAAGCATCAAAGAAGAAGAATGAAGAGCTACAACAAACATGTGAAGAAAACGAAAATTGGTTGAAAGAAGAGATCCTAAATCTGAAGGATCAAGTAGAAGATGGAAGAAGGAAAGAAGAAAGCATGACAAAGCAATGTCAAGCCTTGGAGGTTGAGGTAAACATTCCCAAAGGTAAATTAGAAGAAAAGGTTAAACTTTTGAGGTTTCAAGATAGTACTAATATTTTGGACAATATTCTGAGTAATCAAAGGTCTCCTGCTATCAAACTTGGTCTTGGTTTCCATGAAACTATTAAAGGAGAATCTAGCTCACAAGGAAGTGCTAAAAATTCAGAGGATGTCAATGCAAAACCTGAAGTGTTGAAAGAAACAAAAGATCAACTGACAATCATGAATTCTCAAAGGAAATCATTCAATAATGTTGAATGCTTTAGATGTCATAATTATGGGCATGTTGCAGCAAATTGCAGAAGTAGACTGTTTCAGCCACAAACAAACAGATCCTACATAGAAAGGTACTCTGGTTTCTTCAAGGGATATTGTTTTTCATGTAACAAGTATGGACATAAAGTAGCTGATTGTAAAAGGAGGAAGAATAGAAATACTCATTATGATTCTTATGTTTATTTCTCTGGCCACATGAGATGTTATGCTTGTAACAAGTATGGACATGTAGAAAAAGAATGCAGGATGAACAGATCTGGGAAAGTGGACAATTTTCAGCACACAGTTGGAAAGCTCAAGCAAATTTGGAAAAAGAAGGAGGACCGATCAAAAACGTAGGGAATTCTGACCCTACTGCAGTCATCCGCTTCTGAAGCTGACTTTTCTTATTGACTGCAGGAATGATGTGAGATACATTATGAGATCTAGTAATGTATCGTCACAAGGGGAGCAATGCATGATGACTCTCATGGTTGATTTCATTATACTGGTTATGTTTACTTCTGACAGCGCATCTGATATGGAAAGGACAGGTACAGGAGGTGAAAGCTCAGGAAGAAATGAAGGAAGATGAAAATTTTCTATGCTTCACTTTCCATACGCGGGTTCTATGAAACAAAGTTGCGTATACACGCGAGTTCCAGCTGACACAGCGGCGTATGCATTGATAATGAGAAAAATTATCTGATAGCTGAAGATCTGGAGCAGAGGTCCAGGGGGAGCATCAGTCTGACTGCTGATGATTGCACTATTAGCATTATTCTGGTTATACTCATGATAATGAAATGATACATGGGGTCTTGTGTCGAAGATTATGGATGAAGCCTGGTTGCTTTATGATGAAAAGCATTCATTGTTGAGATGAAAGTCTTATAATTCAGAGATGAGGACAGATCATGCAGAGATTGTTGCTGATGACTTGCTGTTGAAGGTGCTTCAGATTGCACAAGCTAAGGAAGAGCACTGGTTTATGGGGAGCAGCAGGTTGAAATGATTGCATTGTTGGCAATATGACTGCTTATTCTTTGGTTTTTGTGATACTCATGCTCAAATGATGATGACTTGGTACATGGTTTATTATGATGAATTTTTGAGCCTTGGTTGCTGATAAGTATCTTTTGTACTCACACATGGATGAGTTGGATGTCATTTGATTCGTAAATAAATCATGCGTAGTGTGTTACTATGATTGAGAGATCTTTTTATGTTACTTCATGTTAAATCTTGAAGATCATGGTGATGTTGGACCACATGGATGATTGCTTGACACCTATGTGAAGATGTTGTTCTGATATGGCAATATCTCTCGGGAAAGATTGTATTGATGCCGTGTTGAATCCGCGCTCTGGTTATCATTGTGCCGATGCTACAACCACTGGATGACGCTCGTTCTATCTATCTGTAGTCCAGGGAAGCATTCAAATGTCTCAGAAAGAAGCTGAACATTGTCTGTTCCTCATAGAGAATCAGATCTGCATAAATTTTAGAAGATGGTTTGGGATACGCAGGTTTCCTGAAACACATTCGCGTATGTACGCGAGTTCCTGCACATAAAACCGCGTATGTTTGGTTGCTGACAACTTTTTGGATGGTTCAGCATTCTTCAGCATAGCTGCAGTGCTGTCTGGTATCTCTGATACTGTTTGGTATCTCTGGTGGTGTTCTAGTTCTCATAATTCTGTTTCTAATGTTTTGATGAAGATGCCTTGATGATTTGTTGGTGGAAGTTTTCAGGATGCACAAACTAAGGGGGAGCCTTAGTCATTTGAAAAGATTGCTTGGTTGCACAGATTCAGGGGGAGCATTAGCTTTGCCGAGTATAATGCAGTGTTGGCATTATTATGGTTCTGAAATATGTTCTCTTTCTTGAGGACTTTCTGGTGTTGGTCATAAATGGTCATATTTATATTTTGGTGAAAAGGTCTTGTTGAGACCCATGATGTAAAAATTGTAATATTTAGTCATGTAAGGACTTGTCATTTTTGTAAACCCACTTGGTTGGGTAGCTGAGTCAAATTTTGTAAACCCACTTGGTTGGGTACTTGAGTCTTATATGTAAATCCACTTGGTTGGATGTTTGATGTAAGTATGAGTCTTTGGTGATAGGAAGTTCATAGAGTTATGTACTTTATTGAAAAATATGTTTGAAGATTCAGCATGAACTTAGGCGGAGCTTGGTCACTTCAGTATACATCAGATCTGCAGAACGCTTCTTCCACATGAGGAGAAAAGGGGGAGAGTGTGTTGGTTTTGATCCGCCCTTTGCCCTTGATGTCAAAAGGGGAGAGTGACATGGTGTTTGAATCAAGATAATGGTGTCAAAGAATGGGGAGAGTGACATGGTGTCATTGTATTCTTAATGTACCTATCTATTGTGGTGATCAAACACCATCGTGGTTGCCATCAAGTCCAAAGGGGGAGATTGTTGGCAATATGATGCAGAGTGTCTTTGGCATGGCAACCCACCGAATGAAGATGAAGACATGCGATCGTTGGCATGTGTTGTCCTTGATGGCAATACACTTGATGAAGTTATTCTTGACTTGATGGACTTGGTAAATGATGTAAATCTGATGTGATATGATGTTTTTTGAACAATATGATGTAGAGAGTTGTTCTTGAATGGAAACCCACCTGATGAAGATGATGGAAATTTACTTGATGAAGTTGTGCTTGATAGAATATGTCTTGATGATGTATCTACAAGGTGTACAAGGCAATGAAGAAAGGAATTTAATGTGCTTCCAAAGTATGATGAAAAGAGTATGTCTCTATGAATACGCTGACATGTTCAAGGGAAGTCGCTGTGCACGCCTTTAAAAGAACGTTCCAAGTCGCGTATGGGTAAAAGCGCTCAAAAACTGCAAAACCAGGGGCCCGTGGTATTGAAGGCTCGTGGTATTGAAGGTCATGGTATTGTTTTGGCTCATGGTATTGAAAAAGGGGCCCCTGGTATTGAAAAAGGATAAACCTATATAAGGAGAAGAAATTCATTGTGCAAATCATGAGTGTGGGAGCAAGATGTCTGAGCTTGAATGAATACTTCTCTATGAAGTATATATGTATGGAAAGGGTAAAGGTTTGATGATAGATCTGAATCTATGATGCACTTATGAAGAAATGATGAAGCGGGATTTCTAGATCTGAAATGTACTTGTATTTGCTAGATCTATTTATGGAGTGATTAGATCTGTGATGAGGCGAACATCTGTCTAAAGTAAAAGGTTGAATCTGAACTGAATGTCTGATCTGAAGAAGTATGCAGCTCTATAATGATTGAAGATATATATGCTACTTCGCCGAAGAGGAAGCGTGTATATACGCGGCTTCGCTGAAGAGAAAGCACGTATGCGCAATGAAATATATACAGAGGTATACGCTGGTTTGTGTGGACGGAAGTGCGTATATACGCGACATCAGTGAAATGAAAGCACGTATGCAAACTAGGGTTTGCTGAAGTCTGTGGTAAGAAATGTCTGATCTATTCTGCTGTGTTACTGCTATCTGTATTCAATCGTTCCGAGTCGTTCGTATCGGGGCTTGCTGTATGGTTGAGCTTGAAAGGATGAAAAAGGTCTAGTCCGAAAATATGATGAAACGTGGTCCAAGGTGGTGCCGAGGGTTGTAGCCTTCTGGGCCGTGGGTTGTAGCTCCTTCCGTATATACGGGGTAAACGAGATCAGGGGGTCATAGCTCTCTTCCAGGTGAGGCTGGTAAACGAGTCAGGGGGTTGGAGCTCCCTTCCAGGAGAGGCTGGTAAACGAGCGCAGGTGGGTGCCTGCGTGCTGGTCAAGTCTGCACCAGCACATCTGTTGTAAGATGTTTTCTCTATAATAAAATATTGAAGGCTGAGCAACTGCAGCGGTGGTTTTCTCCGACTTGGGTTTCCACCTAAAAATCCTGGTGTTCATGTGTGATGCTTTGTGTGATGGTTTATTCTGTTCTTACTGCACATGTTTACTGTTTATAGAACATATAATGAATGGATGATGGAATGATATAAGTGAAGAACTAATGATATAATTAGATCTCTGTGTATATGCGAGTTTTATGAAGGATATCTGCGTGTATACACTAGTTGGCTTTAGCAAAGTAGCGTATGGGTTTTAAAGGAATGAAAAAGTAAAAAGTTTTGAATATGCAGTAAATACTGATTCACCCCCCCCTCTCAGTATTTTTCCCAACAATTGGTATCAGAGCAGGTTCTTCTGCAGAAGCTTGATCGCTTGAAGGAGATCCGTCGTAATGGGAAAGAAGCAAAAGAAGAAGCCCACTCGGAGAAATGAAATATTTCAGAGAACATGGATACCAGAAATCAAAGAAGATGAATCAGATAGTGATTGGAATCATCCTTTGCATGATCTTAGTGGTACAAACAATAGTGAAGAATATGCTATCGACCTAGAAGAAGCCGAAGAAGATTCTGACCAAGCTCTACAAGTACTCATGGCAAAGAAGCAAAATACTCAAAGTAACGAGATGTCTCAGAAAACCGCTATAGCAGAAGTTGAAAAAAATGATTCTAATAGTGATCCTTGTAATCTTATCTGTGCAAGCAATGATGTTGTGGCTTTAAAAGAAGTTATCAAAGATCAACAAAGAAAATTTAATGAGCAGGACACTGCCTCCAAAGCTTTGTGTTTTAGATTGAAAAGGATGTTCGATGATGTATACAATCGAAGTAAAGGATATCAAGCTGGAATCATCTCTCTGCAAGCAGAACTTGAAGAATCAAATGAGAAGAATGAAGGACTTGAAGCAGAAAACGTTTCTCTAAAAGCAGATCTGGAAAAATCAAAAGGGAAGAATGAAGGTCTTGAAGCTGGAATCATCTCTCTACAAGCAAAACTTGAAGCATCAAGTAAGAAGAGTGAGGAACATCTACCATCATTTGAAAAGGAAGGACTTGAAGCAGAAATCATTTCCCTCAAAGAAGACCTGGATAAATCAAATAAGAAGAATGCAGAACTTGAAGCTGAAAACATATCTTTGAAAGAAGATCTCAAAGCATCAAAGAAGAAGAATGAAGAGCTGCAAAAAACATGTGAAGTAAACGAAAATTGGTTGAAAGAAGAGATCCTAAATCTGAAGGATCAAGTAGAAGATGGAAGAAGGAAATAAGAAAGCATGACAAAGCAATTTCAAGACTTGGAGGTTGAGGTAAATATTCTCAAAGGTAAATTAGAAGAAAAGGTTAAACTTTTAAGGTTTCATGATAGTACTAATATCTTGGACAATATTCTGAGTAATCAAAGGTCTCCTGCTATCAAACATGGTCTTGGTTTCCATGAAACTGTTAAAGGAGAATCTAGCTCACAAGGAAGTGCCAAAAATTCAGAGGATGTCAATGCAAAACCCAAAGTGTTGAAAGAGAAAAAAGGACAACCAACAATCATGAATTCTCAAAGGAATTCATTCAAGAACGTTGAATGTTTTAAATTTCATAATTATGGGCATGTTGCAGCAAATTGCGAAGGCAATGAATCCCACAAACAAATGTGTTCTATCAAAGGTACTCTAGTAGCTTCAAGGGATATTGTTTTTCATGTAACAAGTATGGACATAAGACAATCGATTGTAAAAGGAGGAAGAATAGAAATACTCATTATGATTCTTATGTTTATTTCTCTCGACCACATGAGATGTTATGCTTGTAACAAGTATGGACATGTAGAAAAAGAATGCAGATGAACAAGATTCGGGAAAGTGGACAATTTTCAAGACACAAGCTTGGATATTTCAAGCAAATTTGGAAAGAAGGAGGACCGATCGAAATGTAGGTACCGACCCTACTGCAGTCATCCGCTTCTGAAGCTGACTTTTCTTGTTGACTGCAGGAATGATGTGAGATACATTATGAGATCTACTAATGTATCGTCACAAGAGGAGCAATGCATGATGACTCTCATGGTTGATTTGATTATACTGGTTATGTTTACTTCTGCCAGCGCATCTGATGTGGAAAGGACAGGTACAGGAGGTACAAGCTCTGGAAGAAATGAAGGAAGATGGAAATTTTCTATGCTTCACTTTCCATACGCAGGTTCCATTAACTAAAGTCGCGTATACACGCGGGTTCCAGAAGACGCAGTCGCGTATGCATTGATGATAAGAAAATTTATCTGATAGCTGAAGATCTGGAGCAGAGGTTCAGGGGGAGCATTAGTCTGACTGCTGATGATTGCACTGTTAGCATTATTCTGGTTATACTCATGATAATGAAATGATACATGGGGTCTTGTGTTGAAGATTATGGATGAAGCCTGGTTGCTTTATGATGAAAAGCATTCGTTGTTGAGATGAAAGTCTTATAATTCAGAGATGAGGACAGATCATGTAGAGATTATTGCTGATGACTTGTTGTTGAAGGTGCTTCAGATTTCACAAGCTAAGGAAGAGCACTGGTTTAGGGGGAGCAGCAGGTTGAATACTAATGATTGCATTGTTGGCAATATGACTGCTTATTCTTTGGTTTTTGTGATACTCATGCTCAAATGATGATGACTTGGTACATGGTTTATTATGATGAATTTTTGAGCCCTGGTTGCTGATAAGTATATTTTGTACTCACACATGGATGAGTTGGATGTCATTTGATTCAGAAATAAATCATGCAGAGTGTGTTACAATGATTGAGAGATCTTTTTATGTTACTTCATGTTAAATCTTGAAGATCATGGTGATGTTGGACCACATGGATGATTGCTTGACACCTATGTGAAGATGTTGTTCTGATATGAGAATCTCTCTTGGAAAGATTGTATTGATGCTGCAAAGAATCTGAAGGCTTGGTTACTATTGTGTTGATGCTACAACCATTGGATGACGTCGTTCTATTTCCATTCAGAAACCAGGGAAGCATTCAAATATCTCAGAAAGAAGCTGAACACTGTCTTTTTCTCACAGAGGATCAGATCTGGTTAAAATTTAGAAGATGGAATTGGATACGCGAATTTCCTGAAACACAAGCCGCTAGAGAGCATGCCGAAGTTCCCTGGTCGCAAAGTTCTATGTTTGGTTGCCGGCAATTTCTTGGTTGGTTCGCTTTCAAAGACAAATAGCCGGGGTGGCCGTTTGGTATCTCTGATACTGTTTGGTATCTTTGGTGGTGTTCCAGTTCTCATAATTCTATTTCTAATGTTTAGATAAAGATTCCTTGATGATTTGTTGGTGAAAGTGTTCAGGATGCACAAACTAAGGGGAAGCCTTAGTCATATGGAAAGTTTACTTGGATGCACAGATTCAGGGGGAGCATTTGCGTTGCTGAGTATAATGCAATTGTTGGCATTATGCTGATTCTGAAAAATGCTCTCTTTCTTGAGGACTTTCTGGTGTTGGTCTTAAAGTTATATTTGTAGTTTGATGAAAAGGTCATGTAGAGATCCTTGATGTAAAATTGTATTATTCAGTCATGTAAGGACTTGATAAATTTGTAAACCCACTTGGTTGGGTAGTTGAGTCAAAATGTGTAAACCCACTTGGTTGGGTACTTGAGTCATATATGTAAATCCACTTGGTTTGATCCTTGATGTAAGTATGAGTCCTTGGTGATAGGAAAGGTCATAGAGTCATGTACTTCATTGAAAAATACTCAAAGATGAACCTCGTGGGGAGCTTGGTCACTTCGCATACATAAGATCTCAGAATTCTTCTTCATCTGGGATATATAGCTGGATTCTTTGATCCGTCGGTTGATCCGCCCCTTGCCCTCGATGTCAAAGGGGGAGAGTGACATGGTGTTTGAATGCGTATAATGGTGTCAAAGAATTGGGAGAGGACATGGTGTCAATGTACTTATCTCTGTTGTGGTAACCAAACACCATCGTGGTTGCCATCAAGTCCAAAGGGGGAGATTGTTGGAAATATGATGCAGAGTGTTGTCCTTGATGGCAACCCACTGAATGAAGATGAAGACATGCGACTGTTGACATGTGTTGTCCCTGATGGCAATCCACTTGATGAAGTTATTCTTGACTTGATGGACTTGGTAAATGATGTAAATCTGATGTGATATGATGTTTGTTGAACAATATGATGAAGAAAGTTGTTCTTGAATGGCAACCCACCTGATGAAGATGATGGCAACTTACTTGATGAAGTTGTGCTTGCTAGAATATGTTCTTGATGATGTATCTACAGTAGGCAATGAAGAAAGGAATTCAGAATGTGCTCAAAGTATGATGAAAAGAGTATGTCTCTATGAATACATGGATCTGTCTAAGGGAAGTCGCATATGCACGCAGAAAAGAACGTTCCAAGTCGCGTATGGGTAAAAGCACTCAAAAAGTGCAAAACCAGGGGTAACCACCATGGTATTATTTTGGCTCATGATATTGAAAAAAAGGGGCCCGTGGTATTGAAGGCTCGTGGTATTGGTTTGGCTCATGGTATTGAAAAAGGGGCCCGTGGTATTGAAAAAGAATAAACCTATATAAGGAGAAGAAATTCATTGTACAAATGATAAGTGTGGGAGCAAGATGTCTGAGCTTGAATAAATACTTCTCTATGAAGTATATCTGAATGGAAAGGGTAAAGGTTCGATGATAGATCTAAATCTATGATGCACCTATGAAGAAATGATGAAGCGGGATATCTAGATCTGAAAATGTATCTCGTATTTGCTAGATCTGTTTATGGAAGGCTTAGATCCGTGATGAGGCTAACATCTAAGCGAACATCTGTCTGAAGTAAAAGGGTAAATCTGAACAGAATTGCTGATTTGAAGAAGTATGCTGCTTTATAATGATTGAAGATATATACGCTACTTATCCACAGAGGAAGCGCGTATATACGCGGCTTCGATGAAGAAAAAGCGCGTATGCGCAATGAAATTGGCTCTATAATTTGTACAGAGGTATACGCGAGTTTATGTGGACGGAAGCGCGTATATACGCGACATCAGTGAAAGGAAAGCGCGTATGCAAACTAGGGTTTGCTGAAGTCTGTGGTAAGAAATGTCTGATCTAATCTGCTGTATTGCTGCTATCTGTATTCTACTGTTCTGAGTTGCCTGTATCAGTTTGGTTGTATGGTTGAGCTTGAAAGGATGAAAAGGGTCTAGTCTGAAAATATGATGAAACGTGGCCTGCAAGTTGTGTTCTATTAAAGTTGTTGGATCCAATGTGAAAATTGATGAAACGTGGTCCAAGGTGGTGCTGAGGGTTGTAGCCTTCAGTCAGGGGGTTGTAGCTCCCTTCCAGGTGAGGCTGGTAAACGAGATCGGGGGGTCGTAGCTCCCTTCCAGGAGAGGCTGGTAAACGAGTCAGGGGGTCGCAGCTCCCTTCCAGGAGAGGCTGGTAAACGAGCGCAGGTGGGTGCCTGCGTGCTGGTCAAGTCTGCGCCAGCACATATGTTGTAAGATGTTTTCTCTATAATAAAATATTGAAGGCTGAGCAACTGCAGCGGTGGTTTTCTCCCGACTTGGGTTTCCACCTAAAAATCCTGGTGTTCATGTGTGATGCTTTGTGTGATGGTTTATTCTGTTCTTACTGCACATGTTTATTGTTTAGAGAACATCTAATAAATAAATGATGGAATGACATAAGTGAAGAACTAATGGCATAATTAGATTTTTGTGTATACGCGAGTTTTATGAAGGATATCCGCGTGTATACGCTAGTTGGCTTCAGATAAGTAGCGTATGGGTTTTAAAGAGTGAAAAAGTAAAAAGTTTGAATATCAGAACACCGATTCACTTCCCTCTCGCATTTTTCCCAACATTCTCTTTTGACAAGTCAAGTTTACATGATTTGACAAGTTTTTCTTTCACTAACCTATCAGCAAATAAATTGAAAACATGTTCAGCCATGATTAGGCTAGATGACTGAATTTTATTTTATTTTCAAAAACAAGTAGTGGCATTAGACTTGCACACTTTCAACATCACTATTTTTTGGGTATGGGGTTGTACCTCTTCTTTTCATCTGCCCTCTTTTTCATTTTTCTTTGTTTTTTACTTTTTCTCTCTTCTTGGTCAAAGCAATCTAAAACTAAGGTAGAAATATGCTCATAGTGTTGAGCTTATTTGTTTTCCTATCTATCCTAATCTAACCTATACATGATATACATTCAGCTGGTAAACTCTCTTTTCCAATACATCTTATCAAGTAGTTGATTCCATGAGGGATCTTGGTTTAGCTCTTTGAGGGTGCTGACAAAATTAAAAGGCCACTCCCACCTCATTTGTGTTTGGACAGTAGTGCCTGAAATGTTCTTGAAATTCTACATCAAACTGCTCTTGACATGTTTTACTCCCTCTTCAAGTGCCTCTAACAAATCAGCAAAGGGATCTTGAAACAATACCTAGCTTAGAGGATTTGGGAGATAAGCTTGATCCAAGACTGCTTCTTCCTTCACTTGGCTGAGCTTAGGACTCCTTTGGGAAAGAAACTCATCCTCTTCCTCATGATCATCTAAACTGGTAGACTCATCATAGATTGCAATGTTGTCTTCAAGAAGTCCTGGTATGCTCTGATTTAGTGGATTGAATTATGTGTGAAGACCATCATGTTGATGAGCAGGAGCACTCTTAGGTAATAAATCTTCTTGAGAAAGAGGTGCAACAACTCTTATGCGATTGTAAATTTCCAAGCCTTCATCTACAATTTGAATTTCAATGGGACTTGGTGGCTGCAAATCTGAAGCTGAAGAAGATTCCGTGTCCCAAATGATTTCATCAACCATTTCAGGAAAAGGTTTTTCACTTACAACTTGCTCAAGAAGTTCTTTTTCTTTTCCAATTTCAACATCAAAACTGAAACACTGCTGATTTCTAATCATATGAAAATTATTTCTGAAGGACTGAAGTGAAGTAGAGCAAAGAGTCAGAGACTCCTTACTTACTTTTAAACTTTCAAGGCTTTCCTCATCAGTGTCATAGGTGACTTGTATTGGCTGATTACTTTTTTCAAACTGATGATACTGATCTTCTTCCCACAAACCAACTATTGATTGCTCTGCAAAGTTAGTTTATGTTTGGAGGACATCCTCATTAGACTGATCAAACTTTGGAAAATTATCAACATAAGTAACATCACCAATCAAACATATTGGATTATCATTTTTTTCTTCTTTGAGTTGATCTACAAGTTCACTTTCTAATTTATGGTAGATGGGATTGGTAGGAGAAAGAACAAAAATGTTTTGTTCACATGAAGGCTTAGAGACTGGTTGCATGTTTATAATCTGATTGATTTCATCTTCAGTCAAAAGAGGAGGCATTTTTCTCTTTTTTTGGATAGAAGCACAACAGTTCTCTTTCTCTTGTGAAGGCTGATTTTGAGGCTGAATGTTTTCTTGAGCCTCACCTAGAAGAGATGGTGAATCATCACATATGCCTTTAGAGAGATCCTGTGTGTTGTCTTCTATTTCTTGATTGGGTTCTTCCTCAACTAACTCCTCTAGGCTGTCATGATATCTATCTTCAGAATGAAATTCATGAATGGATGTTAAGAGGTCTTCAGGATGCAAATTTTCCAAATCTTCATCACTATATAAAAGGTACTGTATGAAATCCTGAGATTGATCACAACAATTTTCAGCCAATGATAAAGATGGGGAATTTTGTTTATAATGCTCATAAAATGCCTTGTGTATATCCTTTAAGGAAAACAAGCTACCAGGTCTTAGACTCCCATACCATTCCCTTTCCTTCCCTTCTAATGTTAGCATGAAAATTTTCATAAGGCAGTCCTCATGCCATTCAACTTTTAACCCCCATACATGGATATGAAACTTGATGAGGTGTAACAAAGGGTCATCAAACTTTTCATCTTGAAACCTAGGGAGGTTTTTGTCCCACTCTATTTGAGGCAATTTGTGTGGGAACCCAGGGATGTGATCTCTATTCATTGGAGCATATCTCCTTTGTATCCTTGGATCCATGTTTGTAAATGAGAAAGGGTCACTGAATCTTTTCAACCAGTCTTAGAGTTCTCTACCAGTGGAGTCTTTAGGTCTATTGAGATTTGTGGAGTCACTAGGTGGAGGGTTTCAACTTTGTTGTCCACCATCAACATGATTGGGATTGCTTAATGGATTCCCAGGGGAGTCTGAGAGCTAGTGAGGTCAACAGGGCTACTGAAGACCAGTGGAGTTGCCAGGTGGATGATGTTTAATGTTTTAAGGATGTTCTTGTTGTCCACCATCAACAACTAAATACCAATCTAAGGATGTTTGTGAGTTTTTTGAGATCTAAGGAATACTTAGTTTTTCACTAACTTAGAGTGTCCCACCATGATCACCATTATGTTCGTGTGGCGAGGTGGCAGATTCACTATATTTTCTAAGTCAAACTAAGGGTCTAAAGAGTCTTAAGAGGTATTCAAGCAACTATGTACTCAAAAGTCCCACCGTGATCACCATTATGTTAGCTCCCCGTAATTTTCTAGATTGATTGAGATACAAATGGACAGGGGTAACATCAAACCAAGCTTTGGAATCCAAGGACCTAGCCTTCCTGGATTCAGAGAGGGATCTCTCTAGTAGGTGCAAAGATGTGAACTTGTTTGCTGATTAGGGTTTATTTTAGGATAGTTATGAAGTGTTGGGTTTGTTGATTGTTTTTGGTTGGGTATAATGCTTAGATAGATTAGATAGAAAACAAGGAAAACTTCAAGTCATTGGGCAATGGAGTCTAACAAGGTCATGATAGGTTCATCAATGGATTAAAGAGCATTTGCAGGGCAATTTTAACTTGGTTGGTGGATCTTTGAGGTTGTGAATGATCATGAGATGGACATTGACCTTGAGAACAACAACTAATAAAGGGCAGACCAGAATTATTTATATACTTTTAAACTAAGGGAGTTATAAGAATCATAAGCATAGAAAGAGAATCAAAGACATAAGCAAAACCTAATCCATTTGATTTCAAACTGAAAGCATATAATCATCCAAGACAAACATTCAAATGAAATATAGAAAGGCAAGAAACTTATTTAACTTTCATAGATTTCATCATCAAGAGCAGAAAACATTTAAGATGCACAAATAACTATAGCCATAGAAGGAGAGAAAACCCTGAACATCTAATATTACAGCTATGAAAGTTCCTTTGAAACAACCAGCTAAGTAAATGCAAAGAGCATGATTGAAACATACTTCTTTGATAAACCTAGGCAATGATGCTTTAAAGAGATGACTCCAAGAAAAAAGTTTTTAGTGGCAACAAATATGCAGGGCTAGCCATAAATCATGCTTGATACCAACTGATCTAAACCATTCAAGAAATAGACAAGCTCAGGAAATCCTTAGAGAGAAAAATATGAATTCTCTAACATATCCAAGCAGAAGAAAAAATTAAGGCAGTGAAGAACAAATAGACCTAAGGTGCCATCAGAAAACATGTCTTAGTCTAAATTATTTGTCCTACTGTGACATAGGAAGATGGAAACATAATGAAAAACTAGAAAAAATGAAAAAAAGGGAAACACATCACCATCAAATAGGTTTATGGATCCTACAAACAGTCCTCCTCCATCAACAAACAAATTAGGGCATGCATGAGATCCAAGACATCAATTTCTTTTCAAAACTCCAAGAGACTATGTATTGCTTCAGAATAAGTCATCAAAATCCCACTAATACATAAGAGCCTCATGCTCTATTTATGGAGCAAAGTGAGGAGGTGGAAACCATAAGAGGCTTCTAGAAACCCTAATTTCATCATAAATGTCATTTATGTGCTTAAAGACCATGCAAGGCCCAAGACACATAATATCTAAGCTAATAAATGAAAAATATCATAACATAACTCCTCAATCAAATCTGGAGTGATTTTCCCAAGAAAAATATTAAAAAATCATTTTTCCATCAATTTGTGTGTTTTGTTGACTTTTGCCACTTTTGGTCCTCTGTGCGCAGCGCCAAAATATCATAAAATAGGTGTAATTGCAGTCCAATTTTGACCTCCTTCCCGGTGTCGGATTTTGCTTTGTGATCGCTTGTTGGAAAGATTATAATGTTGGATTTCTATATATACCTTTGGTTTCATGAATGAATTCCATTTTCCTTCAAAATCCATTCTCCCAACATTGCTCGGTGTGTAGCTACCACCTCCAAGAGAAAATAGTTTTGTTGTACCCAGCCTTCATCACTTCCCGATGTCGGATTTTGCTCCATGATGGCTCGTTGGAAATATTTTGGAGTCATCTTTCTAGATATGCCTTTTTTTTTTTACTGAGTTCCATTTGGCTACCCAAAAATCCATTCTCCCAACACTACTTGGTGTGCACCACCATGCCTGAAAATGAAGCAAAATGGTCAAAAGTTTGATGTTTTTTTAACTTTTGGGGGGTCAAAAATGCTCCAAATGATTTGAAATTTTGTGATAATACTGCTGGTGATGAGAGAAATCCAAAAATTTAAAGCTTTATAGCTGAGGCTGCACCAATTTTGTGCGTAGTGCCTAGGGTTTTTCACTCCTAGGGGTCAAAATTCGGAAAAAAACAAAATTTTGTCCAAATTGCCTCAAACTTGGTGGAGAAGGTATTCAAGGGTTTTGAGAAGCCTATGAAAAATCTTGAACCATGTCTCTGAGTTTTTCTTGGTCTTTACCTTCTTTGAGTGCTCAAAATTCAATGCTTCCTCATTGATTTTTTATTGTCACTTTGTTCCTCTTTTTGAGTTACTTGCCGCACTTTCTTCACTATCCTCTTGCTCAGCATGAAAGCCACTCTCTTCTTTGTCTTCACCATATTATTGTCTCTTATCTTGCTACCTTTAGTGTTGTTACCTTGGTTTTGGAGTTTATCATCAGCCTCTGTATCTGTTTCACTTTGGCCTTGTCCTTCATTGATGTCTTCTTCTTTGTCATTGCCTGCCTCTTCAAAATTAGTTTCAACCTCATCATCTGTCTATTCTTGATCTTCTATTTCTTAATCATCTTCCTTCATTTTGCCACTGTTTGCACTATTATTGTGCTCACTGTCTTGCCCATGCTCATATTTCTCTTGGCTACCTTGTGAGCCTTCTTGTTGGCTGTTACCATAATTATTTTCTTCATTACCTTCTTGGTCTTCATCTTTTTCATCATCAGTATCTTTTTCTGTGCTTGGGAGTGAGAAAATTGTATCATATCCATCAATGTTTTTGCTCCAAGTGTTCATTGTTTTTACTTTCATGGCTGTCAATTTCATCTTTATTTTTATCTAAACTATGCCTCTGACTTGTTGATTTCTTCCTCAGACATGGTGACTATTCTAAAACAATAGGATTTTTAGGTTGGTGAGGGCCTTTAGGTTTATGGAGGGTGAGTGAGTGATGTGTGGGAAAAATTTCAGCAAATGAGGGCAAGATGAAGCAATCAGAGAATGTTTTTAGAGTCCACAGGTGGGTTGGATAGTACTGAATGTTTTACACCTATGATAACTCTCAAATTTGCAAACTCCGCCCTAGAAGGTCAATACTTGGATTTTCATGCAGATTAGGGTTTGGTCACATTAGGTTTTTTAATTTTCTCCTTGATTATGAAAAGAACACTCAGAAGGTGAGGAAAAAATCACCACCAACCTTGCTTGACTGATGCAGGAGTTTTGGAGGCAAAGATTTGGATTTAGGAAAATTGTGCCTAAGCAATTTTAGCTGAAAACTGTGCACAGTACGATAGCGCAGGCTCACAGTGCGTCGCCTGCGCGATATGAAGTGCCCATTTGAAAAGGAATTTGGAGGCCTTCCCCAGGTGTCGAATGAGCTCACGTGATATCACGTTGGAAATCTTGACTTGTATAATTTCCAAATATACAATTTTCCTATTTGGAGTTGATTTTCCTGATCGAAAGTTGATTTTCCTGATATTGGTCAAAAAGTCTGAATGATGGTGCGAGAAATGTGCTCTTGGTGCAAACCACTTTTGAAATAACTTCCTCAATTACGAATTGAGCTCATGATAACTCATTGGGCAGCTCTTTAAGTATAGTTGGCATTTGACTCATTACGCAGTCATTTGGACACTCGGTTTTGTGAGAAAAACTAATTTTCCCAAGGTCACTCCCGTGCGAATTTCTCTGTGACACTGTATTTTTGACATTGATCTCAAACCATGATAACTGTGTAAAAAATGAAGGAGGTTTTTCTTATTGGCCCTATGGTGGACAAAAAACTCTTTAAATTTTTCCATTTTCATCTCTTTTTGGTCAGAAACACAATTGAAGAAAAACTAGCCCTAGGTGTGACACATGGCTTGTCTCTTGGAATGAATTCTTGGAAAATGATGGAGGCATGATGTTTATGAGCTGGTATAGACTTATTCTTGCTGACATGATCTATCAAATGAATGCTTTTCTCTTTTTCCTCCTTTTCATATTAAACCCTAACTTAGTTGGAAGAGGAAATTAGGGTTTGGTGTAGGGGATTTAGGACCGACTTACAGAGGGAGGGGAATGAAGGGGTTAAGGGTTGTCTAAATTCTTGGGGAAATTTTGGGGGATAGGGATAGATGTTAGGGAGTAGGGGAAAGTGTAATTTCAAGAATTGAGTGAGGGGAAGGGGTCCCAAAGGTCAAAACACAGGCCTAGTCTCAAAAAGTGTCAGATTGTGACAATAGATTAGGTTTTGTAGAAAAATGATGATTTTGAGGGATAGGAGTGATGGAGAGTGTTTGTGAAGGTATATTAAGGATATGAGGAGGTGTAAGAGTATCAAGATACAAGCCTTGTTAATGATTTAATTATGGAGGTAGTGAAACCCAGAAAATTTCCCTCAAAAACCCTAGTTTTCTTGTCTCCCTTGCTACAAGATGCCATCATTGAGTAGCAGACCTCTTACCTTACCAATTTATTCTGCTGGTTGGCCTCTTATTACTTCTACAAAAGTTTCAAGATATCCCATTACCTTATGTGTAGAATTTCAAAGCTGAATGATAGTCTTTTGGAGATGATGACCTTGAAAAACATGAAACCCTAATTGACCTAGTGGGGATTCTTTGACCTCTTTTTGAATGAAAATTGGTTTGGAATCTTCAAGTGTAAATTGGTTTATTGAAGATCAAAAATACAATGTACTTGATTTATCTAAAGAGTCTACATAGATAGTTTAGGGACCATCAATGCTTGAGGGACTTGGGGATCATGGCCGTCAGATAAGCTTGTAGGAAATATTAGGTGGGAAGCAGAGTTATGGGCAAGGCAAAAACAGAGTGATGAGGTTATAGGTGGGAAAAATAGGATGTAGATAAGTGGAATAAGCCTATGAGGGGTTTTTTAGAAGTGGTAGGTTGACCATGGAATGACAAAATAGTAGAATGGTGAAAAATTGCTCTAAGGATAATGAAGATAGTGAGATTTCTAGAACTCACAATATTTAGGAATTTTGTTTTTAGAAATCTAGAACCAATCTATAGTCATTGTAAAAATTATGGATGACTAAAACAATCTATGATCCGATATACACGCAAGGGTAGAGTATCAAGCTCAATCCCCTTGAAGGCTCCTCGACATGGTAAATTCGAGGTTTTCCAACAAGTGACCCTAGGCTCCTCGACAATGGTTAATCCAAGGTTTACCATTTGTATTATGTGCACATCTTCTGTCTTTGCCAATGAGATAGGTACGATTACCTAACTGGGTCCAACATGATTTCGTGCTTGACTCTTTTAAGGAGAGCTTCCCAAAGTACAAATGCAATAATTGGATTTACCTACCGCAAGATTCTACTTGTTTGTTTAAGCTGCTTTGGAACGTTTATTACAACCTATTCCAAAACACTAGCCTAATCTATGTTGGTGGAATGAGCCCTAAAAAATGTAAAAAATGTCTAGATTGATTTTATTAGGCATTGTATTGATTTGGATGTTATTTGTCACAAAGGGTATGGAGTTTAAAATTTGATGATGTTGTGACCCGACGCAAAATACTCTAAATACATCTATATGAGAAATGCAACTCTTTATTTTCAATGAATTCTATTTAGGAGAAAGTTGAGAGATATTTTATTTTCAACAAAAATTCCTTATTCATAAACAAAATCCTTTTTGAAAAGAAGACAATTTCATCAAGAACTAAATTTTCAATAATGATCAATTTCTCTTTCCAAGTGAAATTTTATGATAACCAAGACAAAAACTACAATTTCAAACAATCAATCAATTCCCAAAAGAAAATAATTCATAAAAACCCTTAAAAGTATAAATTTAAAAATCAAAACAAAATTCTAATTCTGAATTATAACTAGGATACTTATGAATGTTTGCGGATGATATCTCTTACCTGTGATCAGACTAAGAAGGTTTCCACTTATCTGAGTAGGAATGAAATCATACAAGAGTGTTTGGTGTTGAATCAGGCTTCAGTGAGCTAGAAGTTTTTCCGGGTTCGCAAATGAACAGGGAACAAATGTTCACAAAAGTAAGGTTGGCTACAATCTTGATGGATCAAGAAGACAAGATCATAAAACTAGTGAGATAATGCAAACAAAGGTATCTTCCATGCAGAGCAACAATAAACCAGGGCAAACCCTAACTTGTAAAATGAAAACAGGGTGACCAATCATACAAGACTCAAAATTACTAAGAGGGAGTTCTCACACAAGATATGACAACTGGGATGGATCAGGGAAAGCTTGAAGAATTTGGTTATCTACCTCTAAAAGAGAGAAATTTTTTTTTTTCAAAATTTTCCACGGGGTGCATAGCTTATCAGTTGACAATAGTGCGCATGCGCACTAGATTGAACTAACAAGTTACGCAGGATGCTGCTCTGTCTTTCAAAGAGAACCATCCAGGCAAGGAAAAATTTGGAAAATAAATATAAACTTCTTTCTTAGATATTCTAAAAATTTATCTACCCAAACACACTCAGAGAAGTCAAAATCATAAAACTAAAGTTTAAAGCTGAAAACAAACAAAGAAAACTAAGCTCTGGGTCCCCAGTATGGTCGCGAATTTGTTATGAGGATTAATCCCTCTTGTGGACAAGAGATATCTCCCTAGTACTCCAGTGAGTAACAAGAAACAAAGATCCATTTGAATACCTCTTTCTCTAGATTAATTATATTTTAAGATCATTATAATAGTAAAGTAGAGAGGACATGCTCCTACCTTGAAATCCAAATGTCTGATGTAGCCCTTTGTCCCATCGCTCCAAGGCAGTTCTCCAATGAGTAGAATCTACAATCAAAGACAAGACAAATAATCAAATAATATGCAATATATAATAATAAAAAGGTACTAATACAAATTAGCGATCAATGAGTCTAAGTATCAATATTATTACCATAAATATAGAAACAACACAATGAGAAAAAGAGATCCATATGTATTGTCATAAATTAGAAAGAGAAACCTTACAACCAGATGCCTTGATGTTGTACATATTTCTCTCAGGGTCCTGAGAAATCATTCTCCTTCAGCATGATAAGCCTTCCTCTCTAGGATAACCAGCATGAAGTTATGGGCACAAAGGTGTGATCTTCAGTGTGTCAACAACAACTCACTAGTATAGAAAGTATTCACTCTATGAATTCTCTTCAGCTTAGAAACTATATATATCAGTCTCTAATCACATTGGTATCTACCCTTCAACCTAAAACTTGAGATCAATTTATAGGTAAATGGAGGTAGTTTCAGTTCCATGAAGGGGGGAATGGATTCCTCTCATGAAGGGATTTGAGTTCCTTGGACCAAGGGATAAGCTCCATGAGTAGAGGGATAAAGCTAGAACTAGCATGAATCTAGAGGCTTCCGTTGGGAGAATATTTGACCAAATAAGCTTCTAGAAGTTACTTTTTCCTTTTACTTTCTTTTCACAGGAGTGGGCAAGTTTTAGTGGCAAACAATGTGGTAGTCACCACAACTAATGGAAGGATCATCAGCGCATATGCAGGGAAAGGCTAGTAAAACCACACAGGCAAACTTTTAAGGGTTTTACAGAGATTTTCTCCAATTTTCAAGACTTGTTTGAGGAACATCAGTGTTTTTTACCTCTAATGGAACATGATATGGATGGTAATAGACCCATATGAACAGTGAAATTTCATGGTGACAAAATGACGTGTAACACCTTGCTAAATAGGATGTCCCTTCCTCCTTCGTAGGGAGTTGGTAATTACCATTAGCTATGGAAATTAAATTACAAGATACATAGTCTAAATCATGATGGTGTAGCCCCCTACATGAGGCAGAGGGTTTTTGTCTTATAAGATTTCCTCCTGTCTAATATTGGTATAAAAATTAGACATGATAATTGTAGCCACCCCTCTCAACATTTACTTGATTTACAAGCTCCTAGGGTAAATTTTAGGTTGGGTGATACTATCACATGACCTGACCTCCAAGTTCCAGTTATGGAAGTGGGGCCTACAAACCAACAACATATTGATATGACCAGATCTTGAGATGGAATTTCTTTTCTTTGACCTAACCCACAACCATACCCACAACAAGGAGTTCATGTGGTTATGAGGCTCCAACTACACTCATAAGCCTAGATTCTAGCGGTGATGACCCAAATCATCCAATTTTGTGCATGCAGTTCCAAGATGTGTGCCACATTTTAAGCCTATCCTCTAAACCCTTGCCCATAACTTCTTGAAACTTTCCGAAACCATTATTAAGATGATAAAAATACCAAACATTCAAACTTGAACAAGATCTTGACCTAGACAGGCCTAGTACACATCAAAGATTTTTCCAAACACATGGTAAACATATAAGCTAGAGGTCATGAATGCATATCTAATTATAAACCTCTGAAATTCCTCTTAGAATCACCAAGAAGGTCTAATTACCTCTCAAGTAGTTTCGCCAGCACTTGTTAGCCCATGCATTCATTAACCATTCAAATACTTATCAAATCATGAACATAAGCCATAACTAGAGCACATCATATAACCAACTATATAACCAACATATGAACAAAATATTAACCATGAAAAAACAAAAATAAAATCCACATACTAACAAGTACAAGTGCTCATAAATCACAATAGGAAAATAGATCTTATTAACATATGCATAAGCCAATCGAGTCAAGGACTTCCTCGTACCACCTGAGAATATATTGGATTGAGCCAAATATTTATTTCAGCCAATCATCCCCATTCCATATTCTAGGCATGAATGTGGAATCTAATGGGATCAACCAAGACATAATTAACCATGGACTCCACAGGTTAAAACACCTCCACCCTTAACCTACCATGGTCTCACCTAAACCGGTCCTGAGATCGCAAAACCAAGCCAAGCTTGGATGCCTCAAAATTTCTTCACCATACCATGAGGAATTTACCTGCCTCCACCCATCTATCAAGGGATATCCAGAGAAAACCATCTCCAACCGCAACCCTTGGGAATTTTATTGAGGCCACCTCACCCATTTCCAAAACATTCCGGAAATCCAAAGTTCAACTGAGAATGAATCCCATCACACCATGGCTATCCAGGAAATGGCAAGGAAATGCTAAAACTACTATCAATCCATGGAAAAACCATGCCAATGAAAACAAATGAAGAAAACAAAAAAATGCATATACCATGCATACACACCTTAGTTAGGAAATTGCACATGTAACTTGTTACCTACAAAATCTTCCTACTAAATCTGCTAATATAACCTTCTCCTTAATTTCCTTTTATTTTCCTTTTCCTTCCTATGCTTGCTTATCCAAGTGCTTGTTCTCTTTCCTTTGCTACACTTTCTCCAAATATGAGAAACATTTTTCAATTGTTTCTCATGTTCCTTTTTATCGTTGATGTCTAGTCTCTTCCTTTCATTTTTCCTTTTTCTTTCATTTCCTTCATTTTCCCTCTAATTTCCTTAGCATGCAAATATTTGTCCCTTCACCTTCCTTTTTTCCTATTTTCCTTTATTTGCATGAATAAATGCCAATTATTTCCTCTTTTCCTTTGCCAATTTCCATGGCCATTAATAAATTGAAAGTGACCCCCAATGTGGTTTCCCCCCACCATTTAGCTTGGAATACGTGTCCCATTACCTTGGTATTATTTTTATTTACATGGAAACTTAACTCGAGGCTATTACAAACCCCTACCCCTTAGAGGAATACCACCCTCGGTGTTCTATGAAACCTATGACCGAGAAAACGCTAAAATAAAAATATTTACCATGGAGCTTTATACCGTAGCTCGATGCAATATTTACAATGACCACTACTAAAAACATAACAAACATACGACTAAAACAAGAAAAAGGAACCATAATCCATGTAACATAATCTAAAATATTTATTCCATGAGTTAGCATGGCATTTAAATACATGAGTGCAAACATAGCACATCAAATATTGGAAAATAATATGCTCTTTGTATTAATAAACAAAGGAGAGAGTTACAACCACAAATAGAAGTCTGACTTTGTATATTTCTCCCCAAATTGACGTGTTCTTCCTTGTCATAAAGCACACCTCAAAATCAACCCTAATGCATGAATGTGATGCATCCTTAGGCTCAAAAAAGTAGCATTAGGGTACCATTAGTCTCCAAAATCCAACCCTGAGGTAATGGATGTAAGTAAATATATAGAGTAAGAGTGGTAGTTTAGGATTTACCATTATAGGATTGAGATCCACATATGATGAGAGGATGAGATGAAGGGGTAAGAGATAGATCCACTAGAGTAGGATATTATAGGAATTCGATTTCTCTATCCATGGTAAACAGTTAAAACCACCTTGGAAGCTTCTAGAAGAGGAATCTTTGGAGATATTTTTATTTTCCTAGATTTCTAAAATTAGTGCACCTACAAAAGGGAGCAACATGCGTTGATCAACATTGTGGCTCAAGTATGAAACATGCACTGAGCGTAGGTGTCCAAGCATGCAAGGAGAGTTGGGGTTAAAAAAAATGTTTTTGAGCTAATTGTCCCAAAAACTCATACATTTTGGAGAAGTTATGCTTAGGGATTGTGAAGGGATTACGACAAAGTGTTCAAGGATGTTGATTGATATGGTTTGTAGGCATATTTAACAAATGTGACAAAATGGCTTTTAACATATTTCCCCCTAAAATACGAATTCAGAAGCATTGTTTGAGTACTGAAGTGTTTTTCCTTTCGACAAGTCTAGATCAACAACAATTGGTCGAAATCATCATCTGTTACAGTACATTTTCATCATGATATCGCTATTGAGGGAGCCATACCCATACTCAACATATAATCCATATCACATGTACAATGATAAAAAAAAAATCTTCCATCGATGACAAAGTGTGGACCCATGTTTGGATAATATTATGGTTGATCATAGCCATCATACTTTGTGATCTTGTATAAATCCTAAAAAAAATAGCACAGATGAATGAAACTAGATCTGGGGTTTTTTATCCGATTCAATCGATCGCATGATGTATGAGTCTAATTATGTGATTAAATGAGCTGGAGTCAAAAATGGTAGACACCATCTCATTACCAAACAATGATATAAGTCATTAATAGACGTGAGAGAAACCAACGATAATGATAATGGTTCTCAAGGTACTGCAGTACAATCCATATGGTGTGAATAAATGAGTTGAAGTCAAACACCACACAAAATATTTCGGTCGGAGGCCAATGATGCAAACCTATCACTGAAAATGGGGAAACTTTCCACTGATGTATGCAAGTTCCAAGGCACTAAATGGAATTTCTAACTCAACTTCTTTGATAAAGAGTTGATGTTGACAGAAACTAACTCGTCGTAGGAGGGCCTTGATGTTTCCCCCATCAATGACATGAAATGAGTATCAAGATTTGAGACAAAATAATGTTGATGTACAATTGCTTCAAGAACATGAAACAAAGGTTTAGGAGTATCGTAGCAGATATTAACTAAGGAACTTCTCTTGAACATACTGGCGACACTTTATGGAGTTGGGCACATTGACTCAAATTCGATTATGGAGGCTTTTGATATGGTGTGATTAACCAAAGAGGGAAGAAAATTTTCCAACCCAACAATCATAGAGATGAAGTGAAAGAGTGTCATGTTCAAGAGGGACTCACTACTATTAATAGGTCAAGTGCCATGTTTTTCCAATTCCCCCAACCATTTATGGTCAATACCTCTTTATTTTTTACAACCTTGAGGAGGATAACATATGCTTGATCTATAAGTTCATCCTTCGGATGAATCCTTTTGGGTATTTTTAATGAACCCTGAGAAGGAGTGGTTTGGTCCCATCATATTTGATGAGTTGATGGTTTTATGAGTCTAGCAAATGTGTAACTCATCTTCTTTTTCATATTTAAAGAGTTTAAAAAAGAGGAAAAAAAGAAAACTCCAAAGGTTCCCTTTTCATAAAATTGTCTCTTGAGTCTGAAAAGACAGAAAACGATACTCAGGAGAACCTCTTAGCCATGTTCAACTAAGGTATTCTTTTTTCGTAAATAGTCTATTCCATTCTGGAAAATGGTTAAAATTGTACTGGGAATAAATCTTTTCATTTACTTTAATCATTTTGAAAAGACAAGTGATTGACGATATTTTCATGTTTAGGGAGTATGAAAAGAGTTGAATGAGGACTCCAAGAGGTTCCTTTTTCGTGAGTTTACAAAGCCCGAAAAAGTGATAAAGGTATGCTCCTTCATCAAAAGGACATGTTTTCAATTAAAAAAAATCATTAAATCCTTCAAACAACCTTTAACCTACTCAGAACATCTTCAAAAGATTACAAATATATGTAATTATGGAAAAATTAGGTTAAAATAATAAAGATATGATAAAATAATAGTAAAATTGACCATAAATAGGGAAAACGTAATTTTATTTTTACCATTTTCATTTTTACCTCTTGTGAATGAGATATAAGTGCTTTTCACTCCCAAACTTCAAAAGTTGATTTCAATAACTCTGATGGACTATTTCTAGTGTCGTTAGTTGTTGGTAGGAGATCTTACCTTTCTCTTTATCTCCACGGTTTCCATTTTCATTTCATGCAATTTTTTTGGAGTTTTGAGTGCATTTAGGCTTTAGATTTGTGACCTAGATCCAGTGCACCCTTTCTATATCGAAAGGTGTGCTAGGGAAGATTAATTAACACAAGGAAGAGAGGGTGTGTTGCAACACTCTGTCCTCTTAAGGCAAGGTGCATTGGGTGCATTCCAAAAAAGGGATTTATGATTTTAACTCAAATTTATCTCAAATTTCTGCATGAAATTTCTTCTAATTTTTCTTCTTATGAATTTTCATCTTTCTACTTATCACTCTCCCCAACTTCCCAAGGCTGAAAATAGGATTGGAGAAAGGTAACCACAAACCAGGCGTTAGGTCATGTAGCTAGCCCTACTAGGACTAGAGAAGGCTCTCTCGTTGTCACTTTTGCAGTCAAAGGAATGATTGAGTATCTAAAGATCTTAGAATAGATATTTAAGCTCAGGAAATAGTATTTGTTTGATGTTTTTAGTGTTGGATAGAAAAGTTAGTGAGTAGACTATGTATAATGTTTTTAGGTCTTAAATCCAAGGTGATTTTGTGGAGAATGTGTGAGTAAATATAGGTAGTTTGAAATCATTTTAATAGGTAATTTAGTATTGGATTAAATGAAAGATATTTTTAATGAGCACTGAGGTGAATTCATTCAGTTTAGAAGCAAATAAACATAGCAATGTAAACCTTGTCTAAAACAGAGCATGAATAGACATGATTTATGCTCATAAAATTACAACATAAACATATATGAAAAAAGAAGACATGGTTGTAAGCATGAAATGATAAACATACATAATAAGAATAGATGATCCAATGCATACCACAAGAATCTCAACACAATTCTTGCAAATTTGTCTCTGATTTCAGTCCAAATTGTTGATTACAAAAGCTCCAATGTAATATGAGACTATCCAACCTCAGAAAAGACTAAAGAGGGTCTACTTATAGAAAATATGGAATATGGCACCTCATCAGGTCAAAATCCCATCCAAAATGGATCATAAATACACAATATGAGTAATTTCCTAGATTTTAAGGAGGTTAGAAACCATTCCATGAATTTTAGCTATGAACTAGGAGTGTTTGTCCCTTACATTAATTACATATTCCCTCATTATATGAGGAAAAAACAAACTCAATAACTCTAATTCAAGCTTATAGGACATCAAAAACTTGAATTTGCGACAATTTCTGAGCTTGACAAGTGTCCTGAGGAATCCAATGTTGATTTGTGACATTTCTAACAGAAGGGTAACAAAAATTTTCTGAAGCGTTCCATAAATTTGGAGGAACTTTTAGGAGTCCAAATCCACTTCTTAAAGAACATAAAACTAGCCCTGTGTGTCTAGTTTCCATAACATCTTGAATTTTTCAAAATGACTTATGGGAAGGCCTTCAAAAATCCATTCTCCCAAGGTTACTCTAAATGCATAATAGAGGCTTCAAAAAGGTGGCTGAAACATGAAAAATGAGTGGTTTTTGAGCTTTTTCTCCAAAATTGCAGCTTTTCATGTCATGGGGGTTCTTGATCTATGATTTAATATTCAAAATACATCCATCCATGTAAATAAATCATCATTTGGATTCCCCCAAAATAAGCGTAACAAAATTTTGTTACCCTTCTCTAATGAGGAATTTCCAAGATTTTGAAAAAATCACAAAAACTAACAAAATTCTTCAAAAATTCTCAAAATTGGTTTTTTAACACCTATTAGTGATGGAATAAATATCCAAATAATTTTTCATCCAAAAAATCTAAGCTATCCTTCTCTTTAAGCTTCATTTGAGCTTCTCACAGAACCTCAAACATCCAGTCCTCTCAGGACATCTTTTGGCCAAGGGTGAAGCATTGATTTCATGCATTTTGAAGGGTTCTAATATGAGGTGGAACCCTCCCTTGAATCTCTTCTTGTCACTCTCCATTTTTTTTGTGACTAGAATGCTGAAAACCATAGAGTGTTGATGATATAGGTGAATGTATGGAAATATGGAAAAACAGAGTGTAGGAAAGTGTGAGTTTAGAGGATGAGGTGATGGATCATGGAGCTAAGAAAAATTATAGAAAATATTGAGTTGATTTATTTTTATGTTAGCTCCAAGTTGTGGGTGTAATGAGGGAAAATGTGTGTGAGGAAGGTGGAAAAATGATGAAAACACCAGAAATTCCCAATTTTTTACTGTGAGAATAGCTAGCATAGAGGTGATGTAAGTTTATAAGATGAAATGAGGGTCATGGGGCTGAGAAAAAATTCTAAGAAAAATTTAGTGCATAGAGTAGCATGTTAGCTCCATACTATAAGTGGAATGAGGAAAAATGGATGTGTGGAGGGTGTCAAAATCTAGCAAACACATGATATTTCAAGTATCTCACTGTGAAATAGCTAGAATCTAGGGTTTGGGTGAATTTAACATGTTAAGGATGGTGTGGATGATAGGAAAGGTGGGATAATGTGTATGATATGTGTAAGTTAATGTTTAGGTACTAGGATTAGGGTTTATGAAGGTGGAGTAGGTTAGGGTTTATCAAATGAAATTTTTTCATACCATGGATAAGTGATAATTATGAAGAAAAACAAAATGAGCATAAAAATGTTTAAACACTCAAAAATTTGACCAAAAGAGGCCATAAGAGTAATGAATTACCTTTTATGAGGTGTTCACAAGGTAATGATGCCAAGTTTTGAGCTGGTCTGGAGATTTTATAAGCCAAAAACCAAAATATTCTTCTCCTCCAGAAGTGTAACAAGCATGTACAAAAGCATAAAAAGGGAGGAAAAAGTGTAACAAGGGCTCACAGAAACGTAACAAGGGAATTGCCAAAAATCTGCAAAAATAGGGCTTAAATATGGATCCATATCTCTCTAACCATAACGTTTTTTGAAAAAATCACAAAGGTTTTTGTTCTTTGGCGTGTTATGAACAAAAATAACCTTCATTTTTCCAAACTATTTTCCCATTTACTCAGAATCTAAGTTTGAAGTTGATCACTCAAAATTTACAGAAGCGTAGCACCTAATTTGAGAGGGAGTTTGGAGGCCTTCCCAGAGGATTTTTGGGCTTCAAGTGGTATTATTGGAAATCATAGGATTTTTTCTACATAATGGAGTCATCAAGCACTGCAAACCCCTGATCCAAACCCCTGAAAAAGTGATTTGAAAACTACATGTCGAAAAGTGAAGAAAATGACCTGGAGCAACTATATTGTGAGAATTCCTCTCAAACCATAACACCACTGCATAAAATGAAGCATTTTTTTCTTCATTGGCCTATGATTGACAAAAAAATCTTTCATTTTTTCAAAATTCATCTCCATTACCTCAAAAACTAATTTTGAAGTCAAATTATCCCCATGTGCAATGTAAACCCTGGCTTGATCACGAAGATCTAAAAATGATTCCATGGGCTTGAGTTGGCTCAAACCTAGAATGGTGACCTCCCTTTGTGGACCTTATTCTCACCCTCCATGATTTTTTTCAACAATAAAATCCCTAGCTTGATGTAGTGGATAGGGAAGGTGCCAAATTAGGAAAATGGCGGATAGTGGTAGAGTGGTTTTAGGGACAGAAATGAAGTGGAAGGAAGTTAGGGAAAAATCCATAAAAAATTGGGGAGGTAGGGTGATTATTTGGATATAGAGTAAAAGTGTATTTTTTGGGAATGGGCATGTGAAAGGTACCCAAAAGGTCAAAACACAGGGTCTCACTAGTTTTTCTGCCAAAACGCAGTGAAAATTAGAGTTTTAATAAAATTGATGGAAAAGAGGGCTCTGAGTGATAGGAGATGTTTATGGTATGGTGTATGAAGGTTATATGAAGGTTTTATATGGTTTTATTATGGTTTTATCAGCTGAAATAAACAAAATATGAAAAACACCAAAAGCGCAACACCTGCGCAACACGTAATGGAGGTAACCTAATGAAGGAAACCACTCATTTGCTGATTAATTTTGACTTGAGAGAGGTATGGAGGGTGTCCGATTACTATTTAGGGAGTGTATGAACCTTTTTGCAGTGGTATTGAACCTTGGAGAAGTGATTTTGATTTCAAACACCAAAAGTGTAGCACCTACGCAACGCCTGCACATCACACCCATAAGTGTAGCACAGGTAGCGTTGGCACAAATTTTCTTATTTTTCTTCAATCCATGGCAGTTGTGGAGTATGATGGTGGGAAGGGAGGAGCTCTTTAATTATTTCCCTATCTTTTATAACTCCCTATGAAAATGACTTGTATGGTGAAAATGAGATTTTGTTCACTTTATTTTATGACATAATTGACTCTTATGATGGCGAAACAAATGAGACCTGGAATTTGACCTAAGTGAAGGTGTGGTGAATCACCTCAAACCCTAGATTATTTATGGATGAAATGACCTCTAAAATGATGATGAAAATGAATGGAGTGAAGGGAGTAGAATTTCAAACCTAGATATATTTAGTGAACAAAATTTTATTTGAAAACTGACTTGAAACATGAAATTTTGGCCTAGGACCACTACTAAGTAAACTTGAAAGAATACATTTTATCACTGATCATTTGGATGCTAACACTACTAGAGAAAAATGGATTTGGTTTGGAGAGAAAGAGAACATGGGTCCCATGCCTTAGGTGTTTCCAAAGATCTATAAACTATTTAGGCTTTGAGAAATTTTGAACTTCTAAAGTTTTCTTTTACCTTCCTTGCATGAGAGTTGAGCTCGAATTATTAGAATTCTAGTCAGGAAATGGGATATTCAGGCATAATGTTTCAAGCTTGGAGCACATATGATCAGTATACGTGTGGAAAAAAAAAATTGATAGGTTTGTTGAGGGTAGGAGCCCCTATCTCCTTATTTATCATGAGAAGGGGTTGTGAGACTGTAAATATTATATTGTTGCACACTATATATCTCATTACTAGCCATAAAAAGATGGAAAAATATAGATTAAGTATGTGGTATGAATTCCTCTCAGTACAATCCTTTTCATCATTACTATATTGGCTAGCAATTCTACTCAACATTTAGCTAATAGGTCCCAAATTCAATATGCATTAGAATGCATAGAACTGACCATGTTCAATTGGAGTGAGGGGGTGTTGAAAAATATGAAGGAACAACTCAATAAGGAAAATTATGGGTTACTGAAGAACTTCAAATATGGTTCCATCCTGATATCTGCTCTAAGGGGGATTCCACAACTTTGTCCTCAACATATTGCACTTGAGCTTCCAGATCCCAGGGCTCCACGGATGAGCCGATGGGTAGACCTCATTTCTTATCATGCGAGTCCTTCTTCCATGAGTTTCACACTTGCTTTATTTCAATGGATATGAATGCAGTTTATTATTATTGATGACTACCCATATTTCAGAGAAAAATTTTGAGGAGACATAAAACTCATTTAACCTGAAGGATAGCAATGGGGTGACATAGGTAAAAAAAAATCATTTTGAAAGATTTCTGTTGGAGCAAGGTTCCTTAGGACCACATTTTTGGCAATTAATAAGTATTTTTTGTATTTTTGAGTCGTGCGTGCTAAGAAATGCATAGGTCAAGGGGATTTGGGGTGGGTCAAAGCCCATTCATGAGTTGTAATGGGCTAAAGGGTAAAACTAGGAGTGACAAACCAAAGTTTGCAGACCTTAGGATGAGCAAAAGATAAGATATAAATAAGAGTCTAGATTAAGTCGAATAAGATAGTTCTAAGTAATTTTTGATAATATTATGATATGTTCTGAGTTGTGAAGTGAATCTGTAGTGTTTTAAAGGCTCTTGTTGGTTGTGTGCACAGAGACTTTGTTCGGTTTTATACAAACCCCGTTGTCTATGTGCACGGTGGATCTGAATAAATGTAAAGGATTTTACGACTGTTAATGAATAAAGAAGTGTTTTGGGTAACTTTGAGTACATAATTGATCTGCGATATGTTTATGTAATTTCGTTTCTTATGATTTATGTTATCTGTGATTGGATCGGTTGCATACATGTTTAATGCTTAATATGAATGATAGATGCATAGAGATGCTACTGTAAGACCTAAATATCACTTTGCTAGGACTACTGAAGTGATTGCGAAGACATTATATGTGTGTGCGCAAGGTCGCTTGCGTAACTTGACCTAGATCTGTTTCTATTTAGAGTTTCTATTGCGAAGGATAGTACGTTATTATTATATATTTGTGGACACCCACATCATTTAATTTTCCCTCAGGGTGTGGAAACCTGGTTCCAGCACCCCCCCATACTGCTTTAGCTGAGACTTTGACCTATGGAATTAGGTCACTACCGAAAGGGCCAGTAGTAAGAGAGTTTTGTTGGTTAATCTTAACTTTGAACCTAGGTCAGGACCCCTCAAGCCAAAAAATGGTTTCGTTGCTAGTACTGGGATCATTTTGAGAGAGATTGGGTGGTGTGGTGACCATTAAAGCCTGAGTTAGAAGACTAGTTCAAGAAAATAATTGAAGAATTTTCCATTAGAAATAATTGAAGAATTTTCCATTAAGGAAAAAAGAAGTAAGAAGTTGTCTACTGAAGATCGGAAACATAAGTATATTTTTATAGAGGTTCACGAGATTTTATTTGTGAATTTTGCACAAGAATTGCAGGAGTGGTTATCAATATTAGCTAAGTTCTAAACCTTCTGGAGGGATGATAAGGTCACTCAGTGGACACCTGAGTTGATCCAATAGTTAGAGCAAACTGATAACTCCATCACCCACACTGTAGATTATTCGGTTGACAACATTTTGGGTGGGTGTGTAACGGAGTTTGCAGTAGATCATTTTGTGTCATATTCTGAAGCTGAAAGAAGGTTCTTCAAAGGACTAAGATGTAAATTCATATGCTCTCTACCTTTGTTAATTAAGATGCTATTGTGTGAAAATGGTGTTTTGTGCAGTCACACTGAGTGAATGACCCCAGATAAGCTAGAAATCACTATGCGCAGTGGAAATTACCTTAGGGTTAATTAGAGAGGAGACAGATCTGTATACAGCCCTGTGAGAAACTCACTTGATAGTGATACAAAGAGCGAGGATGCTACGTGTGTCAAATTTATCCCTTTTTCTACTCTGCAATCAAATTCACACAGGGGTAAGACATCTCCTACCCCACCTCCACCACAAGTAGGAGGAGATATGGTTGCGCATATGAAGCTGCCCACATTCAAGGGTGTGGGAGATGAAGACATGGATAGGTTTTAGTTTGTTTCAAATGTAGTATGGACTGCACAAAATTTTAATGCTGATGCTATCAAGAGAGCATAGCAAGCTATGGCATTTGAAGGTCGTGTGCCAGACTGGTTTATTGGATATCTGGCTTAGCATGCTAATCCCACTGTTGATGAGATCAAGGATGCTTTGAAGAATCAATTTAGAAAACCAAATTCCTACTCACAGTGTGTAAAAAATTTGAAAGATATCAAAAAAGATCCAAATGAATCTGTTTGGGAGGAAGATCAGCAGCTAAAGCGCACTATCAGCGAGGGAGGATTTATCTATGATGATAAGCATAATAAGGAATGGTTTATTGCCATTATCTTGCCACATTTGCATAGGCATATGAATAAACAAAAGATTTACTCTCAGGCCGAAGCTCTGTAAGTTTCCATGAAACTAGAAGCTGCACCTAGAGCTAACGACCAATTTGAAACACTGCAAATCCAAAATCAATTGGAAGCGATGCACTTGGAGATCCAGAACCTATGCAGAGATAGAGGAAATGAAGTTGGCATGGATGTATGGTGTATATGGTGTAAGGGTTCAAAGAACAAAAAATATAAATGTACCTTGTTTCAATATTACATGCAAGCGGAGGGCCAAATCCACTATGCCCCAGAGATGCTACAGGACCAAGTGGTACCCCCACGCTTTGGTGTGCTGACTGTAAAGTAGTTGGACGACATGACACAAAACATTGCCCTCGATTAGGAAGTTATGTGATAGAACTGAAGCAGCAATGGTGCAGGTTTTTCTATTTGGTTCGCCACGATGGGAACCACTGCCACACATTCGAGCTAATGATGGATAGTGCCAACCTCTATAGGGTGCAGGCCGACCCATCTTCACCAACATCTCCCCTAGGCATGGAGGATCTCCAGCTAGAGGAAGGGGAGGAGGGAGAGGTGAAGGTGTAGGTCACATATGAGAACAATTAATTTTATATAACTGTGGAGATGTTGGACACTATGCTTGCAATTTTCCGAACCCTGCGCGACAGTCTTGCAGCTATTGCAGACAATCTCATCATGTTATTGAAGACTATCCTCTTTTGATTGCTAGAATGCAAGAAAAGCAATAGCAGACTGATCCAGGTGGATATTAGTGGCCACCTGCCTATTCCACTTGGGGCCCCACCATTGTCTCTTTCAATTTTTCAGTTTCCTTAATTATAGCACAATTTACTATTTTTAGCAGTTTGTCGGGTTCTGAACTTCTGGAGCCGTTTTGAGGCCCTAAACAATGTTTTTTGGAAAAACAAGGAGCAACATGGGTCCATAGACCAATTTTTCTCACTCAAACATTGTAGTACTTGGATTTATCCTTCTAACGAGGTATGGTGCACGTCAAAAAAAGATCGTATGCCAAAGTTACGTCCTGAGGAAGTTGATGTACCAATTTACCCAAACGGGGCCCATAGTTTTGGTGCTTCATCTCCTAGGGATATTTTTTTGGATGTTTATAGTTTTCCATTATTTATCAATAATAAATAGGCCCTCGAGCCTCATAGTAACATAGTTCAGAGGCCTGTAGCCACCACATATCTTCTCAGAGTTAAGCTACCAACGCCCTAGCTAGTTTATTTCCATTATGTCTGTAAGCAAATTTCTGTTCTTTGATATTAATGAAATGAAGTGTTATTTACAATGAATATTTGTATTTATGGTTATATGTGTATTCTTTTTTGCTCCTGCATAAATCTAGATCAGTGGTTTCAGAGCGGTTTGCTTTTTCTTGATCCTTCTTTGCATGTCCCCAATGAGGTTTGGGTATAAGGAGTTAGGGCTTGATATGGTTGAACATTTGCAAGATAAGCCTCGAAAACCCCAACGACTGCCCATGGGGGATGAAAATAAAGATGAGGGAGCAGTATATCCTATCAAAATATTGCTTGAGGAGGCCCTCTAAAAACAAAGGAACACGATGATGGATAACTTTTCCTAGATCCTTCAACAACTGCCCACTGGCAGCACATTTGCATCTAGCAGCCACTCTGGAAGCGCGAATCCCTTTAAGGTACGAGTAAAATTTGACATTCCCATATTTGAGGGAAAAATAGATGTAGATTCCATAGATAGATGGTTGAATCTATTAGAAGGATATTTCTCGGTTCATGACTTTTCCGACCAAGAGAAGATTATTTTTGCACTCCTCAAGGATACCCCCCATGCCAAGGACTGGTGGAAACCTATTGTGAGAAAAATGAAGAGACAGAACCCTCTTTGTTCTCAGCCATACCCACTTGGAATTATTTCCTCGAAGCCATTAAGGAACAATGCTATCATGTGGGGAGTTATGAGGACAAGTACATACAATGGACCTATGACGGCAAAGGGATCAAGATGTGCATGAGCTGACGAACCTGTTCCATACCCTGCGCAAAAATTTGGGTATCAAAGATTCAGAGAAACATTTGGTGCTAAAGTATCATAGTTATCTTAATAGATACATTTAGGAGGAAATGGAGTTCCTCAACATCTCCTCGCTTGGTACGGAAAACCGGTATGCTTCCAATATTGAGAAGAAATTAAAACAGAAGAAGAGATACTTTGGATCTGAAAATCAAAAGCAAGGGAAAGGCACCCCTAAACCACTAAACAAAGGACAAAGCCAAGGAATTTTGGCCCAAGAAAACCTTCCAAAGCCACAAGAAAATAACAACACCACGAATCCAAATAAGGACACAGGAAAGTGGTGTGAGTTCCATAAGAGATCCACTCACAACACAAGTGATTGTTGAGCCAAGCAGTCGCTGGTGGCCAAGATGAGGGTTTCTGATCAGATGCATGCTTCGACTCTTAATCAGAACCTGACAAGGTGAATGAAAAAGGGAAGCAGATTATTGATGCGAAGCCCAACACCACCATTTCCACTGTGAAGATCTAGGAGGAACTGGAATATCTAGAGGAGGAGGATCGACTCTTCCACTCCCACATGTGGGTAAAGGGTTCCCCGCTACAGTTTATTGTCGAAAATGGGAGCCAAAAGGACCTCATTTTAGTAGAGTTCATGAATCGGTTGGGCTTGCCAACCATAGCACACCCACATCCACACACATCCAACAGAAGGCATTCAAAGAAGGAGATTTGGTTTTGATGTATGACAGTCAGTTTTTGCATCACCCAGGAAAGTTCAGGAAGCACTAGCTAGGGCCATACCTTGTGAAAGATATCACTAATGAAGGTGCAGTGTACTTGGCCATGTTGTGCGGTGAGAGTCTTCCCGGGTACATCAACGGAAGCCTACTAAAATTGTATAGGGATAACCCTGGGCCTACCAAATGACTATATCGTCAGAGAATGACAATCCACTTGTATATGTGCTACACAGAGGACATACATAGACATGTGCGACATGAGCGTAGGGGTAGTGCATGACAAGAGAAAATAACAATTGGAATAGTAAATATGGGTGAAAAAGTGATTTTACCGTTGGATGGAGCGGGTTTTTTTCATTTAATGAGGAGATATTACGAGATTTTTAACTATTTTTACGGGGATAAGATCCAATTAATGGGGTTCCGACTATTTTTACCATGGATCACCTATAAAAGGAAGGGCGTGGGTCATATTCTGTTCCTTTGTTGTCTGAGTATATTGCACTTTGAATCTATCTGTGAGTTGTGCTTTGAACTTATTTGTGCATACTGTATGTTTGGCCGTGAGACCCATGCATCCGACGTAAGTAACCCCGAGTTCATTTTCAAACCAAGGATGACGGCCATGAACCCTAAGAGCATACCATCTGAAGAGCACTAAGTGCCACTCATAGCATTTGCGGAGTTGGGATCTAATGATGTTCATGAAGTTATCCTTGAGGTGAAAGTAGTAGTTTCGACACCTGCCAAGGGAGAAAGCAAGGTGACTAAGGGTTGAACCTAAAATCCAAGGAAATCCCTCAAACATGTTATGTCCCTGCGCCAAGCCACGAAAGATAGGTCTCCTATGGGTGATCCAACCAAGAGACCTATGAGAGCTACTAAGGAAGCCGCACTCGTCGAGGCAATTTCATGGTTCCTGAAGAATGTCAAGTCGTGTATGCCCTCTGTGCGAGTTCCAAAGGATGTAGATGTGGTGTGTGACTACTGGCATATGTCGTTGATCTCGAAGGTTATCCCATTTGAAGGCGACATGTTTGGAAAAATCCCCCTGGTAAATTTTGATGATTAGGACCTGGCGAACGAGGAGACGTTCCCCTAGATAGCACCTGAATACTATCTGGAGTGCATGTTGTATGATGATGTTGTGAAGGTAGAACTGATGCCATGGGTGCACGGGATGAGAAACGTTTGGATTCTCAACTTTTTGAGGATCCTTCACTTCGGGAGGTACCCCATCACCACTGTCTGCGTTCACCAGCTACTGGCCCTAGTGCACGACGGGTGCCTGTGGATCCAGAATAGAATTCCAATTGATGTTGCGTTGATCCACCAGATCACTGCTTTTCCCAAGAAGGGGCCACATCGTATGGCCCAGTATGGAAAGACCTAGGAGCTAAAGGTAGCTGCCCGGGTTAAGAAATATTACAGGGTAGGATGAGAATCCAGGGGATTCCTAGTACAACAGCTCGAAGACCCGACAATATGCCTAGGAACCTTAGTTCTAGGTTGTAAGCTGATGCACAAGTTTCGCCCTAAGGTAGTCCCTGCACATCTCATAGCGCTAGCGGGACAGTGCGAGAAGGGGGTGGGCTAAAACTGGTCCCAGTACCTCTGCCAGAAGTTTCTGGAGAACGTGTGTGAGGTGCAACATGAAGGGAAGAAGTTATGTTATTTGTGGTTACTTTTGTTAATTGATTTGGTGGCATGGGATACACCAGAGGGCATAGTTCTCCCAGAGGTGGCACTTGGTGTGTGCAAAGGATTTGGCTATGTCAATCTATGCGATTCACCAGAACAAAAGAGAGTTAAATAGAATAATATTTTCTGGGTCTAGTTCGATGGCGCTTTGGTAGCAACTATACATTCACAACTGCGGTTGTCCCTAGCTGCTTACGAAATATATAGAGCTATTATAGATTTTCAAGTGACCATGCACCATGTGCAAGTTTGGGCACGCCATGACCCCATGTGGTACAATCTTCCATATATTGTCACATAGGTGAATATTGACTATGCCATTGCGACCTAGGCAGAGGCATGGAAGGATGGGCTCAGCTCCACCCAGCCCGTCACAGCCTCAATGCCTGATAAATGAGGAAAGGAAAAAGAAGCCGAGAAGCACATTGAAAAAGCCGTAGAGATGGAGTTCCTCAACATCTCCTCTCTTGGTACGGCATGCCGGTATGTTGCCAATATTGAGAAGAAATTAAAACAGAAGAAGAGATACTTTGGATCTGTAAATCAAAATCAAGGGAAAGGTGCCCCCAAACCGTAGAAAAAAGGACAAAGCCAAGGCATGGCGGCCCAAGACAACCTTCCAAAGCCACAAGAAAAGAAAAACACAATGAATCCAAAGAATGACATGGGAAAGTGGTGTGAGTTCCATAAGAGCTCCACTCACAACACAAGTGATTATTGGGCCAAGGAGTTGTTGGTGGGCGAGATGAGGGCTTCTGAACTAGATGCATGCTTTGAATCTTAATTAGAACCCGACAAGGTGAATGACAAAGGGAAGTAGATTATTGATGCGGAGCTCAACACCATCATTTCCATTGTGAATATCTAGAAGGAGGAACCAGAATATCCAGAGGAGGAGGAGCGACTCTTCCACTGCCACATGTGAGTAAAGGGTTCCCCGCTATAGTTCATTATCGATAGTGGGAGCCAAAAGGACCTCATTTCAACAAAGGTCATGAATCTTTTGGGCTTGCTAACCATAGCACACCCACATCCACACACCATCGGTTGGCTTCACCAAGGACAGGATCTCCACATCAGCCAACAGTGCCGCCTTCCCTACAACATCACGCCCTTCACGGATGAGGTATAATGTTACATTGCTCCTCTTGATGTTTGTGATATTTTATTAATCCAACCATACTTGTGGAAGTGACATGATGTGTATGATTCTCGGACTCACATTATTATTATTAATTTTGGCAATAAGTTGTAGAGGATACCAGATGTACCACCGCCTTGTTAGAAAATTATATATGATAGAGCAATGCAACACATAAAATATGCGGAAAACACTAGCACAAAAAACACATAAAACTAGAGAGACAAAGATATACATAGTTCACCCAGTTTCGGCTACGTCCCCCCCGAACATCCAGTCCTTCCTTTCTATTATCCAGCAAAATGAAGAGACACAACCTACAACAAATCCATTGTAATATCCTCTGTTCTCTCTCACAATCTCCCTATCTGTTTTTTGCTCTGAGAATACACATACAAACCACAGCCTCAAAACAATACCCTCATACAAAGAGAGGGGTTTCCTTCTAGGGAAAAAAACCCTAAACTAGACATAACTTCTACCGTCAAATCATCCGCCTAATGAATGGCCTAGATTGACTAGAAATGACTATACTTTTACAAGGAAATTTTACATCTATTAATAGCTTCTGAGGTGCTGCCCCTGAAACCCCTCACCAGGGGGGGCTCCATAAAGTCATAGCTACCCCCCCGTGGACCCCCCAGGCAATGTTTAATTATGGGCGGCGTTGCCACCCCATTAAGGTATAGGGGTCCATTGCTGTGATACCAAAATAAACAAGACAATAAAGCTCCACTCCCAACAATATCCCACTTGGAGACTGATTGTAGCAACTCCACTGCTGCTTCATTTGCTGGTCAATGACTTCACTTTGGACCTGGTTGTTTCTCATATTCATCGTCATTCTTGAATACCAATTGAAACTAAGCATATTCTCAGTTTCTCCCTGGTTACAAATTTTGTTAGCATATCTGAAGGATTCTGGCTAGTGTATATCTTTTCCAGCTTCAATTGTCCATCTTCCAATACTGACTGTATGAAATGGTACTTGAGCTGTATGTGTTTAGTCTTGGAATGAAATTCTGAGTTCTTTGCAAGATTAATGGCACTTTGGATATCACTGTATAACGTGCCCATATCATTCTTCTTACCCAATTCATCCATAAACCTTTGTAACCAAATCATTTCTTTACTAGCCTGTGTAGCAGCAACATACTCTTCTTCTGTTGTTGAAAGTGCAACAACACTTTGGATTTTTTAAACCCAACTGACAGCTATTCCACCTACAGTAAATACATATCCTATAGTTCTCCTCCTGTTATCTCTGTCACCTGCCATATCTGCATCAACATATCCCTGTAGAGAAATGTTTGAACCACCAAAGCATAATTCTTGATTTGTGGTACCTCTCAAATATCTGAGAATCCATTTTACTGCCATCCAATGTTATTTTCCTGGATTGTTCATGTACCTGCTTACAACTCCCATTGCATGTGCAATATTAGGCCTTGTGCAGACCATTGCATACATTAAGCTTCCAACTGCTGATTCATATGGAACTTTAGACATATAATCCATTTTTTCTTGGGTCTTGGGGCACATCTCCTTACTAATTTTGAAATGGCTAGCAAAAGGTGTACTAACTGGTTTTGCATTTTGCATATTAAATCATTTCAACACCTTTTGTATGTACTCATTCTGAGACAGTGTTAATTTGCGATTTTTCCTATCTCTAGTTATTATCACACTAAGGATTTGTTTTGCAGCTCCCAAATCCTTCATTGCAAATGAATTTGCCAATTTTCTTTTGAGCACATTTATTTCCTGCATGTTAGACCCTGCAACAAGCATGTCATCTACATACAATAACAATATAATATAGCTGCCATCATTTTTCTTTTTCGGATAAACATAATGATTATAGTGACATCTAGTATAACCTTGTTTAGACATAAACCTATCAAATTTTAGATACCACTACCTTGGAGCCTGTTTTAAGCCATACAATCTCGTCTATAACCTGCACACTAATGTCTCTTTCCCTTTGACCTCATATCCTTTTGGTTGCTCCATATAGATCTCTTCCTCCAAATCTCCATGGAGAAATGTTGTCTTTACATCTAACTGTTCAAGATGTAAACCTTCTACTGCTACAAGACTCAAAATAGTTCTGATTGAAGTCATCTTAACAATAGGAGAAAATATTTAATCAAAATCAATACCTTTCTTTTGTGCAAACCCCTTCACCACAACTCTAGCTTTGTACCTCTGTTTTCCTCCATCTTTTTCCTTCAGCCTATAAACTCATTTATTCTGCAATGTAGTTTTACCTGCAGGCAACCTGACTGAGTCCCAAGTCTGGTTATGCATTAAGGAGTCCATCTCTTCTTCCATGGATAACTCCCACTTCTTCCTACTTTCAATCTACATTTATTCTTCATAACATTCGGGTTCACCAGAATCAGTCAACAATAAATAATATAATGAAGGAGAATATCGTTCAGGGGGTCTACTTATGATGGTAGATCTTCTAACACCACTTTCAGGTGTTTGAGGTGCTTGTTGTTGTTGTGGTGGTTGTTTTTGTTGTGGCTGTTGATTATTATTATTATTTTCAGACACCTTTACTTTTTCTGTGATCTCATCAAGAACTATGTATTCTTTGTTTTCTTTTTCCTATTTCTTTTTCTACAACTGATTCTTATATAATACATTTTCATTGAATATTGCATCTCTACTCCTAATTATTTTGCAATTTTCATAATCATATAACCGATAACCAAAATGATTAACACCATATCCAAGAAAGTTACATTTCTTTGCTTTTGCTTCAAGCTTTGTTCTATTTTCTTTATTAATATGGACAAAGGCCTCACAGCCAAAAGGCTTTAAAAAGGAGTAGTTTACCTTTTTACCTATCCATGCTTCCTCTAGAATACCACCATCCAAGGAACTTGAAGGCCCTCTATTTATTAGATAAACAATAGTATCTATTGCATATGTCCCAAATTGTAAAGGAAATCCTGCATGCAGTCTAATGCACCTTGCACACTCCATGATTGTTCTGTTCATCCTTTCTGACACACCATTTTCTTGTGGTGTTCTTGGAACTATCTTCTCTCTGTGAATTCCATGCTTTGAACAATACCTATCAAACTCTTTGCTGCAATATTCACCTCCATTGTCTGATCTGAGACACTTCAACTTCTTCCTTGTCTCAATATCCACCAAAGCTTTCCATTTCTTGAAAGTATCAAATACATCAGATTTATTCTGAATACAATAAATACAAGTTTTTCTAGTTGCATCATCAATAAAAGTAACATAATAACGAGAGCCATTGAGATATGATACCTGAGCAGGTCCCCACACATATGTATGCACAATCTCTAATTTTCTGCTCTTCTTTTCTTTCCCAACTCTGAGAAATTCAACTCTCTTTTGTTTTCCATAAATACAATTCTCATAGAAATCCAAATCAACATTCTTCAAACCTGACAAAAAATTTCTTGAGTGAAGAATCTTCATCCCCTTCTCACTCATGTGTCCGAGCCTATGATGCCATAATGCTGCATTTTCTCCTTTGGAAGTTAAATCATTAACAGAGTTAGAAATACCATTGCATAAATACAATGTACCAACCTTTTTGCCTTTTTCTATTACCAGGGCTCCTTTGGTGACCTTCCACGTTTTATTTGTGAAAGTTGTCACGCAACCTTAACTGCCTAATTGCCCTGTTGAAATCATATTTTTCTTCACATCTGGAACATGCCTTACCTCCTTTAATAGCCATTGGTTTCCATTCTGTTGTTTTACAAGAATTTTAACCATTCCAATAATTTTACAGGGTTTATCATCACCCAAACGAACTTGTCCAAAATATCCTTGAACATAGTCATGAAAATATTTCTTATCAAGTGTGGCATGGAATGGGGCCCCTGAATCTACCACCCAGGAATTAGTAACATTTTCGAAAGAAAGAATCAAAGCATATTGTAACACATCACCTGCCACATTTTCTTCATGATTGTTTTCTTGTTGTGCATGTCCTTTTCCCTTCCGAGATCTATAGTTTTTCTTTAGGTGTCCCTTCTTTCCACATTTCCAGCACACTATCCCTGATCTAGACTTGGATCTTCCTTTCATTGATTTACTGTGATATCCCGAGCCCTTTCCACTTTCCATTTTTCTTCCCCTAGACATTGCACTCAAAGAATTACCCGATGTCTCACCAAAGATTTTCTGTCACATTTCCTCGCTAAGGATAGCACTGACAACAACATGAAACTTTAAAGTACTAGATCCAGAGACAGAGTTACTAATGGCCATAACTAAACCATTCCAGCTTTCTGGCAATGAGCACAGAAATAAAAGAACCCTAACTTCATCATTAAAGTTTACCCCTACAGAAATTAACTGACTGGTAATTGTATTAAAATAATTTAAATGGTCTGCAATAGATCCACCTTCCAACATTTTAATATTAAATAAATGTTTCATAAGAAATACCTTGTTTGAGGCTGAGGGGTTTTCATATAGTTTCGCCAATGCCTTAATCAAACCCTCTGTTGTTGTTTCCTTCGAAATATTGAAGGCTACCGACGCCGCAAGGCACAACCGTACTGTTCCGAGTTCCTTTCTATCGAGAATCTCCCATTCTTCGTCTGTCATAGCCATCGGATTCTTTGTTTTTCGCTCAATGGTAGGTACAAATATTTCTAATACAAATAATCTTCCATCTGCATCTTCCACAGCGGGAAGTTTTGGCCGTTAAATTTCTCAACCCTAAACTTACCATCTTCTGCCATTGCTCCCACTCGAACCAGGAACCCTTCTTTCCTGTGAGATTATCAGCCAAATAGACCTTTGGCTCTGATACCAGTTGTTAGAAAATTATATATAACAGAGCAACATAACAGATAAAATATGTGGAAAACACAAGCACACAAAACACATAAAACCAGAGAGACACAGATATACGTGGTTCGCCTATTTTGGGCTACGTCCACCCTGAACAGCCAGTTCTTCCTTTCTATTATCCAACAAAATGAAGAGATATAACTTACAGCAGATCCGTTGTAATATCCTCTGTTCTCTCTCATAGTATCTCTATATGTTTCTCACTCTGAGAATACACATACAATCCACAGCTGCAATACAATACTCTCATACAAACGAGGGGTTGCCTTCTAGAGAAAAAAACCCTAAACTAAACATAACTTCTACTGTCAGATCATCTGCCTAATGAATGGCCCAGATTGACTAGAAATTACTATACTTTTACAAGGCAATTTTACATCTTTTTTTAGCTTCGGAGGTGCTGGCTCCATAAAGTCAAAGCTACCCCCCCTTGGACCCCCTAGGCAGCGTTTAATTACGAGCGGTGTTGCCTCCCCATTAAGGTACAAGGGTCCAATGCTGTGATACAAAATAAACAACATAATCAGGCTCTACACCCAACACGCCTACTGATATCTCTTTGGTTACTGCAAAACAATGCAGTAAGCTCATTTCAAAAACTGAGAAATTTGTTTTCCTGATGATCTTCCCCAAGGGAAAGAAGAATACTGTGGCCACGACCTCCAGACAGGGCTCCTCCACACAAAAGCAACAAATGTACAAGGTCATGGAGGAGTACAGGGACATCTTCATCTCACCCATAGGGGTGCCTCTGCACTGTCAGGTCAAGCACCCCATTGATCTGACCTCAGGTGCGCTGCTCCCCAATGGACCGATCTATCGGTGTTCTCTTCTAGAGAATGATGAAATCAAGAGGCAGATTCGGGAGGTGTTGCAGAAAGGTCACATCCAACTAAGTTCATCACCCTATGGGAGCCCGATCGTGTTGGTACAGAAGAAGGATGGGACTTGTAGACTCTATGTTGACTATCGAGCGCTGAACAAGATCAGTGTTCAGAATAGGTACCCGATCCCACAGATTGGTGACCTTCTAGACTAACTCAAAGAGGCAAAATATTTCAACAAGATCTACTTGAAGTTTGGGCATCACCAGGTACCAATCGAACCCTTCGATGTGTGGAATACTTCCTTCAAAGCCAAGGAGGGCCTTTTCGAATGGCTATTCATGCCTTTCGAGTTGATGAATGCTCCCGCAACCTTCTTGAGGTTGATGGACAACATATTTCGGCCATTCACCAACTCATTTGTGGTGGTGTACTTTTATGACATTCTAATATTCTGCTAGACTTGGGAAGATCACCTCCACCACATCCGGTAGGTCCTCTAAACATTGCGGAAACACAAGTTGTGTGCCAATTTGGAGAAGTGCACTTTTGGCATGACCCAGGTTCAGTATCTAGAATACATTATTGATGAAAGAGGGGTGCATGTGGATCCAACCAAGATCCAATTCATTCAGGATTGGCCAGCCCCAACCACTCTAATAGAGCTTCTCAACTTTCTGGGTATTGCAAATTTCTACCGCGGGTTTGTGTTGGTATTCCCTCATATCACTTAGCCCTTGAGTCAAGTCACCAAGGGAGGAGCGAAAGAAAATTTCTTTTGGTTGAAATCTCAAAATAAAGTGTTCGTAGAATTGAAACATTGCCTCTGTTCTTCCCTAGTGCTCACATTACCAAACTCGTAACAACCATTTTAGATCGATACAGATGCCTCTAACTATGTTATTGGGGCAATTCTTACCCAACAGGGACATCTAGTGGCATATCATAGTGAGACATTGTCTAACACAGTCCACAAGCATCCATTGTGCAGGCTTGTCGACAATGGAAGCATTACATTTTGGGGAAGGAAACAATCATCCACACAGACCACCGACCCCTGCAGTTCATACAGACACAAGGGAAGTTGCAAAATGATCGCCATTAGAAGTGGTCCACATATATGCAACAGTTTCATTTGAACATCAAGTACAAGAAGGGTAGCACCAATAATGTTGCAAACTACCTCAGCCGACCACCGATAGTGGTGCTAACCACCGTTCTCAAATATTGTGGGCATGAGACTTCTGATTGGCCGCTTGTCTACAAGAGTGATCTAAAATTCAGCCACACTTACAAGACACTCTTGGAGGGTATGCAAGTTCCCAATTTTCACCTCCAAGATGCACTACTATGTCACCTGGGACACCTTTGTGTTCTTTCAAGTGAGTGTGCCAAGATTATTTTATAAGCACACTAGAGTCAAGTCGTTGGGCATTTCGGGGTCAGAAAATAGAGGAAGTACTATAGAAGTATTTCTATTGGCCAAACCTTTGACAAGATTTTGGGAAGTACATCAGATTCTGCACTGCTTGCGCCATTGCCAAACTGAGCATCAAGAAGCAAGGCCTCTATACACCACTACCTATCCCTAGTCAACCTTGGGAATCCATCTCCATGGATTATAGGTCAGGGCTTCCTTATAGTAAGCATGGAAATGATTGTTTTTTCATGGTCGTTGATAGATTTTCAAAGATGGCCATTATGGCAGCCTGCAAGAAGAATATCACAGCATAATCCACTGCTAAACTCTTATTTGAATGGGTGTGGGTGAACTTTGGGATCCCACAGTCTATCATCTCACATCAGGATAGTAGGTTCCTCAACACTTTTTGATCCAACATCTAGTCAATGCTGGACACCAAGCTCACCAAGTCCACAATGTTCCATCCCCAAACTGATGGCCAGACAGAGGTCATCAATGGGATGATTCAAAAAATTCTGTGCATGTACAATTCAAAGCATCCACACACATGGGATGAGAACCTCCTCTATGTACAACAAATTTATTACCACGCTCTCCATAGCTCAACCAGCCACAACCTCTTTCAGGTGGGCTTGGGATTCCAACGCCTATGTCCCATTGACGTAGCCATACCATTTGTGGCTACTCAAGCTGATTCGGCTCATGTCCATTTTGAAGCTGAAAAAGAGAACAACTTCATCAAGCGCATTCAACACATCCGCTAACAGGTTCATGAAATATTGGAAAAAGTGATTGCTAAGTACAAGAAACAACATTATCAACATTAGGTGCTACACAACTTTCAATTGGACAACAAAGTGTGGATACATTTACAGAAGTACCGCCTCACTTGACCCCACCGCAAGCCTCGACTGCTCTTATATGGGCCGTACATCATCACCAAGGTTGTAGGGAACAATTCCTTCGAGCTTAGTATTCCACCATTCCTTGGTCTGCACCCAATATTCAATGTGGAATGCCTTCGGCCCTACTTCCCACCTCTCCTAGATGCCTTTGACATTGCAGAACTCACACCAATAGAGTTAAACCTAGATTGCATGGAATAGGCCACCAAATATTGTATCATGGACATGCAAATCAAGAACACTCGCCAGCAGAAGATCCAACTGTATCGGGTTGTCAAAGCTTGCCAACTCCTGCACCAAGGCAAGTGGTTCACCAGGGACCAAGTTTAGCAAAAGTTTCCTCATATCATGGAGGAACTCAGGACTATTGCTTCCTAAGGGGGGAGGAATGATCCAGGTGGATATTGGTGGTCACTCGCCTATTCCACTTGGGACGCCACCATTTTCTCTTTCATTTTTTCAATTTCCTTAATTATAGAATAATTTACTATTTTTAGCAGTTTTTCGGGTCCTGAACATCCGGAGCCATTTTGAGGCCCTAATCAACATTTTTTGGATATATCATTCTAAAGAGGTTTGGTTTACCCAAACGCGGCCCATATTTTTGGTGCTTCATCTCCTAGAGTTAGGTTTTTAGATGTTTAGGGTTTTCCATTGTTTCTCAATAATAAATAGGCCCTCGAGCCTCATTGTAACATAGTTCAGAGGTATGTAGCCACCACATCTCTTCTCAGAGATAAGCTACCAGTGCCCAAGCTAGTTTATTTCCATTCTTTCTGTAAGCAAATTTCAGTTCTTTGATATTAATGAAAATAAGTGTTATTTCCATTGCATATTTGTATTTATGGTTATATGTGTATTTTTTTGCATTCCTGCATAAATTCGGATCACATACACCCACGCAGAACAAACAAATGGTTAAAGATGAGCCACAAGATGATGACCCAAGTGTAAACATAATTACACAGAGTGGTGTTGCCACCGGAGAAGATGAAGGAAGGAAGGTTGATGCAGAGCCTTTGATCAGGAAGGCCTTGGAAAAGAAGGAAGGAGTGAACCTGCAGAAGGAAAAGGAATTTTTTGTAGAAGCCATGAAGGATTTTTCTACTACAGGTGCGTCCACGTCTAAATCAGTCATGGAAGCAAATATTGATGATGAAGTGAAAACTTTCCTAAAAGCCTGCATTAAGTTAATATCGTGTAACTAGAAAGAAGTGGACAATCTTCAGGCTCCGATAGATAGTTGCACGGACAGGGAGTTGCCTCGAACTAAAAGTAAGGATATAAACAATATTTATAAGAAAAAAAGAGAATTGGTCGGGAGATGTGCATGACCATGAAAATTGGAGAGTATGAGATGCATCGGGTCATCTTGGACTTAGGGTTTGATGAAAATGTTTAACCTAAGCAGACCTGGAAAAATATGGGCGAACCAAAGCTGGAATGGTCCACCATTTAGCTGCGCATGGGTAATCAACAAAAGATCATTCCACTTGGAAGACTCCCACAGGTTCTGGTAGACATTGTTGGGGTAAAGGTACATGCATATTTTGAATTAATAAAAATTGTGGATGATGTAGACCCCTACCCTATGCTTCAAGGATTTTACTGGGCCATCGATATAGGAGGCATCATCAACTTGAAGTGCATAAGCATGATCTTTGATAACGATGGTACTTGGGTTATCATACCTCTGGATCTGATGGAAGGAGAAAGATATACAAAACCAGTGCGCGAAGGAGATGATGTCGACCATATCTACAAGTTTACTGCGTGGGAGGAGGATTGGATTAACCCTACAGCTGATGGGATGCTGAATTGGGAAAAGGATAGCTTATGTTTCTCAAACTCGGATGGAGAAAATGCGGATTAGCAGAACTGTCTACATGATGTCTCTGCACTTTGTTGCCTCAAGGTCACTAAAACTTTGTGTGCATCTCCTCATAAGTAAGATAATTACCCTATTTTTATGGTTCTGATAGTGTTGTATTATTTCTCGAAAATTTGGAGAAGGTTTCCCCTGAAAAGTAGAGGTTCTAGTCACTTGATCTGGCTATGCACGCAAGTCTAGCGTGTTGGTGGGATACACACAAAGGGATATTTAAGGATTGGGAGGAATGCAGCAAAATTATGGGGTTGCACTTTGAGCATCCCGTTGTCCCACCAACTGAGCTTTTTTATGGCCAAGGTCACCCACGCAAACGCTTCACCACATGGATGGAGGTTTGGAATGAGAAGACCCAGACCGAATCGGTTCACATGTTTATCCATTCGTTGGGACCAATCCCTACCACATGGTATTTGGAGACAGAGCTAGGCTGAGAGACTCGCCATTAGACTACAATAAGTGACAATTTTCTATCAACCTTTTTCTTGGCCAATGGATTGGATGAATTGGAAGAAGCCCTAGGATATAGAAGTACTTGTCTTTGATGATTCCTGACCTCATATAGAATGTGTTATGCCATCATGGGAAGCGCAGATGCAAGATATTTTCAACTGCAGGAACATTTCAGTAGAATATAATGAAGAATATCTAAGAAATATCAACATCCCCGAGTCTGAGAGGGAGCGTGCAGTTGCAAGGCCCTTATTAGGAATGGTGGATGTAACTAAGCCTCTGAAGTTGAAGGAAGTCAACATTGGGATAGAGGAACAACCCAAGTTTGCCAAAATAGGAGATTACTGGGATGATGACACAATGGGAAAGGTTACGGAGCTGTTGACAGGGTATCATGACCTATTTCCCACAAATTTCTTTGAGCTCAAAGGAATTGTAGGAGATTTTGGCAATATGAAGATCACTCTCAAACCAGATGTGTTCCTTGTCAAGCAGCGACCATACTGGTTAAATCCCAATTATAAGAAGAAAGTGAGAGAGGAATTAGAGAAGATGGTTTTCGCAAGAATCATTGAGCAAGTGGAGTAGTCTGATTGGGTGAGCTCCATGGTTTTTCAAGAAAACAAGACGAAAGGAGAAATAAGGAATTGCGTGGATTTGAAAAAGCTAAACGATGCATGTGTATATGACCCCTTCCATACTCCATTTTCAATGAGATCTTAGACAATCTAGGAGGACAAGAGGATTGTTCACTGATGGATTTTTAGGGTACCACCAGATCAGGATTGCACTAGAAGACGAAATCAAGACCACTTTTGCAAAAGAATGGGGGTCCTTCCAATACATAGTCATGCCTTTTGGATTGAAGAATTCACCTGCTATATTCTCATGCATATTATTATCTGTGTTCAAAGAGTTCACACAAAAGTTATTGGAGGTGTATTTTGATGATTGTACTATGTTTGGGCTGGTAAAGAAGCATCTGTCCAACCTGCGCATGATGCTTCACACTTGTAGGAAGCATCAGATTTCTCTTAACTTTAAGAAATGTATATTCTGCGTTCCTTTTGGAATATTGTTGGGCCATATTGTGTGTTAGAAAGGGTTGATGTTGGATCTGGCCAAGATTGTAGTTATTATCAACCTAGAAGTCCCTACCATTGAAAAACAATTATGCTCCATTTTGGGACACACTAGACATTACAGAAAATTCGTTCAGGGCTATGCTCTGATCACTGCACCTATGGAGAAATTGTTGAAGATGGATGTGTAGTTTTTTTGTGATGAAAAATTTCAAAAGAGATTTGAGATACTGAAGGAAAATATGGTTACTACACTTATTCTAATATTCCTAGACTGGTCCAAGGTCTTTCATGTACATGTTGAAGCATCTGGCATTGCACTTGGAGTTGTTTTAGCATAGCCTGGAGAAGGAGACATTGATCACCCCATTTCCTTTTCCTTTAGGAAGCTCTCTAGTGTAGAGAGTAACTACTCAACCACAGAAATGGAAGGATTGGCCATGGTCTATGCTTTGCAGAAATATAGGCATTATATACTATGAGGGCACTTCAAGATGTTCACTGACCACTCTGCTTTGAAATACCTGGTCAATAAGCCTGTGTTTGGGGGGGATTTTTGTAGATGGTTGTTGCTATTTCAAGAATATGATTTTGAAATAATTGTGAAGCCCGTTAGATTGAATGTTGGACATGATCACCTATCACGCATTGAGAATGGGGAGGAATCAACCAGTACGGAGGAGGAACCACTGGATGTGAAACTCTTTGCTATTAAGGTGGTTGATAAACACCTTGCTGATATTATTCACTTTCTGACCACTGGAATTTCTCCTGCTGATTATTTGGTGCAACAAAAGAAGGAGTTGGTTTCACCTGTAGTTGATTTTACACTGATTTCTCATCAACTGTAAAAATTGGGAGCAGATGAAGTGCTAATAAGGTATGTGTTGGAACATGAAAGACATGAAATCTTGGCTAAAGATCATGGAGGAGTGGCAGGAGGCCACTATGTATGGAAGGCTACTATGCAAAAGGTGTTGCGTGCTGTGTTATGATGGCCCACACTACACAGCGATGCACATGCATACTTTTGAGCTTGTGATGCATGCCAAAGAATGGGGAAGTTGTCACGCAGCAACGAAATGACCCTACAACCTCAGATGGCCCTGTAGGCTTTTGATAAATGGGATATATATATATTTTTGGACCTATCAATGCTTCGGGGAAGAAGACTGGGGCACGCTACATCATCACTGCCACAAATTATGTAACTAGATGGGAAAAAGCTAAGTCGTTCAAGTACTATACTATAGATGCTGCTACACATTTCATTTTTGAAAATATCCTAAATAGATTTGGGTGTCCAAAGATATTGATGTGTGATAGGGGTACGCATTTTATTAATGAAACCATTTAAGCTTTAATAAAGGAATTCCAGATACATCACCAGAAGAGAACCCCTTACCACCCTTAGGTAAATGGTGCAGTAGAAGCTTTCAACAAAATCTTGGAGAATGCGCTAAAAAAAAATGTAATGAAAAGTGGAATGATTGGGACATGCGCATCCCTTCTGTGTTATGGTCTTATAGAACCACATGCAAGAAGTTCACTGGGAAAACACCTTTCAGGATGGTTTATGGGAAAGAATAAATCATGCCAATGGAATTTATTGTCCCAAGTCTGCGCATCGCAATATTCACTAATATGGCTAAGAAAGACATCATGGAGGAACATCTAGTGCAATTGGTTGCCTCAGAAGAGGATTGGTTCATTTCTAACTTTCATCAGCAAGCACAAAAGGTGCGCAAAAATGCCTGACATGATAGACACATCCAAAAGAAGGCATTCAAAGAAGGATATTTGGTTTTGATGTATGACAATCAGTTTTTGCGTCACTCAGGAAAGTTCAAGAAGTACTAGCTAGGGCCATACCTTGTGAAAGAGATCACTAATGAAGGTGCGGTGTGCTTGGCCACATTGCGTGGTGAGAGTCTTACTGGGTACATCAACAGAAATCGAATGAAACTGTATAGGGATAACCCTGGGCCTACCAAATTATTATATGGTTGGAGAATGAGAATCCACTTGTCTATGCGCTGTAAAGAGGACATACGCAGACATGTGCATCATGATCATAGGGGTAGTGCCTGACAAGAGAAACTAGCTGTTGGAACAATAAATCTGGGTGAAAAAGTGATTTACCATTGGATGGAGCAGGTTTTATGCATTTAATGAGGAGATATTACGGGATTTTTGACCATTTTTATTGGGATAAGGTGAAATTAATGGGGTTCTGACCATTTTTACCATGGATCACCTATAAAAGGAAGGGCATGGGTCATATTCTGTTCCTTTCTTGTCTAATTATATTTCACTTTGAATTTATCTGTGAGTTGCGCTTTGAACTTATTTGTGCATATTGTATGTCTGGCCGTGAGACCCATGAATTCGACGTAAGTAACCCCGATTTCATTTTCAAACCAAGGTTGATGTCCATAAACCCTAAGAGCACACCATCTGAAGAGCACTATGTGCCGCTCACAACGTCTACGGAGTTGGGATCTAATGATGTTCATGTAGTTATCCCTGAGGTGAAAGTAGTAGTTTCGACACCTGCCAAAGGAAAAATCAAGGTGGCTAAGGGCTAAACCTCCAATCCAAGGACATCCCTTAGACATGTTATGTTCTGGCGCCAAGCCAGGAAGGATAGGTCTCCTATGGGTGATCTGACCAAGAGACCTATGGGCACTACTAAGGAAGCCGCGCTCGTCGCGCCGATTTCATGGCGCCCAAATAACATCAAGTCGTGTATATCCTTTGTGCGAGATTTGAATAATGTAGATGTGGTGCGTGACTAGCATATGTCATTGATCCTAAAGGTTATCCCATTTGAAGGTGACAAGTTTGGAAAAATCCCCCTGGTAAAGTTTGATGATTATGAACTGGCGAACGAGGATACGTTCCCCTAGCTAGCACTTGAATACTATTTGGAGTGCATGTTGTATGATGATGTTGTGAAGGTAGAACTGATGCCATGGGTGTGCGGGTTGAGAAACGACATGATTATCGCGTGAGATCCCTCACTTGGAAGGCCCATCTGCCCCATGCACGTACGTCGGTGGTAGCTATGGTGGACGATGGGTGTATAAGGTTAAAATAAATTCAGTCAGTGTTGCGTTATTGATCATGGAATCACCCTACCCAAGGGTCCTCTATGACGATGTGGAAAAACCCTGATAGCTAAAGGTAGTTGCCAGGTTGAAATGTTACAAGAGTGGGACGAGTCTAGGATTCTGCAATGCAATACCCTCGAAAGACACAACAATGCGCCTAGGAACCCCAGTTCCTGAGCTATGGTGATCGTGCGCAAGTTGCACTTTCAGGTGATACATGCATGTCATACTTTACTTAAAGATAGTGCGGGAAAGTGGGTGGCTTCATTGGTCCCAGTACCTCGCCAGGAAGTTTAGAAATGGCATAATTGAAACAGAGAAGAAGTTCTGTGTTATTCTGTTAATTTCTTTGGTAGCATAGGAATGCCGAAGGTATAGTTCTCCTAAGTGCAGAACTTGGTGTGTGCGAAAGGGTCGTGTAATCTATAGGATGCTAAACAGAGAAGAGAGTCAAATAAAATAAGATCTTGGGTCTTGTTTGAGGGTGTGCTTGACATTTATACATTCGACGCGGTTATCCCAATTTGTGAAAAATATAGAGCTATTGAATATTTTCAAGTGACCATGCACCATGTGCATATTCGAGTGTGCCATGGCCCCATGTGGTACAATCTTCCTTATATGGTCACATATGCGAATATTGACTAAGTCATTGCGACCTAGGTAGAAGCATGGAAGGTTGGGCTTAGCTCCACCCAGCCCGTCACAACCTCAACACCCGACAAAGGAGGAAAGGATAAAGAAGTCGAGAAGCGCACTAAAGAAGACATAGAGAAGAATGCAGAAAATGAGGTTGAAAAAGACACAGAGCAAGAGCCTAAAGAAGAATCCGAGTTGGATCTTGGAGGAACAGACAATCTCGATGGTACTAGAGCTGAGTCTCCCATAGGTACTAAGTGTGGCGCAGAAACCCCCAAGGGCCCGTGCAAGAAGAGGAAAGGTTTGAAGGTTGGAGGAACATAAGACGTTACACTAAGAGGAGCTTGATAAGATCACATATGTGATATCATTTTCCTCTAAAGATAGGTGGATTGCGCTAGAAGCGCAGTACAAGGCTACCATAGAATCATTGCAGTCATGATTGCAGGTGTTGCAACTAAAAACCAACAACATTCAAGTGAGCGTTAATCAAGCAAGGCTGATTTGAGCGAGCGAGAGCACCAGCATGATCCTCAGCACATCAAAGAGAAGGATCTATCCCTTCCCTGGAGCAGCAGTCATGATAAAGCAACCTGAATTGCGCACGCAGGTGAAAACCTACTCAAAAGTTGGAATAGATTTGTCGATGCTACCCAGTGGTAAGCTACATGCCATACAAACAATCATTATAGACGAGTTTTAGTGCAGGGAGGCATGCATGCACCAAAAAATCACTGAAGCTGAGCATAATATCACAACAAAAATAGAAGAGTATCTCGAAGCTCACATAATGGAGCATACAATAGTAGCACAACGTGCAGAATTGGAGACCCTGATTGGTGGACTTTGTGGTGACCTGCCAAAACTTGCCATTCCTGCTTCAGCCATGCTGCAAGCCAAAGTCGAGCGCCTAGTAGTAGCACTAAAGGCCTCCATATTAGAGATGAAGTAAGTTAAGGCAGATTTTGAGCAACAAATCATGGAATTGCAAGCCAATCTTCAATCTGAAACTCTGCCAAAAGTCAAGACGCAGCACGCAGCCTTAGTCAAAGAAGCTTCAACAAGTATTGCTGCCACAGTTGACAAGGGAATTGAGTTTCTAGACACAACTATAGGCATGTGGAAATCCGTGCAGATGGACCCCCTTGTCCAAAAATTTCACAGGAACAACGCACCAAGGAGAAGGTGTTTGATGACCTACAAGAGGCACTGCTTAGATTTGTACCTCCACAACAGATGGTCCAGTTGCAGACAAGTCAGATCTTGCACGATGAATTTGAGGACCTGCGAAGAAAGAAGCACATTGTGACAATGTTAGGTCCCTATATTACTAGTTTAGTCCCTTATTGTTCTTAGTATAGCCCACTTATTGTTATTGTTGTACCCCTGTAACCCCGATATTGTTATTATTGTGCCTTTACATTATTATTGTAAGGCCAGTTAGGATTATATTGTGACCCCATGGACTCCTATATATATAAGAAGGTTTTTTCATTGTATCATCTAATAATTGTTCATTTATGTAATGTAAAGGAGGTTTCCCCCTCGAAGTGGCTTATTTCTAAGGCGTTGATCTCTCTTCTCTTCTATTTTTGGAGTTCGTTTCCTAATATTTGGTATCAGAACTTTGGATTCTAGGGTTTCGCTGCTTCAAATGCTCCATCGTGGAATTTTATCTATATATTTTTTTCTACAAAGGTTTAGAAGCTAAAATTTTTACCACGCAAAGCCGAAATACTAAGGAATTTCGTGTCAAAATTTCATATATTGGTTCGCAATATTTTCGGAGATATAATCTATGGAAGTTAGGGTTTTTTTAGATTCCCAAATTTAATATAAAATAGGTGACCTTGGGAAAATCATTATAACTCTCTCTCTGAGCATCGGTTTGGAATTCTGTAAAAATTGGTCAAAAGTACACGAACTTTAGTTTCCTTTCTATCAATTTTAGAGCCGAAGGAGGAAACAATGACACGTGGCATGCATTACAAGTGCGCTCTACTGAACCAATCCATAATTAGGTTGTTGGGTGTGGAGCCTGATTATCTTGTTTATTTTGTATCATAGCATTGAACCCCTATACCTTAATAGGGCAAAAACGCTGCACGTAATTAAACTTTTCCTGGGGGGTCCAGGGGGGGACAACTGCGACTTTATGGAGCCCCCCCCTAAGGTGTGGAGCCTGATTATCTTGTTTATTTTGTATCACAACACTGGACCCGTGTACCTTAATGGGGCGAAAATGCCGCCCATAATTAAAATCTGCCTGGGGGGTCCAGGGGGAGGGGGCAGTTGCGACTTTATGGAGCCCCCCCCCTTATACCTTAATGGTGGGGGGTTTCGGGGGCAGTGCCCCCGAAGCTAAGAACAGATGTAAAATTGCCTTGTAAAAGTATAGTAATTTCAAGTCAATCTAGGCCGTTCATTAGGCAGATGATTTGACAGTAGAAGTTATGTTTAGTTTAGGGTTTTTTTCTCTAGAAGGCACCCCCTCGCTTGTATGAGGGTATTGCATGTATTGCGGCTATGTATGGTATGTGTATTCTTGGAGTGAAAAACAGAGAGGGAGACTGTGAGAGAGAATAGAGGATATTATAGAGGATCTGATGTAGGTTGTGTCTCTCCATTTTTGCTAGATAATAGAAAGGAAGGACTGGTTGTTCGGGGTGGATGTAGCCCAAACTGGGTAAACCACGTATATCTGTGTCTCTTTGGTTTTATTTGTTTTGTGTGCTTGTGTTTTCCGCATATTTTATGTGTTTCATTTCTCTGTAATATTTAATTTTCTAACAACTGGTATCGAAGCTGAAGGTCTATTTGGCTGATAAAATCGTAGGAAAGAAGGGTTTCCTGGTTCGAGTGGGAGCAATGGCGGAAGATGGTAAATTTAGGGTTGAGAAATTTAATGGCCAAAACTTCCCACTATGGAAGATGCAGATGGAAGATTATCTGTATCAAAAATATCTGTACCTACCATTGAGCGGAAAAACAAAGAAGTTGATACCTATGACAGACGCAGAATGGGAGATTCTCGATAGAATGGCACGCAGAACAGTACGGTTGTGCCTCGCGGTGTCGACAACCTTCAATATTTCGAAGGAAAAACAATAGAGGGTTTGATTAAGGCGTTGGAGAAATTGTATGAAAAACCCTCAGCGTCGAACAAGGTATTTCTTATGAAATGTTTATTTAATATGAAGATGTCAGAAGGTGGATATGTTGCAAACCATTTAAATGATTTTAATAGAGTTACCAGTCAATTAAGTTTTGTAGAGGTAAACTTTGATGATGAATTTAGAGCTCTATTATTTCTGTGCTCATTGCAAGAAAGATGGAATGGTTTAGTTATGGCCATTAGTAACCCTGTCTCTGGATCTAGTACTTTAAAGTTTGATGATGTTGTCGGTGTTATCCTTAGCGAGGAAATGCGATGAAAAAGCTCTGGTGAGACATCGGGTAATGCTTTGAGTGCAGAGTATAGGAGAAGAAGAATGGAAAGAGGAAAGAGCTTGGGATATCGCAGTAAATCAAGGAAAGGTAGATCCAAGTCTAGATCAGGGATAGTGTGCTAGAAATGCGGAAAGAAAGGACACCTAAAGAAAGACTGTAGATCTCGGAAGGGAAAAGAAGGAGACACACAACAAGAAAACAATCATGAAGCAAATGTGACAGGTGATGTGTTACAAGATGCTTTGATTATTTCTTTCAAAAATGTTACTAATTCTTGGGTTGTAGATTCAGGGGCTTCATTCCATGCCACACCTGATAAGAAATATTTTCATGACTATGTTCAAGGAGATTTTGGACAAGTTCGTTTGGGTGATGATAAACCCTGTAAAATTGTTGGAATGGGTAAAGTTCTTGTAAAACAGCAGAATGGAAACCAATGGCTGCTAAAGGAGGTAAGGCATTAAAGGAGGTAAAGGCATGTTCCAGATACGAAGAAAAATACGATTTCAACGAAACGAATTCTTTCCCACGGATAAAACTTGAAGGGTCTGCAAAGGAGCACGGTAATAGAAAAAGGCAAAAAGGTTGTTACTATTGTTTATGCAGTGGTATTTCTAACTACTGTGTGCTTTAACTTCAAAGAGTCGATGTGGCATTATGGCATCATAGCTCGAACACGCAGGTGAGAAGGGATGAAGATTCTTCATAAAAGTTGTTGTCAAGTTTGAAGAATGACAGTTTGGTTTACTGTAGGGTGCATTTATGGAAAACAAAAGAGAGTCAGATTTCTCAGAGTTGGGAAAGAAAAGAAGAGCAAAAAATTGGAGCTTGTGCATACAGATGTATGGGGACCTACTTAGGTATCATCTCTCAGTGGCTTTCGTTATTATGTTACTTTTATTGATGATGCAAATAGAAAAACCTAGATCTATTTTATTCAAAATAAATCTGATGTATTTTATACTTTCAAGAAATGGAAAGCTTTGGTTGAAATTGAGACAGAAAAGAAGTTGAAGTGTCTCAGATCAGACAATGGAGGTGAATATTGCAGCAAAGAGTTTGATGAAATCTTTTGACTGCAGAAACATGGAATTACATAGAGAAGAAAATGGCTAAGAACACTACAAGAAAAATAGTGTGTGGAAAGGATGAAGCAAGGAACAATCATGGAGCGTGCAAGGTGCATGACATTGCATGCAGGATTGCCTTTACAATTTTGGGCAGATGTTGTAGATACTGTTGTTTATCTAATAAAAAGAGGGCCTTCAAGTTCCTTGGATGGTGGTATTCCAGAGGAAGCATGGATAGGTAAAAAGATAAACTACTCTTTTTTAAAGCCTTTTGGTTGTGAGGCCTTTGTCCATATTAATAAAGAAAACAGAGCCAAGCTTTAGGCAAAATCAAATAAATGTACCTTTATTAGATATGGTGTTAATGATTTTGGTTATCGCTTATATGATTATGAAAATAAAAAAATCATTAGGAGCATAGATGTAATATTTAATGAAAAGGTATTGTATAAGAATCAGTTGCAGGAAAAGAAATAGGAAAAAGAAAACAAAGAATACACAGTTCAGTGGAATCTAGGAAAGAGTGAGAGTGCACGAAAATAATAATAATCAAGATCCACAACAACAAATACCACCACAACAGCAAGCTGCCTCAAACACTGATGGTGTTAGAAGCAGATCTGCCAGGATAATTGGACCCACAATGACTTGATACTCTCCTTCATTATATTATTGTTAATGGGCGGGATGCAGTGAACACAGATATTGTGAAAAGCAATGCGGTTGACATGAAGAAAGTAGAGCTAGCCATGAAGAAGAGATGGACTCCTTAATGCATAACCAGACTTGGGACTTAGTCAGGTTTCCTGCAGGTAAAACTACATTGCAGAATAAATGGGTTTACAAGCTGAAGGAAGAAGATGGAGGAAAACAGAGGTACAAAGCTAGACTTGTGGTGAAGGGTTTTGCACAGAATAAAGGTATTGATTTTGATGAAATATTTTCTCTTGTTGTTAAAATGAATTCAATCAGAACTATTTTAATTCTTGTAGTAGCGGAAGATTTACATATTGAATAGTTAGATGTAAAGACAACATTTCTCCATGGAGATTTGGAGGAAGAGATATACATGCAGCAACCAGAAGGATATGAGGTAAAAGGGAAAGAAAAATTGGTGTGCAGTTTAAAGAAGAGCTTGTATGGTTTAAAACAGGCTCCAATCGTTGGTATTTTAAGTTGTTAGGTTTATGTACGAAAAGCTTATACTAGATGTCACTCTGATCATTATCTTTATTTGAAAAGGCAAAATGATGGCAGCGATATTATATTATTATTGTATGTAGATGACATGCTTGTTGTAGGGTATAACATGTAGGAAATAAATGTTCTCAAAAGAAAATTGGAAAATTCATTTGCAATGAAGGATTTTGGAGATGCAAAACAAATCCTTGGTATGAGAACAACTAGAGATAGGAAAAATAGCAAATTAACATTGTCTCAGAATGAGTACATACAAAAGGCGTTGAAAAGATTTAATATGCAGAATGCAAAACAAGTTAGTACACCTTTTGCTAGCCATTTCAAACATGGCAGAATATGTGCCCCAAGAAGACTGCGAAGAAATAGAATATATGTGGGGTTGTATGCATCGGCATTTGGAAGCATAATGTATGCAATAGTATGCACGGCACACGATATTGCACATGCGGGTGGGGTTGTAAACGGGTACATGAACAATCCGGAAAAAGAACATTGGATGGCAGTAAAATGGATTCTCAGATATTTGAGAGGTACTACAAATCAAGCATTATGCTTTGGTGGTTCAAAAATTGTTGTACAGGGATATGTTGATGCAGATATGGCAGGTGACAAAGATAACAGGAGGAGCACTATAGGATATGTATTTATTGTAGGTGGAACAATTGTCAGTTGGGTTTCAAAAATCTAAAGTGTTGTTGCACTTTCAACAATAGAAGCAAAGTATGTTGCTGCTACAGAGGCTAGTAAAGAAATGACTTGGTTACAAAGGTTTATGAATGAATTGGGTAAGAAGCATGATATGGGCACGTTATACAGTGATAGCCAAAGTACTAAGTTCCTCTTCCTGAAACTTAGCATTTCATTCTAGGACTAAACACATACAACTCAAGTACCATTTCATATGGTCAGTATTGGAAGATGGATAGTTGAAGCTGGAAAAGATACACACTAGCTATAATCCTGCAGATATGCTAACAAAAGTTGTAACCAGGGAGAAACTAAGAATATTATCAGTTTCAACTGGTCTTCAAGGATGATAATGAAGATGAGAAATAGCCAGGTCTAAAGAGGAGTCATTGTCCAACAAATGAAGCAGCGGTGCAATTGCTACAATCAGTCTTCAAGTGGGAGATTGTTTGGTGTGGAGCTTGATTATCTTGTTTATTTTGTATCACAGCGTGGACCCCTATACCTTAATGGGGTGGCAACGCCACCCATAATTAAATGCTACCTGGGGGGTCCAGGGGGGTGGCTGCGACTTTATGGAGGCCCCCTCTTGGCAGGGGGTTTCGGGGGCAGCGCCCCCGAAGCTAAGAACAGATGTAAAATTTCCTTGTAAAAGTATAGTAATTTCTAGTCAATATAGGCCGTTCATTAGGCAGATGATGTGATGGTAGAAGTTATGTTTAGTTTAGGGTTTTTTTCCCTAGAAGGCACCCCCTCGATTGTATGAGGGTATTTTATTGCGGTAGTGTATGGTATGTGTATTCTCAGAGTGAGAAACAGAGAGGGAGACTGTCAGAGAGAACAGAGGATATTACAGCGGATCTGTTGTAGGTTGTGTCTCTTCATTTTTGCTAGATAATAGAAAGGAAGGACTGGCTGTTCGGGGTGGACGTAGCCCAAACTAGGCGAACGACGTATATCTGTGTCTCTCTGGTTTTATGTGTTTTGTGTGCTTGTGTTTTCCGCATATTTTATGTGTTTCATTGCTCTGTAATATTTAATTTTCTAACATAGGTCATTGTGGGAGATTGGGCATAACTTTGTCTTCAAGCATCCAAATCAGGTTAGACCTATGGCATTAAAAAGACGGTTCATAGGGCTACTACAGGACCGAATTTTAGATATTAAAAATCCAAAATCGTAGAGATAATTCGGTTTCAATATCAAGATCCTCAAAAGCAAGAAAAAGCTGTGTATTTTTTTTTTTCAAATTGCGTAATTCTTGTTTGAAAATTAATTTTGAAGTGATTCTAAGGGAATATTGAAGCATATATATCAGTATTGGGTTCTAAAATTTCCCCTAAAAATAATTCAACACCTATTAAGCCCTCAGAATACTTACTCTACAATGACTCATGAAGACGAAGAAGTGCAACATGATATATCAAAATTACAAGAGAAAGTGCACCAAATTTTTTTTTCACAAAGAGCAGCAAAAAATGAAATGGAAGCTTTGAAGAAAGGCGTGGAAGCTAATATGGATGGTTTGAAGAATGGAATGGAAGACATGGAAGAAAAAATGAAAGGTTTGAAGGAAGACATGGAAGGTTGGAAGGAAGGCTTGTCAAAGATGATACAAGAAATTATTCCTAATGGAGAAATGACAGTAGATGAAACTCATGATGAGAACAAAATAAATGTTAATCGTGATTTCATAAACTCGAATGTTGGATGGAAGACCCACCATAATCCAAAGATCGATAGGAGGAAGTTGGATGTTAAGGATCCCGTAACATGGATACTACAGATGGGGAAATATTTTGATCTCAATAATGTGCAAAACACACAAAAGGTACAAATTGCAACTTTATATTTAGAAAAAAAGACATTTTTATGGTATCAATGGCTTTGCTCCTTTAAAAAAATTGTCACTTGGGTCAATTTTTACGAAGGAAATGATAGCACATTATGAGGATACAAAGAACAACACCTTCTTTAGCTAATTGATAAAGCTCAAACAAAAGGGTTTAGTGGTGGATAACATCCAACATGAGGTTCGCCTTTGGGACCTTGATTCATTGGAGAAGGAATTTGGGTTGGCAAGAAAAATTGAATGTAAAATTATGGCGACAAGGAATCCTACCACTCACATCTATAAGATGGAAGTGTTGCTACTCCTATACTTCCACAACCTACAAGGTTGACACCTGAACAATTGGAAGAAAAAATAGCAAAAGGGCTTTGCTAGAGTTGTGATAGAAAATTCTCTAAAGGTCATAAGTGTGCTAAGAAGAAATTATTTTACATAGATTGTGAAGAGGAGGAAGAAAATGAACAAGAAACTTCAAAAGAAGTGGATATACACCACGAACTAACCGTAGAGAAAGAAGAAATGAGTCTGCCCATATCATGTAATGAATTGGTAGGAATTACCACTCCTCAAAATCTCAAGATAGAAGGACATATCAAGAAGAAAAAGGTAATAGTGTTGATTGATTCGGGTAGTACCCATAATTTTATTCATTGTAAGGTAGCCAAGGAATTGAATTGCTTCCTATACCCAGCACCAGAATGTCAAGTGATGGTTTCAAATGGAGGAACTATAAATTGCTCTAGAAAATGCAATAATATCAAGCTAACCATGGGGGAATATGTATTGAATAGTCCAATGCTTTCCATTCCAATGGGAGGTGTTGATGTTGTACTCGGAGTACAATGGTTACAATCTTTGTGGACGGTAGCTTTTAATTTTCAAGAATTTTTCTTGAAATTTTTTTCGAAAGGAAATGAAATCGAATTATGGGGTATCGGAGGGAAGCCGAGAAAGATAATGATCCCTAATTTCATGACAAAGCTTTTGAAAAAAAAAGAGAGAGTTGTAATTGAACAATTGTGCTCACTAGAAATTCCAACATCAAAATCATCTATTTCTTGAGATCTCCAAAAAGTCTTGGACAATAATTCCAAGGTGTTAAAACTCCCAAAGGACTCCCACCTATCCGTGATCATGATGATGCTATTCATTTTATTCCAGGATGTGTTCCTCCAAACATCAGGCCTTACAGATATCCTTATGTCCAAAAGAGTGACATTGAATGTATGATTGCAGCCATGTTGAAGGCTAGTACAATACAACCTAGTCAATGTTCTTTCTCTACTCCAGTAGTATTGGTGCACAAGAAGGATGGATTATGGTGCATGTGTATGGATTATAGGGAGCTCAATAAGCTCACTATTAAAGATAAATTTCCCATTCCTGTGATTGATGAATTATTGGATGAATTACATAGAGTAATTTATTTTACCAAGTTGGATCTTCATTCAGGATATCATCAAATTAGAATGAAGACTAAAGATATTCCAAAAAAAACTTTTCAAACTCATGAGGGTCATTATGAATTTTTGGTCATGCCTTTTGGCCTTACCAGTGCACCTTCTACATTTCAAGGGTTGATGAATTCCATTTTCAAACCCTTCCTTAGAAAATTTGTGTTATTATTTTTTTTATGATATACTAATCTACAGTAGGTCTTGGAAGGACCATGTTCAACATGTTGAGAGGGTGCTCAAACTATTGGAGGAGAATCAATTATATGCAAAAACCTCCAAATTTTTCTTTGGAGTGAAAGAGGTGGAATATCTGGGTCATATTGTATATCACGAGGGTGTTAAGGTAGACCCTAAAAAAATTAAATCCAATAAAGAATGGAAAGTCCCCACAACCATTAAGCATTTGTGAGGATTTATCGGGTTAACAGGGTATTATCACAAGTTTGTTAATAATTATGGGAGAATATCAGCACCTATAACAACATTATTGAAGAAATATGCATTTTCATGGACTCCTGAAGCAACTAAGGCCTTTGAACATCTTAAAAAGGCAATGTGCCTAGCACGGGTCTTAACTACGCCAGACTTCACAAAAACCTTTATTGTGGAATATGATGCCTTAGGAAATGGAATTGGTGTTGTTTTAATGTAATAAGGAAGACCCATTGCTTTTGAAAGTTGTCCAATAAAAGGAAAGTATTTACATAAATCTATCTATGAGAAGGAAATGTTGGCAATACTACATGCACTAAAGAAATGGTGACCTTACCTAATGGGAAGACACTTCAAGGTAAAAAATGATCATGATAGTCTTAGACATTTTTTGGAACAAATAATTTCTTCATAAGAGCATAAAAAATGGGTCACAAAGATGTTGGGTTATGACTTTGAAATCATCTACAAAAAAGGGAAGCTAAATTTTGTTGCAGATTCACTCTCAAGAAAGGATGAGGAGGTGGAAGCATTTCTTTGTTCCATTTCTATTATCCAACCAAATTGGATAACCAAAGCAAGGGATGAATGGAAGAAGGACGAAGAAGTGTGGACAATCATTCAAAAGTTACAGCAAGATCCTAGTACATCTGATACATTTAGTTGGAAAAATGATTCCTTATGGTACAAAGATCGCTTATATATTTTTAGGAATTCCCAACTAAAACAAAAGATTCTTTTGGAATTTCACACTTCTCCTTTAGGAGGACACTCAGGATTTTTAAAAAATTACCACAAGGTGAAGAAATATTTTTTTTGGGATGGCCTTAAATCTGATATCAAAATTTTGTGGTGAAATGTTTGGTTTTCTAGCAAAATAAAATTGAGACGATTAAGACCCCGGGTATTCTATAGCCTTTATGCATTCCAAGTCAACGTTGGGAGGAGATTTCAATGGATTTTATCATAGGTTTACCTAAGTCTGAAGGAAAGAGTGTCATCTTGGTGGTAGTTGATAGACTTAACAAGTATACACACTTTTGCTACTGCATTTATGGAAACAATTCAAAAGCTACATGGAAACACAAAGATTGTTTTAAGAAACAGAGATCCCATTTTTACAAGAAATTTTTGGACGAAATTATTGTCTTGTTTGGGTATTCAACTGGCTCATAGCTCATCTTATCATCCTCAATCCAATGGTCCAATTGAGAGAATGAAAAAAAATTGTAATCATATCTTTGTTGTTTTGTATCTAATAAACAAAAGCAATGGGTCAAGTGGTTACCTCTAGTTTAATGGTGGTATAACACTTCCTTCCATACTACAGCAAAAATGGCCCCATTTATGGAACTTTATGGATATCTTCCACCATCCATCACATCATCTTTAAGAGAAAATTCTAAGGTTTAAGTAGTGGAAGATCACATCGAGCATCAACAACAATTTATCCAAATCTTAAAGGATAACTTAAATTTGGCACAAAATCGAATGAAACAATAGGCATATCAACATCGTAGTGAGAGAAGTTTTGATGTAGGAGACTGGGTATTTTTATGGCTACAACCATACAAACAAATGCCCCTCAAGTAAGATAAGAAGGATAATAAATTATCGCCAAAGTACTATGGTCCTTACAAGGTGTTGCAAAATATTGGTACTATGGCTTACAAATTGGAGCTTCCTACTTCGTGAATGCTTCCATTTTTCCATGTTTCATGCTTAAATAAGGTTACAAGTGAAAAAATTCCAGTTCAAACAATATTTCCATAACTTGATGAGGATGGAAAAATCATATTGGAACCTGAAGCAGTCACGTAAACAAGAATTCGACAACTACAAAATCAATCAATTTCAGAGTATCTCATCAAGTGGAAGAACTTACTCACTGAAGATTCTACATGGGACGATGAGAATTTTATACAGAAGCATCTAGAGCTACTCAAGCATTGAGGAAAACACTTTTTTGAAGGAGATGGGCATGTTAGGTCTGTATATTACTAGTGTAGTCCCTTATTGTTTTTAGTGTAGCCCCCTTATTGTTATTGTTATACCCCTGGAACCCCCATATTGTTATTATTGTTCCCTTAAATTATTACTATTAGGTCGGCTAGTATTATATTGTGACCCCATGGACTCCTATATATAGAAGGAGGTTTTATCATTTGTATCATCCAAGAATTATTCATTTATGTATTGTAAAGGAGGTTTCCCCCTGGAAGTACCTTATTTCTAAGGCGTTGATCTCTCTTTTCTTCTATTTTTGGCGTTGTTTTCATAACAGAAAGACCATATGAAGCCGTGGGTAGATGAAACAATGAAGCTATCATAAGATCTGGATGTTTTCGTGAAGAACCTGAACCATACATATCAAAGTATCAATCTCACCACAGAAGGATGGCTTCTCAAAAATTGGTGGACACAACTCAGAGTGCACCCGACGAGAGTGTGGGCATCCTTGCGTCCTTCATTACTGCCATTGAATAATTGAAGAAAAATATGAAGACCCCAATACCTCTGTGACTCGGGACAAGTTAGAAGATTATGTTGGGGGACTGTTGGAGTAGGGTCCCTTAGGACCACATTTTTGGGAAATTAATAAGTAGTATTTGTATTTTTTAGTCATGCGCGCTAAGAAATGATTGAGTCAAGGGGATTTGGGGTGGGTCAAATCCCCTTCATGAGTTGTAATGAGCTAATATGTAAAACCAAGAGTTGCAAACCACAATTTGCAAACCTTAGGATGAGCACAGGCTAAGATATAAATAGGAGTCTAGATCGAGTTGGATAAGATAGTTCTAAGTAATTTCTGATAATATTATGATATGTTCTAAGTTTTTAATCGAATCTGTAGTGTCTGAAAGTATCCTGCTAGTTATGTGCATGGAGACCTTAGTCCGGCTGTGTGCGGACCCTGCTAGCTGTGTGCACAGGTGGATCTGAAGAAGTATAAAGGGTTTTACGATTGTTAATGAGTAAAGAAGTTTTTTGGATAACTTTAAGTATGAAATGAATCTATGATATGTTTATGTTATCTGGGATTGGATCATTTGCATACTTGTTTAATGCTTAATATTAATGTTATATGCATAGAGCTGCTACTGTAAGACCTGAATATCACTTTTCTAGGAATGATGAAGGGATTGCGAAGAAATTGTCTATGTGCACACAAGGTAGTTTGTGTAACTTGACCAATATCTGTTTCTAGTTAGGGTTTCTGTTGTGAAGGAGAATTCGTTATTATTATAGATTTGTGGACACCCAAATCATTTAATATTCCCTTAGGGTGTGGAAACCTAGTTCCGACACTCCCTGATACTGCTTCGGGTGATACTTTGACTTGCATAAGTAGTTAACTACCGAAAGGGCCAATAGTAAGAGGTTTTTCTTGGTTAATCTTAACTTTCAACCTGGGTCAAGACCCCTCAAGCCAATAGTTTTTTATTTTGATTTTTATGGGTTTTACAATTTTTTGTTGTTTTTAATGCATTAGAGACTAACTATTAAATCCAAATGCATATGTTTCAACTACTCTACTAGTGGGCACATCCTATCTTCAATTACGAGGAAAGCCACTACTTCTTTAGATTGGAGCATAGATAGCTGCAGGAGTAGAGGAGGAGAAGCAGGATCTCAACGTAGTTGAGGCTATTGTAGAGTTTGAGCACCATGCTGAGGGATTGACCCATAGCATACCAAAAACCATGTTCAATCATATCCCTCCAAGAATGCAATGACACACCATTAGAGTGCCAGACTGCATAATTCAACTATTGTGCAAGGTTTCCTGCGGGATTGTTAATTACCATGATCACCATCAAGACTAGTCTAATAGTAGTCCTTAGAGCCATATCTTAAGTACATGTATTTTTTGATATGATAGGCCATGTGATCATATGTGTCTCAGACACAATTCTTTGTAAAACAAAACTTTATATATAGTTATCTACATATTGATGTTTCTTATTCGATTTATTATCTTTTTCAATATTTGATGTGGATTGAATTTTATTTACATGTGTCACAAATGTTTGTCTAAAACATGATTCACTAATGAGTCAGTTAATGTGTTTAGACTTCTAGGAATAAGTTGATATTGAATTTAATCAAAATGTATTTCCAGAAGGCGAACCCTTAAAAACATACGTAGCATAGTTGGACTTCTTACTAAATAGATGTTGGTCAAGTGTAGTACTACAATTTGTAATTCAATTTTGACTAATATATGGTGAATTCCATGATAAATATCATCAGAAAAAATTTTGATCACTACGTTATACTTAGCGATGTTATTGGCTGAGCTACCAATACAATTCCCCTGTAAAATAACTAACTCGTCATTAGGAGCATAAATACCCCATGCTGCGAAGGAAAGATTCAAAATACTACATCTAGCGCCATTAGCATAACCAACATATGGTTGAGGGAACGCCTGTTAGGGCTCCTCAATTTCCCAAGGTTGAGAAAGGAAACCAAAGTGGTAACCACAAACCAACTTTAGACTTGGTATCTAACCCTACCAAATTAGAGAGGGATCTCCCTATATCAAGATCATAGTCAATGGAAATAACTAGATAATATAAGGGTTTTAGGCTTGTTATTAGCTCATTAGGGTTTTATGGATAAGAAGCACCAGTTTTAGGAACTAGGCCAGGTATTTCAAAAGGTCAGTTATAGACATAAAATGAGGCATGGTAGGTGTAGTCAGTGGCATAATTTTAGTTTTAGTGTGGTGAGGAAGAATTCATGTAGAAGGAGTAAAATCAGCATACATGTATGAATTTATTTACTTAGTATATAAACACATTTATATGAAAATCTCAGATAAAACAGAACATATGAAGAAATGTATCATGTTTAAAACTTATGATATTAAAAAAATAAGAGCATAGATGGTTGCTTGAAAAAATTTATCATCAGATGCATAAGAGAAAGAGAAAAACACTTCACTAACCACATCACAAGAATCCCATAAAAATAGTTGCAACTGCCTATAAATTACTTCTACAAATAGTCAAGTACACTAGTGCCAAAAGAGTGTGAACTTCAAATATCCAACCCTCTCAATGATTTTATTCTGAGTACATATAGATAAAAAAAATATTCCACCTCTATGGGTCGAATCTTTATCCATATCAACTAATTAATGAACCTAATGACTCATTTCCTAATCCTAGGGAAGTTAGAAACAACTTTCCCCTTTTTTAGCTAACTAATTGAGCTTTTCTCTCTAGGCATTAATCATAAGATTCTTTACAAAGATGACTATTAATAAGCCTATTAATCATCAAACAACTCATGAGCTAGTCGTTACATCAACCAAGTTGACCTCTGACCTCCACGTGTAGTTAAAATTTTCCAACACATAAATGCAACAAATTTTTCCTAGAAATGCAGCAAGTCTAGCATAAGCGCAACAATTTTTTGGAAGATGATTTGGAGGCCTTCCTAGATGAGTTTTTTTCTGAAAAATATATGGTTGGAAAGATGAATATGTATACATCACAATTTAGTCACTAATAACTATCAAAAACTTCTTGAAACCCCTAAAAACTTGGCTTGAAGTTAAACTTTCCAAAAACACAGCAAGTGCCCTGAAAAAGTGGCAGAAAGGTGAAAAAAAGGCACAATTTGACCATTTTATGAAAATCTATGAATTTCCAAGTTTCCCCTTGTACTTTCCTAACATAATTATGCCATAATATATCTCCACATTCTTTAAATTATGTATTTAGACCTCTAGGGAAAAAACACAACAACTACTTGCTATATTTTTGTAGGGTCAAATTTCTACATTTTTTGTAAAAATAGGGGTCCATGATGGATTGATATCTCTTTAACCATAACATGTTTTAAAAAATTGTGAGAGGTTGCTGTATATAAGGTCTTTTTTAATAAAAACCTCTCTTATGTTTTTTAAATTCATTCCCATATTCTTGGAATACGTGTCACAAATGAATGACTAAAACAAGAAATAAAATTTGAGAATTTGATTTCCTACAATAGGCCTCCACGAAAGTTGAATATCTCCCAAATAATAAAACTTGTGCATAAAATGAAGGATTTTTTCTTTATATAGTCTACTATTGACAAAAAAATCTTTCTCTTTTTTCAAATTCATCTTCATTGCTTCAGAAACTAATTTTGAAGTAAAATTGTCTCTGTGTGCAACGTAAACCCTAGCAAATGATCACAAAACTCAAAATTTCAAAAATTTGTCTCCTTTTTCTCTGATTTATGATTTTCTTTCATACCACCAGTGATGCATCAGCCAATAGGTCTAGGTTATCCTGTTAAATTGTGGTGGTATCCCACCTCTTGCACTTTCCTACAAAACCCTAGACAACTTGCCTGCTCAAATGAACTCCTTATAAAATCTGATGAATTGACCTCTTGGATATGAATTGACTCATAAATTGAGATATCTCCTCCTTTTAATTTCCTCTTTTCACTATTCTCTTCTATTTTTTACTTTGGTTTTGGCAGGAAACCCTAGTTTCACACAAAAACGGGCAAGGGATTTTGAGCTACAAAATAGGGTTGAAAACGCAACAACTTGAGGAGAGGGAATGTAGGGGATATGGGGTGGAAAAAAATACGAAAACTTTATGGGCGATATGGATAGGTTTTAGGGACATAGTGAAAGTTAAAATTCTCAAAATTAGTAAGAAATTATGGGTAAAAAATGGAAAACACATCCCTAGGCCAGAAGCGCGACAACTAGCTAGGGTTGTGAGGGTAAATGATAAAATGAGTGAATTTGAGTGTGGGTAATGGTGGTAAGTTCTTTATGAGGGTAATTAGGAATGTGAATGCTAAGAAAAAAGAGGAAATTCCTGTCAAGTCAAGCAAAGCCCATGAAAATGAAAAAAAACATGAAACCCTAGGAAAGGATTTTAATCATTTTTATGAGGAAATTGACCACATCAAGGGTTTTTTAAGGCTCCAATTACTTTTTTAGAGATTATTTGAAACAATAAGATGAAAAATAAACCTATTATTTCCTCCTTTTTTCCTTCAAATAAAAAAATGCAGCAACCCTCCAGAAGCATAATAGACTGATGAAATTATCACTTGGTGATGGATTTCGAAGTTCTAATGCCTGTGGAAAGTCTCTCAATGGAAGAGAGGATCTCTTGGAGCTTTTGAAGGATAGAATGGAGTTTGAAAATGATTTATTTCATCAAAAGGAAATTTTAATTTGATTTCTTTTGTTCCCTAATTATTAACTCCTATGCTGGTGACCAAAATGTATGACATGACTCCCTTGTTTTCTTTTGATGACTGATATGATGATGAAGGTCAAATGTGAATCCTATACCATGACCTAGATGATGTCCCACTGAATATTTTGATGACCTAGGCCAGGGGAAAAATTACATGACCATGATGGATGATGGTGACCTTGAACAAGTGGTGGGAGTAGCAATGACCTAGACAATGGCTTGACCATTTTGAAAATCAAGAGATGCCAAATTTTATTTGACAATATTAAAATTTGATCAAAGATATCTAACAACACTAAAAGAGTAAATTTGATCACTAAGACTATTGGAGACTAACATTGGCTCCATTGGGAATGGCAGCTCCCTAGGAGGTGTCAAGAACACCGTAGAACAGGTCGCCTTGTTCATTGGGAAATGGAGTCACTTTAGCTACAATCCTCAAACTGACTCAAATCAAACTAAAAAATAAATTGTACATTGTCAACTACAAACTCTACTAGAAACTGAAACTGAAAAATATTCTTATAATGTTCAGCTTATTAATCACACTTTACCTACTCTAACTGATCCATAAGTGATCTGATCAAGTGAAGTCAAAGATCTAGTGAAACCATGAAATAAAATGGCTATTTGATTTCTTGCTCCTCCTACTTTCCTCAAAGGAAAATTGTTGTGGTAATGAAAACCCCAACTTAAAACTGAACCTAATCTCTATTTTGGTGAAGAAAACAAACCCGATCTCCACTGATGATTTCAATATATTTACAAATGGATCTTTCAAAACATAGAAGACCTATTCTTTTTGTTCAATATCTTTAGACTCTTTACTAGAAACGTCATAAAGATTTGTAAATGAAAAAACATCAATATAGTTGTTCAAATTTTCATTCCTGTCATCCAAAAGACAAGGTTTTGGATGCCCATTGAAAACTTTAAATGCAGCAACCACTTCAAGTATATTTGATTCCTCATGTGCTTCTAGTGTTTTTGGTTCCTCATGTGCTTCAAAAGGAATAATATCAATTTGTCTGTCACAAGGATCAAGGAAAACAACTTCTTGTTCATTATTTCCTTGAAAAAGTATATGGTCATTTCCATAAGATGTTTCATTGCTTAAGTTTTCTGCACATATAATTTCAAAATTCTGACTTGGACCAATTTCTTCTAGATACAAAATCTTAGAAAATGAATAAGATAAAAAAAACAACTTGAATGATTATCCTCATAATTTTGACTACATAAAGACTAACAAGGCTGCAAATCTTTTTTAACTTCATGGGATATAATCTGACTGTTAGAATGAAAATATGTTTCATCTTCAAGCAAAGAAGGAGTTTATGTGTGTTGTGAACAATCCTTTGTATCAAGGCAACTAATCTCTGTCATTTTCTGTTGGGAAGAAAATTCATAAAGTTCTTCTATGATCTCATAATCCAAGCACTCTTCATCACCAAAAGCCTCTTCAAGATTTTTAATGAAATCTTCACATGATAACCAACAATCTTCGAACAATAAGAATGAATGATGAGATTTTCCATAAAACTCAAAGAATTTTGTGTGGAAATATTTAAGAGAGAATAAGCTACCTGACTTCAACCCTTCATACCCTGATCTTTCTTTCCCTTCCAGGGTAGCCATAAAATTTTTCATCAAACAATCCTCATGAAACCTAATCCCAAGCTTATGTATATGCCAATTAACTTTTATTAGCTATAGAATGGCCGCATCCTCATTTCCATCAATGAATTTGGGCAGATAATTTTTCCAATATATGCAAGGCATTTGATTTGGAAAACCAAGAATGCGAGCATGATTGATAGGATGTTCTAGTAGTTGAATCCATATTGATAAAAATAGATTAACTAAGCCATCCTTTAGGCTAATGATTCTTCTGCCAATGGAATCACCAATAAAACCTTGATTTCTGGATCTTGCTTCCAATGGAGTCTTTGAATTAGGTTGGAGTCACCAGGTGAATGATGTCAGCCTTCCTGTTTCTAATCATTGTCCATAATCAGCAATCAGATCAACAACTTCAACAATCTTTCTCAGAGAATATGAAACCTTTCGTTACCCGACAACGACGCCAAAATGTTAGGGCTCCTCAGTTTCGAAAGGGTGAGAAAGGAAACCAAAGAGGTAACCAGAGACCAACTTTGGACTTGGTATCTAGCCCTACCAAATTAGAGAGGTATCTCTCTATATCAAGCTCACAGTTAATGGAAATGACTAGATAATATAAGGGTTTTAGGCTAGTTACTAGCTCAGTAGGGTTTGCTAGATAAGAAGAACCAATTTTAGGAACTGGGCTAGGTATTTCAAAAGTTCAATTACAGACATAAAATGAGGCATGGTAGGTGTAGTCAGTGGCACAATTTGAGCTTTTCATTGTAGTGTGGTGAGGAATAAGTCATTTAGAAGGGGTAAAATTAGCATACATGTAGCCAAATTCATTTACGTAGCAGATAAACACATTTACATGAAAATCTCAGACAAAACAGAGCATATGAAGCAATGTATTCTGTTTAAAACTTATGAGATTAACACAAGAAGAACATAGATGGATGCTTGAACAACTTGATCATTAGATGCATAAGAGAAATGGAGAAAAACATTTTCACTAACCAAATCAAAATAATCCCATAAAAATAGCTGCAACTAATTGTTAATTACTTCTGCAAATAGTCAAGCACACTAGTGCCAAAAGGCTGTGAACTTCAAATATCCAACCCTCTCAATGACTTTATTCTGAGTACATATAGAAAAAAAACAAGATTCCACTTCTAGGGGTTGAATCCTGATCCGTAGCAACTAATTAATGAACCTAATGACTCATTTCTTAATCCTAGGGAAGTTAGAAACAACTTTCCCAATTTTTTAGCTAACTAATTGAACTTTTCTCTCTAGGCATTAATCGTAAGATTTTTTACAAAGATGACCATTAATAAGCCTATTAATCATCAAAAAACTCATCAGCCAATTTTTACATCAACCAAGTTGACCTTTGACCTTGATGTGTAGTGAAAATTGTCCAACGCATAAACGCAACAATTTTTTCCTAGAAACGCAGCAAGTCTAGCAGAAGCGCATCAATTTTTTGGAAGATGATTTGGAGGTCTTCCCGGATGATTTTTTTGGTGAAAAATATCTGGTTAGAAATATGAAGAGGTATAGTACACAATGGTTTCATTAATCACTGCAAAAAACGGCTTTAAACCCCTCAAAACGTGGCTTGAACTCAAACTGTCCAAAAACGCAGCAGGTGCCCTAAATAAGTCACAGAAAGGTGAAACATAGGCACTGTCTGAACATCTTATGAAACTTTATGAATATCCAAGTGTCACCATGTACTGTTATGACATCATTATGCCATAATATATCTCCAAATTCTTGAAATTATGCATTTAGAACTCTTTATAAAAATCACAGCAACTACTTGTTACATTTCGTAGGGTCAAACTTCTGCATTTTTTGTAAAAATATGGGCTGAAGATGGAGTGATATCTCTTTCGCCATAACACATTTTAAAAACCTGGGAGAGGTTTTTGTAGATAAGGTTGTTTTGAAGAAAAAACTGTCTCAATTTTTTGAAATTCATTCCCACATTCTCAGAATCCATGCCACAAAATAATGACTAAAATGGGCAATTAAATTTGAGAATTTGATTTTCTGAAATAGGCCTCCAAGAAAGTTGAATATCTTCCAAATCATAACACCTGTGCATAAAATGAAGGAGGTTTTTTTATTTGGTCTATTATTGACCAAAAAACCTCTTTCCCTATTTTCAAATTCATCTTCATTACTTCAAAAACGAATTTTGAAGTAAAAGTGTCCCCATGTACAATGTAAACCCTATAAAATGATCGCAAAAATCAAAATTAAAAAAAATTGTCTCCATTTTCTTTGATTTATGATTTTATTTCATAACATCAGTGATGCATCAGCTAATAGGTCTAGCTCATCCTGTTAAATCATGGTGGTATCCCACCTCTTGTACTTTCCTACAAAAACCTAGACAACATGTTTTCTCAAATGAACTCCTTATAAAATCTGATGAATTGACCTCTTGGATATGAATGGGATCATATATTGAGATCTATCCTACTTTTAATTTCCCCTTTTCATTGGTCTCTACCATGTTTGAATTTTCTTTTGATAGGAAACCCTAGTTTCACACAATAAAGGGCAAGGGATTTTGAGCAACAAAACAGGGCTGAAAGCGCAACAACTTGAGGAGAGGGAATGGAAAGGATATGGGGCAGGAAAATATGAAAAAATCATGGGATATAGGAATAGGTGTTAGGTACATGGTACAAGTGAAATTTCTCAAAATGAGTGAGAAATAAGGGGAAAAAATGGAAAACACAACCCTAGGCCAGAAGCGTAGCAACTAGCTAGGGTTGTGAGGGTAAATGATAAAATGAGTGAGTTTGAGTGTGGAGAATGGTGGGAAGTGCTTGATTAGGGTAATTATGGATGTGAATTCTAAGAAAAAAGAGGATTTTCCTGTCAATTAAAGCAAAGCCCATGAAAATGAAAAAACACAGCAAAAACGGAGTGAAACCCTAGGCAAGGATTTTAATCACTTTTTCTGAGAAAATTAACCACATCAAGGGTTTGTGAAGGCTCCACTTACTTCTTAAGAGATTATTTTAGTTAAGTCCCTATATTAATAGAGTAGTCCCTTATTATGTTAGTGTATCCCCCCCTTATTGTTATTATTGTACCCATGTAACCCCCATATTGTTATTATTGTGCCCTTACATTATTATTGTTAGGTCGGCTAGGGTTACATTATGGCCCCACTAGGATTACATTGTGGCCCCATGGACTCCTATATATAGAAAGGAGTTTTTGTCATTTGTATCATCCAAGAATTGTTCATTCATGTAATTTCATGTAATTTATTGGAGGTTTCCCCCTCGAAGTGGCTTATTTCTAAGGCGTTGATATCTCTTTTCTTCTATTTTTGGAGCTGGTTTCACAACAATTTTAAAGAGTGAGATGACAACTAAACCCGTTCTTTCCTTGTTTTGGCCTCTAAATAAAAAATGCAGCAACCCTCCAAAAGTGCAGAAGACTGATAAAACTTTCAATTGGTGATGAATTTTGAAGTTCTGATGGCTGTGGAAAGTCTCTCAATTGCAGAGAGGAGCTCTTGGAGCTTTGGAAGGATAGAATAAAGTTTCAAAATGATTTATTTCTTTAAAATAAAATGTTAATTTGATTTCTTTTGTTCCCTAATTGCTAACTTCCATGATGGTGAACAAAATGGATGGCATGACTCCCTTGTTTGATTTTGATGACTGATAGGATGACGACCATCAAATGTGAATCCTAGAACATGACCTAGATGATGACCCACTAAATATTTTGATTACCTAGGATAGTGGAAAAATGACATGACCATGATGGATGATGGTGACCTTGAACAAGTGGAGGGAGTAGCAATGACCTAGACAATTACTTGACCATTTAGACAATCAAGAGATGCCAAATTTTATTTGACAATGTAAAAATTTGACCAAAGACATCTAAAAACAGTGAAAAGAGTAAATTTGATCATGAGACTATTGGACACTAACAACGCCGACATCTTCAAACCAAATGTAAATCAAGATTAACAAAGACGATAGGAAAATCTGAAGGAAACACTCTACAAACACACTTAACACATTTATAGACAGTATGTACACAATGACCATGCAAATATGACATAAGTATAGTATTTCTTTAAGTACAACCCATTTATGGTTTGTGCCAAAGGGACTCCATCAAAATCAATAAGCGCATAAGCATCTTTCTAATCCAGGTGGATATTGGTGGTCACCCACCTATTCCACTTGGGGCTCCACCATTGTCTATTTCAGTTTTTCAGTTTCAGCACAGTTTACTATTTTTAGCAGTTTTTTGGGTCCTAAACTTCCGGAGCCATTTTGAGGCCCTAAACGACGTTTTTTGGGAAAACAGAGAGCAACATGGGTCCATGGACCGATGTTGCTCGTTCCAAATTTGTAGTCCTCGGATAGATATTTCTAACGAGGTATGGTACGTGTCAAACGAAGATCGTATGCCAAAGTTACGCCCCTGGGAAGTTGAAACACCAATTTACCCAAACGGGGCCCATAGTTTTGGCGCTTCATCTCCTAGGGTTAGGGTTTTGGCTGTTTAGGATTTCCCATTGTTTCTAAATGATAAATAGGCCCTCGAGCCTCATTGTAAATCAGTTCAGAGGCCTGTAGCCACCACATCTCTTCTCAGAGATAGCTACCAGCGCCCTAGCTAGTTTTATTTCCATTCTGTCTGTAAGCAAATTTCAGTTCTTTGATATTAATGAAATGAAGTGTTATTTCCGCTGCATATCTGTCTTTATGTTTATATGTTTATTCTGTTGCGTTCCTACATAAATCTGGATCAGTGGTATCAGAGGGGTCTTCTTTTTTCTCGATCCTTCTTTGCATGTCCCCAACGAGGTCGGGGTATAAGGAGCTAGGGCTCGATCTGGTGGAACCTTTGCAAGATCAGCCTCGCAAACCTCGACAGACGCCCATGGGGGACGAAAAGAAAGATGAGGGAGCAGGAGATCCTATCAAAATATTGCTCGAGGAGGCCCTCGAAAGACAAAGGAACGTGATGATGGATAACTTTGCTCAGATCCTTCAACGGCTACCCACCGGCGGCGCATCTGCATCCAGCAGCCACTCTGGAGGCGCGACTCCTTTTAAGGTACAAGTAAATTTTGACATTCCCATATTTGAGGGTCAAATGGACGCAGATGCCGTAGATAGATGGTTGGATCTGTTAGAAGGATATTTCTCGGTTCATGACTTTTCAGACCGGGAAAAGATTATTTTTGCACTCCTCAAAGCTACCCCGCATGTTAAGGACTGGTGGGAAACCTACTGTGAGAACAAGGACCAGACAGAACCCTCTCTGTTCTCGGCCATACCAACTTGGAATTCTTTTCGAGACGCCGTCAAGGAACAGTACTATCCCGTGGGGAGCTATGAGGACAAGTACATACAATGGACCACGCTGCGACAACAAAGGGATCAAGATGTGCATGAGCCGACGAATCTGTTCCATACCCTGCGCACAAAGTTGGGTATCAAAGATTCAGAGAAACATTTGGTGCTAAAGTATCGCAGCTGTCTGCACAGATACATTCAGGAGGAAATGGAGTTCCTCGACATCTCCTCGCTTGGTACGGCATACCGTTATGCTGCCAAGATTGAGCAGAAATTCAAACAGAAGAAGCGAGACTTTGGATCTGTGAATCAAAAGCAAGGAAAAGGTGCTTCCAAACCGCAGAACAAAGGACAGAGCATGGCGGCTAAAGACAACCCGTCAAAGCCACAAGAAAAGAACAACACGGTAAAGCCAAAGAAGGACACCGGAAAGTGGTGTGAGTTCCATAAGAGCTCCACTCACAACACAAGTGAGTGTCGGGCCAAGCAGTCGCTAGTGGCCGAGATGCGGGCTTCTGAGTCAGATGCATGCTCTGACTCCGAATCAGAACCTGAAAAGGTGAATGAAAAAGGGAAACAGATTATTGATGCGGAGCCCAATGCCACTGTTGCCACTGCAAAGATCCAAAAGGAGGAACCGAAAGATCCAGAGGAGGAGGAACGTCTCTTCCACTCCCAGATGTGGGTAAAGGGCTCCCCGGTACAGTTCATTGTCGACAATGGGAGCCAAAAGAACCTCATTTCAGCAGACGTCGTGAAGCGGTTGGGCTTGCCGACCATAGCTCACCCACATCCATACACCATCGAGTGGCTTCACCAAGGACAAGATCTCCGCGTCAGTCAGCAGTGTCGCCTTCCCTATAGCATCAAGCCCTTCACGGATGAGGTATTATGTGACGTTGCTCCTATTGATGTTTCTGATGTATTATTAGGACAACCATACTTGTGGAAGCGTCATGCTTTGTATGAGTCTCGGCCTCGTGCTGTTATTGTTACTTTGGGAAATAAGTTGTACAGGATACCAGAGGTACCACCTCCTGCTGCTATCTCTTTGGTTACTGCAAAACAATGCAGTAAGCTCATTTCCCAAACCAGGAAATTCGTTTTCCTGATGATCCGCCCCCAGTGCAAGAAGAAGACTGTGGCCACGACCTCCAGACAGGGCCCCTCTGCACGACAACAACAAATGGATAAGGTCGTGGAGGAGTACGAGGACATCTTCACCTCACCCACAGGGGTTCCTCTGCACTGCCAGGTCAAGCACCCGATTGATCTGACCCCAGGTGTGCCGCTACCCAATGGACCGATCTATCGACGCTCTGTTCTGGAAAATGATGAAATCAAGAGGCAGATTCAGGAGCTGTTGCAGAAAGGTCACATCATACCAAGTTCATCGCCCTGTGGGAGCCCGATCGTGTTGGTACAGAAGAAGGATGGGACGTGGAGACTCTGTATTGACTATCGGGCACTAAACAAGATCATTGTCCGGAATAGGTACCCAATCCCACGGATTGATGACCTTCTGGACCAACTCAAAGGTGCAAAATATTTCAGCAAGATCGACCTGAAGTCTGGGTATCACCAGGTACCGATTGAACCCTCCGATGTGTGGAAGATTGCCTTCAAAGCCAAGGAAGGCCTTTTCGAATGGCTGGTCATGCCTTTCGGGTTGACGAATGCTCCCGCCACCTTCATGAGGATGATGGATGACATCTTGCGGCCATTCACCAACTCATTTGTAGTGGTGTACTTAGATGATATTCTGATCTTCAGCCATACTTGGGAAGAGCACCTTCACCACATCCGACAAGTCCTCCAAACACTACGACAACACAAGTTGTGTGCCAATTTGGAGAAGTGCACTTTTGGCATGACCCAGGTTCAATATCTGGGATACATTATTGATGAAAGGGGGGTGCATGTGGATCCAGCCAAGATCCAAGTCATTCGGGATTGGCCATCCCCAACCACTATAACAGAGCTTCGCAGCTTTCTGGGTCTTGCTAATTTCTATCGGAGGTTCGTGTTGGGATTCTCTCATATCACTTGGCCCTTGAGTCAAGTCACCAAGGGAGGAGCGAGAGAAAATTTTTTTTGGTCGGAACCTCAATAGAAGGCATTCACAGAATTGAAAAATCGCCTCTGTTCTGCCCCAGTGCTCACTTTACCAGACTTGCAATAGCCATTTGAGATCGAGACAGATGCCTCTGACTATGCTATTGGGGCAGTTCTTACTCAACAGGGACATCCAGTGGCATTTCACAGTGAGACATTGTCTGACACAATTCGCAAGTACCCCACATATGACAAAGAAATGTACTCCATTGTGCAAGCTTGTCGACAATGGAAGAATTACATTTTGGGGAAGGAAACAATCATCCACACAGACCACAGGCCCCTACAGTTCATACAGACACAAGGGAAGTTGCAGAATGATCGCCATCAGAAGTGGTCTACATATCTGCAACAGTTTCATTTGAACATAAAGTATAAGAAGGGTAGCACCAATCATGTTGCAGATTGCCTCAGCCGACCACCGATCGTGGCGCTCACCACTGTGCTCAACTCTTGTGGGCACGAGACTTCTGATTGGCCGCTTCTCTATGAGAGTGACCCAGAATTCGGCCAAACTTACAAGGCACTCTTTGGGGGTACGCAAGTTCCAAATTTTCACCTCCAAGATGCACTTTTATGTCACATGGGACACCTTTGTGTTCCTTCAAGCGAGCGTGCCAAGATGATATGGGAAGCACACTACAGTCGAGTCGCTGGGCATTTCGGGGTCGAGAAAACAGTAGCAATACTACAGAACTATTTCTATTGGCCGAACCTTCGAAAGGATGTCGAGAAGCACATCAGATCCTGCACTGCTTGTGCCATTGCCAAACCGACCATCAAGAAGCAAGGCCTATATACCCCACTACCTACCCCTAGTCGACCGTGGGAATCCATCTCCATGGATTACATGTCGGGCCTGCCTTCTACTAAGAATGGAAATGACTGTGTTTTCGTGGTCGTTGACAGATTCTCGAAGATGGCCATCATGGCGGCCTGTAAGAAGAATATCACAGCAGAAGCCACTGCGAAACTCTTCTTTGAACGAGTGTGGGTGCACTTTGGGATCCCACAGTCTATCATATCAGATCGAGATAGCAGGTTCCTCAGCACATTTTGGTCCAGCCTCTGGTCAATGTTGGACACAAAGCTCACCAAGTCCACAAATTTCCATCCCCAAACAGATGGCCAGACAGAGGTCGTAAACAGAATGATTGTACACATTCTGCACATGTACAATTCAAAGCATCCACGCACATGGGACGAGAGCCTCCCTTGTGTACAACATAGTTATAATCGGGCTCTCCACAGTTCAATCGGCCATAGCCCCTTTCAGGTGGGCTTGGGATTCCAGCCACTATGCCCCATTGACGTAGCCATGCCATTTGCAGTTGCTCAGGCCAATTCAGCTCATGTCCGGTCTGAAGTTGACAAAGCCAGTAGCTTCATCGAGCGCATTCAACACATCCGCCAACAGGTTCATGATATATTGGACAGAGCCAATGCCAAGTACAAGCAACACCATGATCAACACCGGGTGCCACATAACTTCCAGGTGGGTGACAAAGTATGGCTACATTTGCAGAAGGAGCGCCTCACTGGACCCCACCGCAAGCTTCGCCCGCTCCGATACGGGCCGTACACCATCACCAAGGCTATAGGGAACAATGCATTCGAGCTCAGTATTCCACCATTCCTTGGTCTGCACCCAGTCTTCAATGTGGATCGCCTTCGTCCTTACTTCCCACCTCTACCGGACACCTCGGACATTGCAGAACAACTCACACCAACTGAGTTAAATCCAGACTGCATGGAACAGGCCACCACAGATTGCATCATGGACATGCAAATCAAGAACACTCGCCAGCAGAAGATCCAACTATATCGGGTTGTCAAAGTTGGCCAACTCTTGCACCAAGGAAAGTGGTTCACCAGGGACCAAGTTCAGCAGAAATTTCCTCATCTCATGGAGGAACTTAACGCAATGGGGACCATTGCTTCCTAAAGGGGGAGGAATGATCCAGGTGGATATTGGTGGTCACCCGCCTATTCCACTTGGGGCTCCACCATTGTCTATTTCAGTTTTTCAGTTTCGGCACAGTTTACTATTTTTAGCAGTTTTTCGGGTCCTAAACTTTCGGAGCTGTTTTGAGGCCCTAAACGACATTTTTTGGGAAAACGGAGAGCAACATGGGTCCAAGGACCGATGTTGCTCGTTCCAAATTTGTAGTCCTCGGATAGATCTTTCTAACGAGGTATGGTACGCGTCAAACGGAGATCGTATGCCAAAGTTACGCCCCTGGGAAGTTGAAACACCAATTTACCCAAACGTGGCCCATAGTTTTGGCGCTTCATCTCCTAGGGTTAGGGTTTTGGCTGTTTAGGATTTCCCATTGTTTCTAAATGATAAATAGGCCCTCGAGCCTCATTGTAACTCAGTTCAGAGGCCCGTAGCCGCCACATCTCTTCTCAGAGATAGCTACCAGCGCCCTAGCTAGTTTTATTTCCATTCTGTCTGTAAGCAAATTTCAGTTCTTTGATATTAATGAAATGAAGTGTTATTTCCGCTGCACCTCTGTCTTTATGTTTATATGTTTATTCTATTGCATTCCTGCATAAATCCGGATCAGTGGTATCAAAGCGGTCTGCTTTTTCTCGATCCTTCTTTGCATGTCCCCAACGAGGTCGGGGTATAAGGAGCTAGGGCTCGATCTGGTGGAACCTTTGCAAGATCAGCCTCGTAAACCTCGACGGACGCACATGGGGGACGAAAAGAAAGATGAGGGAGCAGGAGATCCTATCAAAATATTGCTCGAGGAGGCCCTCGAAAGACAAAGGAACGTGATGATGGATAACTTTGCTCAGATCCTTCAACGGCTACCCACCGGTGGCGCATCTGCATCCAGCAGCCACTCTGGAGGTGCGACTCCTTTTAAGGTACAAGTAAATTTTGACATTCCCATATTTGAGGGTCAAATAGACGCAGATGCCGTAGATAGATGGTTGAATCTGTTAGAAGGATATTTCTCGGTTCATGACTTTTCAGACCGGGAGAAGATTATTTTTGCACTCCTCAAAGCTACCCCCCATGTTAAGGACTCGTGGGAAACCTACTGTGAGAACAAGGACCAGACAGAACCCTCTCTGTTCTCGGCCGTACCAACTTGGAATTCTTTCCGAGACACCGTCAAGGAACAGTACTATCCCGTGGGGAGCTATGAGGACAAGTACATACAATGGACCACGCTGCGACAAAAAAGGGATCAAGATGTGCATGAGCTGACGAATCTGTTCCATACCCTGTGCACAAAGTTGGGTATCAAAGATTCAGAGAAACATCTGGTGCTAAAGTATCGCAGCTGTCTGCACAAATACATTCAGGAGGAAATGGAGTTCCTGGACATCTCCTCGCTTGGTACGGCATACCGGTATGCTGCCAAGATTGAGCAGAAATTCAAGCAGAAGAAGCGAGACTTTGGATCTGCGAATCAAAAGCAAGGGAAAGGTGCTTCCAAACCGCAGAACAAAGGACCGAGCCAAGACATGGCGGCTAAAGACAACTCATCGAAGCCACAAGAAAAGAACAACATCGCAAAGCCAAATAAGGACACGGGAAAGTGGTGTGAGTTCCATAAGAGCTCCACTCACAACACAAGTGAGTGTCGGGCCAAGCAGTCGCTAGTGGCCGAGATGAGGGCTTCTGAGTCAGATGCATAATCCGACTCCGAATCAGAACCTGAAAAGGGGAATGAAAAAGGGAAACAGATTATTGATGCGGAGCCCAACGCCACCGTTGCCACTACAAAGGTCCAGAAGGAGGAACCGGAAGATCCAGAGGAGGAGGAACGTCTCTTCCACTCCCAGATGTGGGTAAAGGGCTCCCCTGTACAGTTCATTGTCGACAATGGGAGCCAAAAGAACCTCATTTCAGCAGACGCCGTGAAGCGGTTGGGCTTGCCGACGACAGCTCACCCACATCCATACACCATCGGGTGGCTTCACCAAGGACGAGATCTCCGCGTCAGCCGGCAGTGTCACCTTCCCTATAGCATCAAGCCCTTCACGGATGAGGTATTATATGACGTTGCTCCTATTGATGTTTCTGATGTATTATTAGGACAACCATACTTGTGGAAGCGTCATGCTGTGTATGAGTCTCGACCTCGTGCTGTTATTGTTACTTTGGGAAATAAGTTGTACAGGATACCATAGGTACCACCTCCTGCCGCTATCTCTTTGGTTACTGCAAAACAATGTAGTAAGCTCATTTCCCAAACCAGGAAATTCGTTTTCCTGATGATCCGCCCCCAGGGCAAGAAGAAGACTGTGGCCACGACCTCCAGACAGGGCTCCTCTGCACAAAAACAACAAATGGATAAGGTTGTGGAGGAGTACGGGGACATATTCACCTCACCCACAGGGGTTCCTCTGCACTGTCAGGTCAAGCACCCGATTGATCTGACCCCCGGTGCGCCGCTACCTAATGGACCGATCTATCGGCGCTCTGTTCTGGAGAATGATGAAATCAAGAGATAGATTCAGGAGCTGTTGCAGAAAGGTCACATCAGACCAAGTTCATCGCCCTGTGGGAGCCCGATCGTGTTGGTACAGAAGAAGGATGGGACGTGGAGACTCTGTATTGACTATCGGGCGCTGAACAAGATCACTGTCCGGAATAGGTACCCAATCCCACGGATTGATGACCTTCTCGACCAACTCAAAGGTGCAAAATATTTCAGCAAGATCGACCTGAAGTCTGGGTATCACCAGGTACCAATTGAACCCTCCGATGTGTGGAAGACTGCCTTCAAAGCCAAGGAAGGCCTTTTCGAATGGTTGGTCATGCCTTTCGGGTTGACGAATGCTCTCGCTACCTTCATGAGGATGATGGATGACATCTTGCAGCCATTCACCAACTCATTTGTAGTGGTGTACTTGGATGATATTCTGATCTTCAGCCGACTTGGGAAGAGCACCTTCACCACATCCGACAAGTCCTCCAAACACTGCGGCAACACAAGTTGTGTGCCAATTTGGAGAAGTGCACTTTTGGCATGACCCAGGTTCAATATCTGGGATACATTATTGATGAAAGGGGGTGCATGTGGATCCAGCCAAGATCCAAGTCATTCAGGATTGGCCAGCCCCAACCACTATAACAGAGCTTCGCAGCTTTCTGGGTCTTGCTAATTTCTATTGGAGGTTCATGTTGGGATTATCTCATATCACTTGGCCCTTGAGTCAAGTCACCAAGGGAGGAGCGAGAGCAAATTTTTTTTGGTCAGAACCTCAACAAAAGGCGTTCACAGAACTGAAAAACCGCCTCTGTTCTGCCCCAGTGCTCACTTTACCAAACTTGCAACAACCATTTGAGATCGAGACAGATGCCTCTGACTATGCTATTGGGGCAGTTCTTACTCAACAGGGACATCCAGTGGCATTTCACAGTGAGACATTGTCTGACACAGTTCGCAAGTACCCCACATATGACAAAGAAATGTACTCCATTGTGCAAGCTTGTCGACAATGGAAGCATTACATTTTTGGGAAGGAAACAATCATCCACACAGACCACAGGCCCCTTCAGTTCATACAGACACAAGGGAAGTTGCAGAATGATCGCCATCAGAAGTGGTCTACATATCTGCAACAGTTTCATTTGAACATAAAGTATAAGAAGGGTAGCACCAATCATGTTGCAGACTGCCTCAGCCGACCACCAATCGTGGCGCTCACCACTGTGCTCAACTCTTGTGGTTACGAGACTTCTGATTGGCCACTTCTCTATGAGAGTGACCCAGAATTCGGCCAAACTTACAAGGCACTCTTGGGGGGTACGCAAGTTCCAAATTTTCACCTCCAAGATACACTTTTATGTCACATGGGACACCTTTGTGTTCCTTCAAGCGAGCGTGCTAAGATGATATGGGAAGCACACTACAGTCGAGTCGCTGGGCATTTCGGGGTCGAGAAAACAGTAGCAATCCTGCAGAAGTATTTCTATTGGCCGAACCTTCGAAAGGATGTCGAGAAGCACATCAGATCCTGCACTGCTTGTGCCATTGCTAAACCGACCATCAAGAAGCAAGGCCTATATACTCCTCTACCTACCCCTAGTCGACCTTGGGAATCCATCTCCATGGATTACATGTCGGGCCTACCTTCTACTAAGCAGGGAAATGACTGTGTTTTTGTGGTCGTCGATAGATTCTCGAAGATGGCCATTATGGCGGCCTGCAAGAAGAATATCACAGCAGAAGCCACTGCTAAACTCTTCTTTGAACGAGTGTGGGTGCACTTTGGGATCCCGCAGTCTATCATATCAGATCGGGATAGCAGGTTCCTCAGCACGTTTTGGTCCAGCCTCTGGTCGATGTTGGATACCAAGCTCACCAAGTCCACAGCTTTCCATCCCCAAACAGATGGCCAGACAGAGGTCGTCAACAGAATGATTGTACACATTATGCGCATGTACAATTCAAAGCATCCTCGCACATGGGACGAGAGCCTCCCTTATGTACAACATAGTTATAATCGAGCTCTCCATAGTTCAATCGGCCATAGCCCCTTTCAGGTGGGCTTGGGATTCCGGCCACTATGCCCCATTGACGTAGCCATGCCATTTGCAGCTGCTCAGGCCAATTCAGCTCATGTCCAGTCTGAAGTTGACAAAGCCAGTAGCTTCATCGAGCGCATTCAACACATCCGCCAACAAGTTCATGATATATTGGATAGAGCCAATGCCAAGTACAAGCAACGCCATGATCAACACCAGGTGCCACACAACTTCCAGGTGGGTGACAAAGTATGGCTACATTTGCAGAAGGAGCGCCTCACTGGACCCCACCGCAAGCTTCGCCCGCTCCGATACGGGTCGTACACCATCACCAAGGCTGTAGGGAACAATGCATTCGAGCTCAGTATTCCACCATTCCCTGGTCTGCACCCAGTCTTCAATGTGGATCGCCTTCGTCCTTACTTCCCACCTCTACTGGACACCTCGGACATTGCAGAACAACTCACACCAACTGAGTTAAATCCAGACTGCATGGAACAGGCCACCACAGATTGCATCATGGAAATGCAAATCAAGAACACTCGCCAGCAGAAGATCCAACTATATCGGGTTGTCAAAGCTGGCCAACTCCTGCACCAAGGAAAGTGGTTCACCAGGGACCAAGTTCAGCAGAAATTTTCTCATCTCATGGAGGAACTTAACGCAATGGGGACCATTGCTTCCTAAGGGGGGAGGAATGATCCAGGTGGATATTTGTGGTCACCCGCCTATTCCACTTGGGGCTCCACCATTGTCTATTTCAGTTTTTCAGTTTCGGCACAGTTTACTATTTTTAGCAGTTTTTCGGGTCCTAAACTTCCGGAGCCGTTTTGAGGCCCTAAACGACATTTTTTTGGGAAAACGGAGGGCAACATGGGTTGATGGACCAATGTTGCCCATTCCAAATTTGTAGTCCTCAGATAGATCTTTCTAACGAGGTATGGCACGCGTCAAACGGAGATCGTATGCCAAAGTTACGCCCCTGGGAAGTTGAAACACCAATTTACCCAAACGGGGCCCATAGTTTTGGCGCTTCATCTCCTAGGGTTATGGTTTTGGCTGTTTAGGATTTCCCATTGTTTCTAAATGATAAATAGGCCCTCGAGCCTCATTGTAACACAGTTCAGAGGCCTGTAGCTGCCACATCTCTTCTCAGAGATAGCTACCAGCGCCCTAGCTAGTTTTATTTCCATTTTTTCTGTAAGCAAATTTAATAAAGCATGTACCAGCAGCCTTTAATTAATTTGACATATTGTGTTGGTACCTCAAGATACTTGAAAATTGTATTCAGTAGATTCCTACACCCACATTGGGGATCATTTCTATGATAAGACAACACTCTTTAGAGCTACAAATTCGTGTATTTGTATCACTAACCTCGCCATACAAAACAATGAAATCTTCTAGTTTTTGGAATGACAAAAATGAGACTTCAGAGAGGAACTCAGAATGTAAATTCGAGCATACATGTAGTAAAAATATGTCCTCTCTATGAAAATATGCAATCAACTTTGAAAGGGCTTGTAGCCTTTCTGCCTCCGTAGCTAAATCTCCAACCACAATTTGAATCCTTCCTCTAACTGGAAATGGAAGGAAGTAAAGGCTACTTGTCATTAAGATTGTTTGGATCTTATAAACCTCGTTGATGATTTTCGGACATGGAAGGCACTTGGCACGCTTAGGGAAATTAGAAGTGAAATATTGGGCCAGAAAGTTGACATAAGAGGTGATTGATACACAGGTGAATCAGATTTCTATTTATATCCATAGATTGGACCCCAGTAATGTGTTGTTCATCAGGACTGTTGTATTTGCCAATTGGGAGATATGGTCATGATATGAGAAGCATGAACTTCCAGTATTTCACTAAGGCTAATCTTGTGTCTACTGTGACAAACACTTGGAATGCCTTATTCCTCTCCAAATGACTCTTGCTTTTACATAATGACACAGAAGAAACCAGACTGTAAAGTGACCAGAAATAGCTGATATAGTTCATTAAAGACATTCACTATTCTTTGAGTAGTGTATATACTATTATATTTGATGCGGTGTGTATATGTAAATCTATGTAGGAGAATAAGAATATGCAGGATATACTTCCCTTTCATCATATACATCTCTTACCCTAATAAAGTTTCATATATCAATGAGCCATGGTAAGCTTTCCAGGTATGTATGACCATAAATTCTTTTAATAGTGCATTATAGTATGATCTTGTATATATGACCATAAATTATTTTAATAGTGCATTATAGATCTTTCCATTTTTACAGATGATCACTCAAAATTTTCGATGTGGAGAGAGTCATTCAGGTTAGGATAAAACAGTAGGAAGCATTTGATACCCTGGCATGTGAAAATTTTAAAGTGGCAGACTCATTTCCTGACATATCAGAACAAAAGGGACAAAATACAAATTCATTTCCTGACGTCATGACATATCCTAAAAATAGGTCAAAGTATTTTATACCCGATAAAAAGAATGGCATACCAGAAGAGTTGTCACAGCCAGCAAGCATATAATCAAGAGTCGAGAAAACAAGCATCATAACTTAATAAAGAAAGAAAGACCCATTGTCATAGCCAGCAAGCATATAATCGAGAGTCGAGAAAACAAGCATCATAACTTAATAAAGAAAGAAAGACCCATTGTCACAGCCAGCAAGCATATAATCGAGAGTCGAGAAAACAAGCATCTTAATTTAATAAAGAAAGACCTAGAATATCAGCTAAAACCGAAATGTCCTTTGTTAGTTTTTGTATGCAAACATCTGTCACCTAGGTCACTCTGCCTCACAGAGTATTTCTGTTCTTTCCCCCTTGCACCCACACCTACAAGATTTTCTTTTGGTTTGAATAAGAAATATGGTATTCACAACTTGGAGTATTTAACTATTGAACAACAACTTGTAAACATCTGCACTAAACCTGTGGAATCACCTACTTTTCTTTAGTTACAATTAATGCTTGGGGTAAAAGAAGTTGTGCTTGGGGGTCATATTAAGTCTTCCTACCTTCATTTTTGTTTATGTTGCTTTCTCTCTTTCAAGGAGGAGCTTTTTCCTACAGGTTTTTCTCATTTGTGATGAGAATTTGACTTTGGAGACCCATTTTGTCTTCTTTATTTACTCTTACATTTCACTAAGGGGGAGTGTTAGAATATTTTTCCAATGCAAGGCCAACTATCATTAATGGTAAGTTTACATAGATACCATTTACAAAGGCATCCTTACTGTCCACCTCTGACAACTATATTTTGTCATTTTTGGGCCCTTTGCATTCTTATATATGTTAGATATTCTCTTATATTTGACCCACAACTACATCAATTCCATTCTCTCTTGTAGAAGATTTTATTTTGGTTTTTCTATAGTTTCTATCCCTCCAACATTCTTTTAAACATCATCAGTTTTTGTTGTTTTCGCTATTTGTATCCTAATTCCTTTATATCTATTTTTGACAATCAATATCTTAATTTCTCTGTTTAACATCAAATTAATTACAATTGATTTCTTTCTAGCTTCTTCCTTACGACGTTTCCTTTGCAACATTAGGTGCAATTGCTAGTTACGCCTTAAGGCATTACTATTTGAAAACAACTCCCCTAGCTGTCACTGTGTCCATGTTTGAGCCATTGGATCAAATGTTAGATGATTGAAATGTTTTAGGCCATTAGATCAAGTAAATATTTTTATATATGTTTTTTATAATGTTAGTTTTTTCTTTTTAATAAGTTAGATTGAATTTAGATTTTGGTGACTTTTAAGTTAAAATATTGTTATTAAAAATTTGTTAGATTTGAACCTCAATTTTTTTAATAACATTTAAATTAATAACTTAATAAAAGTAGATTTAACATAAATTAGTTTAATGAATAAAAAATAAAAATAATAAAATAAAATAATGATAAACTATAAATACATCCCATGGTATTGATCCATGGTATTCATGTGGAATGTAATTTATTTATAGGGGGAACTAAGATGACTTAAATCAATCTTAACTTTAAATCTAAATGTATTATTTTTGTTACAACTATTTTATTATTTAAAAAATACATGGGTTTTTTGTTATATATTATTTATGTTACAACTCTTTTATAATTCATGAGTATTATTTCTTAATATATAAAAAATTAAATTAGTAATGAAATAATAAAACTTTTTTTTTTATTAATTTAAAGAAGGAAAATATTTTATTAATTAAAAGAAGGAAAAAGAAAATGAAATGAAAGTGAGAAAAATAAAATGATGATAATGTATGTACTGCAAATCATGGAAATGATATTTTTTTATAGAAATTAAAGGACAAAAGAAAAGAGTTGAGTTAATTTATTAACAAATGTAAAATACGGGAAAATGATTGCATTTTGAGAAAATGATTACATTGTAAGGAATATAATTTTTGTGGGTATATGATAGATTTAAGGTTAAGATATATTTACCTAATTAATATTTTTCTAATAACATATATCAATTTCATGTTAAGCACAAAATAAATTACACATCTACTATACATTAAGTTATTGATAGCACTTTTAAACATAATATTTTTAGTAATGAACATTGAAATATTATTTTTGTTACAACTATTTTATTATTCAAAAAATACATGGTTTTTTTGTTATATATTATTTATGTTACAACTCTTTTATAATTCATGAGTATTATTTCTTAAAATATAAAAAAATTAAATTAGTAATGAAATAATAAAACATTTTTTTTATTAATTTAAAGAAGGAAAATATTTTATTAATTAAAAGAAGGAAAAATAAAATGAAATGAAAGTGAGAAAAATAAAATGATGATAATGTATGTAGTGCAAATCATGGAACTGATAATTTTTTTTAGAAATTAAAGGACAAAAGAAAAGAGTTGAGTTAATTTATTAACAAATGTAAAATACAGGAAAATGATTGCATTTTGAGAAAATGATTACATTGTAAGGAATATAATTTTTGTGGGTATATGACAGATTTAAGGTTAAGATATATTTACCTAATTAATATTTTTCTAATAACATATATCAATTTCATGTTAAGCACAAAATAAATTACACATCTACTATACAATAAGTTATTGATAGCACTTTTAAACATAATATTTTTAGTAATGAATATATATATATATATATATTTCATATTAATATATTTTTTAATTTCTTTTGTTGGCAATACCCAATATGATTTGAACTATGAATCTCATAGTTTTATATAATACTTCATAACACATGGATCTTAGTCAATTGAGCTTCCATTGTGGAAAAATTAAATTATTTTTTATTATCATTTATTTATTTATTATTATTTTTTTTTTATCCCAGAAGAATATGGTAGCTCTCGTCACAAGTATACACGGTGTAAACCTGGGTCTAAAACATGTCCTCTCCAAACTATTTGAACCTTGCATCCCAATATTAAAGTGCTCTCTAAAACTTTTTTAATTTTTTTTATATCAACTCCATATTAAAAACTAAATAATTTCTTATGAAAAAATAAAAATACATGAAATAATTTATTTATAGAAAATAATAAAATCTTGTTAATATTATCTTAAAATATTTTATATCACTTTAATATTTATATAGATATTAATATATTTTATTTTAAAATAACATTAAAATATTGTATTTAATTAATATTTTTCAAATATTATACATCAAATTTTGCGGAAACTAGGGTTTCCAAATTCCTCCAATATATATTATAAATGTAAATTCAAATAATTAAGAATTGTGAGAGAGCAGAAACGCACAGGATTCACACACAAAATAATAATTTCTATATTGCAATAATCAGATACATCAAATATATAGTTGAACCACTTCTAATCTTAGAGAGAGAAGTTGAGAGAATCTCTCAACTTCCTCAACAAACCCAATCCAAGATATACTAAAGCAAGCATAATCCTAACTAATTATAATACCCTCCCTTAATGCTTACTTTACAAAACATATAATAATTAATCACAATTACAACACTTTGAACTTTCGTCTCTTTGTCTGATCTGGTCTTCATTAACACATGTACCCACTCTGAGATCTCATAGAAAACGCTCTTTTCTCCACCATTTTTGAGCTACCATTCAACCCATTTAAAATACATTTGTTTCTGACCAGCAATAATGAACTTTGCAAGATCAACAGTATTGACAACTCGGCTCGTCGGGGCTTCCGCGATAAGAGCTGACAAGTGATGAACCATCCTATGGACCAATCACCATCTGTCAGATATTTCGCTTTCGGCTATCCATCAGTGGCTAGGCAAATGGTCTGAATACTGAATGTGTTCAAGAGCTAATCTAACAACTTGACCTGCTTCACATCATACTGTAATCTGTAACTGATGCTCTTGGCCCGTAGCACAACAATATCAGCGTATAACAAATTCACACAATCAAATTAGTCAATTTTTCTCTCGTCCCTGTAGAACGTCAAGAACGACTAATTTAAATAATGCTAATTTGTTCAATAATTGGTTCTCTTCTACATAAATCTCATAGCAATAAATATAAGGCTTAAACTCCACACTATATTTCACACACTTACAAAACATGCTTTAGAACAGTTTAAGAGATGGATCAGGAGGTTTATCCTCACTTGAAGAATCTTCAAATATTGCATCGGGTGAATCGTCTGAAAATGTTGCATAGGCTGATTTTTTCAATTGTCCATTTAAAAGATCTCGAGCTTGAATTTTGAAATTGAATGCTGTATGTCCATATTTATGACAATAGAAACATTCAGTCTTACTTTTATTCACCCTTCCTTTGGAATATAGTGCAAGTTCATTATGTGAACTAGCCTCTGGGCCACCTGTCCTCTTTTCTTCTGTCATAAGAGCTGCTATCATTTCATCAAGTGATTGATGTGGCATTTGACTTAGAGTAAATATGACATTATCATATTTTGAAGACAGGCTATTTAATAAGATTGCCTTTGCATCATCATCATCTACTTTAGAATTAATTTCTGACAACTGTCTCATCAAAGCTCTTAACTCATTTATGTGTGTTGACAATGATGTCTCACTATCCATTTGGAGTTATAACAATTGTAACTTTAAGAAAAATTTTGCATTAACAGCTTTTGCCCCAAATACCTTATTCATTTCTTCCCATATTGCTGCAGAAGATTTCTTTAAGTCAATAAGATGTAGCTAGGAATCTACAAGTGATAGTCCAAGGATAGACTTGGCTCTTTCGTCTCTTTTTTCCCATGCAATTAATTGTTGAACATTTGTAGGTGCTATTTCTGAGCCTTCTACGATATTCCATAAATTTCTACTCGTCATTTGCAACTGAAATTTTACCTTCCAAGTGTAGAAATTAAAGCCATTAAAATTTTCTAATACAATAGGCTGCTCCATGTTAAAAAGAAAAGAAGCTGATTTTCAAACTCTGCAAATCTAAAACAGGTTGCAATTAAACTGAATGAAAAAAAAATTATTTGAGGCAAACCAATCCGGCAGAAATCGGCAAACACCAACTCCAGTGATTGATTGATTCCACTCCAGCTAAGCGTATGTTCTGAACATTATTGATGGGCAAACAAATGTAGAAATCGGCAAACAAATGCAGAAATCGGCAAACAAATGCAAAGTGTATGTATGTATCACAACGCTGACACCATTCTATCACAACGCTGACACCGTTCTATCGGCAAACAAATGCAAAGTGTATTATTTATTACACACGCTCCGTTTAGCGTTCTAAGCAGCACAGCAGATCTGAACTGCAAACTCTTCCCTAATATTTGGGCACACAAATTAGGCTCGGCCGATAACTTTCAGATAATGGCTGCAAATTTGAGCAATTATGATTTGTCCGATTCGAATAGAATTTTTGCAAGCTATTGGGCTATCACATGCATTAAATTCCAGACATTTAATAAACCAAGAATAGAATTGTGCACGATGATCTGACCTGGAAGACTGACCGAATTGTGTAGGGCTGAATCACTTCTTGTCATGAAATGCGTTTCTGATTAAAAGTTTCCCTTTGTAGCTTTGGCCTTATGGGAAGCCACCATCATTCAAAGTCTGCTCATAAATTCGTTGGGTTTATCCATTCCCATGGCTACCTAGCTCTGATACCAAATTAAGAATTGTGAGAGAGCATAAACGCACAGGATTCACACACAAAATAATAATTTCTATATTGCAATAATCAGATACATCAAATATATAGTTGAACCACTTCTAATCTTAGAGAGAGAAGTTGAGAGAATCTCTCAACTTCCTCAACAAACCCAATCCAAGATATACTAAAGTAAGCATAATCCTAACTAATTCTAATATAACACTGAATAAAAGCAGAAAGGGTGGGAATGGAGGCCTTTGAACGAAGATTTTGAATTTTTTTTTAATTTTTTAATTTTTTAATTTTTAATTTTTAATTTTTAATTTTACTTTTTTCTTTCTGAATAAGCTTAATCTATTAGTGTACAAAAAATACATTACATGGAGGTCAGGGCCTCAGAATTTCTGGCTCGAGAGATGGGAATTCTAGTACATCCATGACGCTCTGAAAAATTATCAACCCACAGTGCCAAAACACAATATAGCCATGAAGCTCAGCCAGGAAACTCAGCAAAAAAATGCCGCCCTCATAGGGGAAACCGGCCGCGAAACTCCAGCAGTTTATCATCCCATAGTGTCTAGAACCGGAAATGCAAACATAATCGTTCTTATACAAAAAAATTTGCCGCCCACGAAGGGGAAACCGACATTCAAACAAACTGTAGAATTGATTAAAACTAAACTAAGACAGCGTGCAACAACCAGAACTGAGCCTGGCTCGACGATCATCCAAAAAAAATCTAGTATGAAGATTGGCCATTAATTACCTTGAGAGGAGGGGGGAGACTCGACCACACGACAGGCGTAGGCGTAGGGATCATCCTCGGACTACACATCAACTTTAGCACTTGAAACTTCATGTTTGGTATCTTCCACACCCGCCTTGTCAACAGGAGCAACAAAACAACCTCGCTTGATGTTGCCTGCACTAGAAGCAATTTTGAGGTCCTGCGAGGAGCTACCCTCGACCTCTTTCCATTTCTGACCTCCTCTGGTGGGAGAGCATGGCCTATCAGCCGCCAATTGCGCCAGATGAGAGTCCGTGAGCTCAGCAACCAATTCAGGAGGCTCTTCTTTGAAATCGATAGTTATGGTGGCTGTAATAGTAGGCATATTAAGCAAACAAGGGAAACGGAACTGTGCCCTATGTTGCTGACCCAGGAGGAGACTGGAGATGCCTCTTGCAGGCTGAGAAATCCCACGCCCCACAAGAGAGCCTCGACCACTACGAGTTTCAGGGTAGCAACCCCGCGGGGAGTCGGAAGGAGGAGAAGAGGAGCTCAGAGAGGTGGAAGGTGGGAGGTGGGGAGGACATCCACGGCTCAAGCCGCATCTGCACCTCATCCTTTGGCGCAACAGTGGCATGGGAATCAGGCGAGAAATACTGAGCTTGATAGAACAGGAGGCGGAAGGCTGGGTCTAGGCAGGCGGACCACAACTAAGAACAGAGGGCTGAGAAGAGCCAAACGTCTCTGGGAGCGAAACAGAGTGAAATCCGGTACGCTGTGAGCAATGTGAGCTCTGTGAGACGTGTAGACCAGAAATAAGGTTTAAACAACAAGAAAGTGAGCATCTGCGTCCAGTAATGGTCCTGGAGCTGGGCTCAGAGACTGTCGAGGAGCAGCAGGAGCGAAGAGGCAACAATGTCGTCCTGAAACTTCTGGATGAAGCCATATCCCTGTGGAGCAGACGCAGACCTGGGAAATCGTGCAGCGTTAATGCCTTGGGCAGCTTGGTGTTAATGCTATTAATGGTCTGGAGGACGAGGGTAAGGGTGGCCATGGTAGAATACCATGCGCCAACCCAAAACCTTTGCCACCTTTCAAACATGCTGACCACCTGCATCCGGGGCTTGGAGATCTTGTTGCACCAAGGAAGTGCAGTCCTGAATGAGTTGTTCATCATCAAAATTATGGAGAGAGCCTTTGTAGAAAGGAGTTGTCTGAATAACACCTTGATTAGCCAAACGATCAGCAACTTTGTTGGCTGTGCATCTGATATGCTTGAAGGAGATAGCTTTAGGAATCTTGAGCCAAATTTCAATAAGTTCCAATCTGCTTTGCAATCTCCAACTAGAGGCCACTTTGGAAGCAGAAGAACCAGAATGGAGTCGAATTGCGGCCTCAATAAGGATCTGAGAATCCCCTTCAACTTCCAGAGGGAAGAAGTTCTCTTTCTCCGCAATGCATAACCCCTACCATAAGCCTTCGAGTTCAGCTGCATTGTTAGAGTCGCGACCAAGAGAGCTGAAGAAGATGTGAGTTATAGTTCCTTCATGGTTCCTGAAAATGCCTCCATAGCCAGCAAGTCCCGGATTTCCTTTTGTCGCGCCATCAAAATTCATTGAAAGCCGGAGGCATAGGTGGAGACCAGAAGATAGGCGATTCCGAGTGCTTCAAGGAGTTCTGAGATTTCCTTTCAGGGTGATTGAGACCGAGGTTCCATCTTTTCCATATGAGGCATTTCACTGGTGAAGAATGCATATCTGAATCTTTCCAGTGAACAAGAGCTAAATTTTCTTGCAGATTGCGCTTGAGATTGGACCAAATGATATCAATCGACGTGACTGTATCCTTGAAAGTCCTGTGATTACGCTCCTTCCAAGTGGCCCAATAAATGAATCCCGGGAGAAAGTTCCAAAGGGAATTGAGCAATTGACTTTGGAAAGGATGTGAAGGCCATCCTCTGATGGTATTATTGATATCACCGACCTATCTCCCAGTTCTTCTGAAGCAGAAGGTGAATTGATCCCAGAGATGAGTAACTAAAGAACAAGAATCAAGGAGGTGCTGAATGGATTCTGCCTGATATTTACAGTTGGGGCACCTTGAAGGGCCAATAAATCCTCTTTTCAGGAGATTGTCCCACGTGAGTATTTTTCCTTTGCTGAGGAGCCATAGGAAAGTGGAGATTTTAGGCCAAGTTTTAGGGAGCTAGACTTGAGCCCATATGCGATCCTGCTGATCCTGCTGAGGGCAATAGAGTAACCTGTAAGCTTCTTGAGTAGAAAATTTTCCCCGTGGAGTGTATCCATACCTTAGCCTATCTAATTGTGCCGAGACTTTGATTCTTCTTAAGCTTAGCTCCTATTCAATGTCGCCATAGGTCTCCCCCTGCCAGTCCTCTTGCTAGGTGAGAGTTGGTTTCCATACCTGATGACCATGGGAGGAATTGGGTTACCAGAACTTATTGACTTGGTTGGGGATGGTGAGCTGAATAAGGTTTTGCCACAGAGGTTTATGGAAAAGCGAGGAGAGTTTCGGCAGTTGTTGCCAAGAATCTTCCCAAAATCTAGCTTTGTCTCTTGAATGGATTTCTAAGAAACTATGTGTTTGGATGAAGGCACCATGATGTTTTGTTGCATTCCAGACCAACGAGCTAGGGGAATCTGAGCTGAAGCGAATGAGATCCTCCTGGGATCTTCCTGGAGCGTACTTGACCTGCCAAAGAAGAGCCCAAGGGATGTTTGGTTTAGAGACCCAGCTCCACCAAGTACAGGTGCCCATGGTTTGGTTACTGTGAAGCGGGTCTCGCAAACCTAGCCCCCCTGCATTTTTAGGAGTACATACTTCTGTCCATTTGACGAGGGCCCATTTTCTATTGAGGCCCGAGGAACCCCAAAGAAAATCCTTCTGTAAGTTGCGAATTTGCTTCAACACCCATTTTGGAGCTGCCAAGATGGAGAAGAGGTAAAGCGGCATTCCTTGAAGAACCGATTTGATTAAGATGATTCTGCTGGCCATATTAAGAGAGTGGTAAGTCCATGAGGAGAGCTTGGCTTCCAGCTTATCCAAAAGGGCTCTCCAAGAGGCATGCTTTATAACCAAGTCGACCAGGGGGGCCCCAAGATATTTGGAAGGAAGAACATCAATCGTGAAGCCCAAAATTCTGGCGATATTACGTTGAGTAATGGATTGGGTATTGAAAAAGAAAATGTGGGATCTATCAGAGGTGATGGTGGTTCCAGAAGCCTCCGAAAAGGTGTTAAGCAGAGATTTGAAGGCCCGGGCTTCTTGTACAGATGGATGGCCAAAGAGCAAGTTATCGTCAACGAATTGTTGGTGAGTAATAGGGGAGTTGTCATGTAGAGAGATCCCTTTAATTGAACTGGAGGAGGCTGCATGATGAATAAGTCGACTAAGGCCTTCAGCCATGAGCACAAAAAGGAAGGGGGATAAGGGGTCCCCTTGACGGATGCCCCTAGAAGACCGAAACAGTAATGAGGGAGAGCCATTAACAAGGATTGAGTAACTGGGTGAAGACAGAAGGCTCATTACCCACCTCGTCCAAGGAGCATTGAAACCAAAAGCCAGAAGAATTTGTTTGATATAATTCCAACTTAGTTTTTCAAAAGCTTTTGATAAATCTAGTTTGAGGAGCATACCTGGTTTCTTGAGGATTTTGAGTGAATGTATTACCTCATGCGATAGGATTATGCTATCCAAAATTTGATGACCTTCCACATATCCTGTTTTCTCTGGCGAGATAAGGAGAGGAAGGAGAGGCTTAAGCCTGTTTGCAATGACTTTGGAGATCAACTTATAAATGACATTGTAGAGTGCTATGGGCCTGTATTTATCCGAGGTACTTGAATTCTCCTCCTTGGGGATGAGAGCAAGGAAGGTTGAGTTTAGTGAAGGAAGGATCCAATGCATGGAACGAGATTCTTCCACTAAAGCCCAAAATTCCAACTTAATAAGCTCCCAGAATGCGTGGAAGAAGTTGGTTGTGAAACCATCCGGGCCTGGCGCTTTCCCATCCTTGAGTTGAGCAATGGCTTGCTAAACCTCATGAAGGGTGACAGGCTGGAGAAGCATCGCATTTTGATCCTCTGTTATGATTTTAGGAACATGTTGAGTGACAAAATAAATAGCTTGATCTCGATTGCCTTCCGGTTCCTGCAGAATATTTTTGAAATACCCCCTAAGCTCTTTTTCAATATCCTCATGTGCCTCTAAACGAATTCCCTGATTGCTGTTAAGAAAATAAATGTTATTATGCATTCTTCTTTGAATAGTGGATCTGTGGAAGAACTTTGTGTTTTTCTCCCCTTCTTGAAGCCATCTGACTCTAGATTTCTGTCTCTAGAAAGTCTCTTCCTGTTGCCTACTCTTGTCAATTTTTGTGAGGAGAACGGCTTCTTGACTGTCATTGTCCTATGTTCTGCCCTCAGTGATGATTTTCTGTTGAAGAAGGCTCATTTGAAGCTCTAGCTCCTTCTGGTTGTCGAAGATATTGCCAAAATGAGATTTATTCCAGTGTTTGAGTGTATGCTTGAGATTCCTAAGCTTTTGTTGGAATTGAAACATTCTTGAGCCTGCCGCTGGAATAAAGGAGTGCCAAGCTTTGATGACAATGTCTTTGAAACCAGCGTGGGAGAACCAGAACGATTCGAATCGAAAAGGCCTGTTGCAATGCGAGCCCAGATGGGTCCATTGAAGGAGGATGGGCCAATGATCCAAGCCAGCAAGGGGAAGAATGGAAGAGTGGAAGTCCCCCTCGAGATGAATAGCATTGTCTGATATAAGAAATTGATCCAGACGAGAAGCAATGTGCTGCGGCCCTCTGAACTTGTTGGTCCAAGTGAACGTTCCATTGGAGGTTTGAAGATTCACAAGCTGATTGTTTGAAATGAAGTCTTTGAAACCTAAGCAGTCCCCTTCTACCCTGTGCCTTCTGCCTGATCTTTCCTCTAGAGTGGTAGTCATATTGAAATCCCCACCATAGAAATAAAGTGTGAATCGCCTTAGAGAGTTCAAGTCTGTTAAGGTATTGAGCAAATCTAATTTCTTTTGAATTTCTTGTGAGAAATATACATTGGTTAGATGACCATGTATGTTGGTACCTATTAGATGGAAAGTCGATTGAATAAAATAGTAGGAAGCATGGAAATCATATAGAGAGAGTTTTTGAGGATCCCAGATGATTTCCAGCCCTCCTAAGGCACCCGAAGCATCCACTGTTACTGAGCGACAATTTGCCCAAACTTTGGCTACAATGTGTTCAAGCGTTTTGTTGTTACATTTCGTCTCCTGAAGATATACAATCGACGGATTGTATTGATGAATCATATTTTTAATCATTCTGTGCTTTGAGGGGCTATTGAGCCCTCTCACATTCCAAGAGATGAGCTTCACGATGAACTATGTGGAAGAGCCTTGTAGAACTTTGTCAACTTGGGGAAACTGCCTGATTCCACAAGTATTTCACCTATAATAATAGTTCTTTGCAAATCTGTCTTCCTTCCTCTTTTTTGTGTTTCTTTCATAATTTTTCTTCTGTCCCATGGGCCCCCTGCTTGAATGCCTAGTGAGTTCCTTTGCTGTGCGCGAGAGAGGACCACTTCCAAATTGTCTATCTGATGGGGTTTAATGTCGCTATATTCTTTCTGATGGAAAGCTTCCTCCAGTGCTAGGATGTCGAGCTCCCCGATGTCAACACTTTCTGGTTCATCATCCATAAGGGTAGGGACATTCAGATCTGCATCTTTCGGACTCGAAGGGGGGGCAAAAGCTTGGGAGCAATCTATATCCATAAGCGTAGAGACAGGAATGGAGGGTTTGTTTTGGATTTCATCCGAAGAGGAGGCTTGAGTGACTTTAGACAGAGCATTAGCAAGAGGGGTTTTGAGAGCTGAGGTAGGAATGTCCGGTAAGGGGCTAGAGGTAGAGGGATGAGCCTGGTGAGCCCTTGGAGGGTCATGAGAGGAAAGAACTTCAAAGCTATTGCTAGTATTAGGAATATTGGGGGCAGTAGAGATGATGGGAGATTTCTTGGAATGCTTCTTCGTAGAGGAAACCTTGGTGAAGCCTTCCGCATCTTTTCCAGCATCATGGGGGGAGGTATTGGGCTTCTGGTTCAGAGGGAAATCTCTAAACAGGTGGCTATGCTCATGACATTTTCTGCATCGGAATGGAACGTTCTCATAATCAATAGTCTGAATCCATTCAAAGTCATCGTGGAATAAGCTTACCGAATCTGTAAGAGGCTTAGCAAGGTGCATGTGGACACATATTCTGGCATAGGAAGTGTAACATCTTAGTTTTGTTTCCTCAACAACCTTTATAAACTCCCCCAGACCATTGTCAATGTCTTGCAAAGTCTCTTCGTCCCAGTATTCCAAAGGCAGGGAATACATGCGTATCCACACTGGAGCCCAACGAAAATATTCCTTGTCTGGATGGAATCTTTCAATCCAATCACGTAGGTACAGCCCTGCAAAGTTGAAGAAGTAAGGACCTCCTTCAAAGATGCGGTTCTTGTCCTCAAGGCAGTGGAAAATAACAGTGAAAAATCCTTTGGGGCCAAGCTGCAGGGTAACTTGTCCTTTGGGCTTCCATTTGGATATTATCCACCCCTGCAAAGCCTTCTCAGTCGGCCAGAGACTGATGAAATTCCTGATGACGGCGTGTACTTTCATATACTGAATGTGTCCGTTGATACGGTGACTAGGAAGGTCGATTTTGACCCGATATGTAGCTTTAGGGATGCATGTGGCAGAGGAGGCTTTTTGTTGTGCCTCAGAAGCAGTATGTTCAGTACTCTCGATCCCAGGGAGATCAGAACTGGTCTTTGCATCACGTCTGTTGTCTGTAGTGGGGGTCCAGTCAGAATATGTCTGCTTCCTTGGCGCAGAGTTACCTGGCGAGTTTGGCATCGCCGCAGAAGCAGAGTTTGGTGGAGGGGGGGTATTACCTGCCCCTCCGAAGGGGGAAGACATGCAGAGTGATCAGAAGGGTAGCACAGAGAGGCTGCAGCCTTAGGATAAGGGGAGCATACGCGCCAGCATGAAGAAAGAACAGACGAGGGTTCGCTGAAACCCTAGAACCAGAGCTTCATCCACGAAGCATTTTGAACGGAGATTTTATTGATTGTGCGTTTGTTTCTAATTTTTATTATTTTTAATTCATATGAAATTGTAAATATGTTGGTGGACCAAATAAAGAATGAGAAAAGGTAATCCAAATGCATCCATCCGTGTATATCTATATGTAATGTAATTCTTATATTTAAATAAGTATGACATCATTATATACTTATATGTCATGTACTATTCGATATTTAAATGAGTACCATTCTAAATGATTCTCCTCCTCTCACTATCGTTTGTACAAAGTTATACAAGGATATGGCAGCACATTGTATTTTTTTCCTTAAATTAGTATACTATTAAATTAATATATATATATATACTTAGACATAGTCTGAAGCAAACATATTATATGTATCCCTGTAACAAATAAATAATTAAATTATATTTATTTAATGTCTTTGAAAGGCCGAGGAAAAAACATACAATAAGAATTAAGAAATATTGAAATGAAAAAGTAATTAAAAAAATATTTAATTAAGATTCCAAACTAATTTATTGGGTAGAAATGTAAAATATCAAATTTAAGTAAATAATATTATAATACACTGAGTTGTTTTTAGTGAGTTTTTTTTAATGTATTTTTTCTAAAATTTAGTACGAATTTATAAAAATCACAAGCTTGATGGGTAATACCTGCAATCCAAGTGTTCTAAGGACTGTCAAAGAAGTTGAATCCATATATACAATTAAAAAACTAGTTTAAATAAAACAATAAAACTCCATGCTAAATCTCACTAAAAACAACTCCATGCTAAATCGCTGTGATGCCTATTACATCAAAATTTGACAAATTTTAGAGCTTGTGGTCAATTCTATCTAGACCATTCAATTAAAAATCCTATTACATCATAATTTTGGATGCTTAAAACTTGTCAATTATATCTTATGCTAAAGGCTTGTAATGCATGTTACATCAGAATTTGGCAGGTTTTAGAGCTTGTGGTCAACTTTATCTTGAGCATATTGAATATTTGTCTTGGTATATATCTATATATATATATATATATATATATATATATATATATATATATATATATATATATATATATATTTAAATTGTTTAGTATTTTTTGTTTAATTATATGATTAAATGATTTGGATAAATTAGTTTTTTTTTTTAAAGTTTGGCAGGACTATATCTTCATCATGTTCAACATATCACCCCCATAGAGAATTCAACTGGTGACTTCAAATCAAAGAGTGCCTTAATAGAACATCTCATCACCCTCTATCCAAAAACTTGATAAATTAGATTAATTAAACTTTTTATTATTTATATAATTTTAAAAAGTAAATTCTCAAAGGAAAATTTAGTTGCTCCAATTTAGTTTGGCCACCTGATAGATCCTTTCAATTTGATCTACATGAATTTTCTCTTGAATGTAGTGGCCAATGAATATATTTAAACTTAAAAAAAAAAAAATGTTAAAATACATTATATATAATTAAAATAAATCTTCCAAGAAATCACATGAGAAATTTTAGAACCGACATGTTTCTAACTACTGACTGTAGTTCATCATCAGGATACTGAGGACTGGCTGATCGACTATCATATTTATATCATGAAGAGAAGAGCAACGGTCAAAACCTTAGGAAAAATTAAAGATGTTAAAAATGATCAAAAATAAAAATAAAATAAAAATAAAAATAAACATCCCATAAAATAATAAAATAAGACCTTGTCAAATAAAATAAATAAAATAATCAAACTTAAAACTAAAGAAATAGCCAAAATCCTACAAATAAAGATCAAGTAAAAAATAAAATAAATAAATAAGTAAATAATTAAAAGAAAACTCTCATCATAATGTAATAAAATAAAGACCATATCAAATAAAAATAAATAAAATAATTAAACTTAACTAAAAAAATAGCCAAAATCATAAAATAAAGACTAAGTCAAAAAATAAAAATGAATAAAAATATAAATATAAATATAAAATAAGATAAAATAAAATAAATAAATAAATAAAATAAACTAAAATAAAATTAAAATAATAGAAATAAAAATATAAAATAAGATAAAATAAAAATAAAAATAAAATAAAATAAAATAAAAATAAATAAAAATAAAAATAATAAAAATATAAAAAGATAAATAAATAAATAAACTATATATCCATATATATATATATATATATATATATATATATATATATATATATATATATATATATATATATATAACAATAATACTACCTAAAAAGAAATTATAATAAAACTATGTTAGGAATCAAACAAAAAACATAGGGAAACAAAAAGAGAGTAAAACACAAGAGGAAGGACCCTTACTGGGAGCAAAGAGATGGAATTCAACAACTGCTAACTTTCCACCCGTCATCTCTATTCAACGTACGAGGCCTCTTTTCAATCTCAATAGCTTCCCTAAATTTACGGTGATGGAAATGCTCAACCCTAGCGATGACTCTGGATTCTTCCATACAAATGTGATGCTTCGTCTTCTCTGCATGCTCAACTAGAGCTGAGGAATTCGTTCTGCCATGCCTAATATCCGCAAAATGCTCTTGAATCCTTTTATTAATCGACCGACCCGTTTCTCCAATGTAGGGAATCCCACATGAGCACGGGATCAAATAAACACCTTTCACGCTTTTGGGGTCCACCAGGTCTTTAACCAATTTAAGGGAACCACAAATGGTGTTCAAGGGTTTAAAATATGAAGAGATCTTATGCTTCCTTAAAATTCGAGCAATCTTGTTAGTGGTACCTTGTATAAAAGGCAAATGAACTTTACCAACAAAATCATTTTTTACATTTTTCTAACTTGGACCTCTGCTAGCATTCATGAAAGCCTTCAAACCTTGAATTTTACTATAGCCATTCTCTTCAAAGACCCTAAGGAGATGGGCCTTCTCTTCATCTAAATGATAATTATCTGAAATTCTAAGAGCTCTTGTGGCTAAAGTGTTAAGGACTCCAAATTTTTTAGTTGGAAGATGATGAGAGCAAGAATGCAAATATTGCTCAGTATGAGTTTTCTTTCGAAAAACACGGTGCGAGAAAGAGCCATTATTATTTCTAGAGATGAGAACATCAAGGAAAGGAAGGCTTCCATCAGTCTCAGTTTCCATCGTGAATTTTATGGAGTCAGATTGATTATTCAGGTGTTGATGACAAGAATCTAACTCTTGACTTCCATGCGACCAGTTTATGAAGGTGTCATCCACAAACCGCTTCCAAACCTTAGGTTTAAAAGGAGCAGAAGCCAAAGCTTTAGATTCAAAATCTTCCATAAAAAGGTTAGCCACCACCAGGGACAGCGACGAACCCATTGCAAAGAGAAATATTAGCAAATCAGAATTTTTGGCTCTTAAGACCCTTAATAAAAACCCTGATATTTCTGTCCTCAAGGCTGATAAGGGTGGCGCCATTGTAATCATGAATAAGGAGGATTATAAAGCAAAGATGCTAGACCATCTTTGTAATAGTGGGAGTTATAAGAAACTCTCTAAGAACCCTATTAATAAGGTCTCAAAGATGGGAAAGTAGTTACACATGGAGGCTCAGTCCCCAATTATGGATATGGATGTCGATGTGGCAATGCTAGTAAAAGGAAAAAGAATTCCAAATCAAGAAATCGTGGGCTACATCCTACAACATGCATGGAGGGGGAGAAAGGTATGCCCTCTAGCAAGTACCAACAAAATTCCACTTTTAGATCTGCTAGGGGAAAAAAGGTTCCATTTGGACCTATAAAGGAGGCTGGATCGATCATGTATTTCAAAGAAATATCTCTACACTTGAAATCAACCAAAGATAAAGGCAAGAAGCCAATCAAGGCTTAGGAGGAAATACATAAAGTAATCCTTAGAGTTGATATGTATTGGGAAAACATGGTAAGGCTCAGAAAAATAAAATAAAAATAAAAAATAAAAAATAAAAAATAAAAAATAAAAAAATAAAAAATAAAAAATAAAAATAAAAATAAATAAATAAATGCTAGTTGGGAGGTGGGACTTCATAAAGATAAATGTATTCCAGTTGTAGGAATGGACACAAAATAGTTGGGCATCCCTCCTTGGTTGTCGACCAAAGGTTAGTGCAATGGTCAATGCGTGGTTTGGATCCCACTTTTTGAATGAGGAGGATGCAACAAAGATCGTTGGCTTACCATGGGTTAAAGGTTGTGGTTTCTTCGTGTGGTGGTCAATGAGTGCTTTGGATCCCACTTTCTGAATTATAAGGATGCAATGAAGATTGTTGGATTACCATGGGTTTAAGGCTGTGGTTTCTTGGCTCTCTAGCATTGGAAAATTGTCTTTGATCCGGTGGTTGAATCTCTCAAAAGAAAAATGATTTGGGGTAAACTTCCTAGCTTTCCCATGGAGTTATGGATGAAGGTTATAATTAAGGAAATTGCAAGGAAAATAGGTAAATTGTACTATGTGGAGGATGGTTGTATGAGGTTGATTGACAAGAAGGTACTTTAGTTCCCGGTGGAAGTGGAAATAGTTGTGAGGCTACAAACAACAATCGACATATGCTGGGAAACTTTCTCCATCAGAAAATAGGTGGATTATTGGGAAATCTCCTTTAGCTTCTTGGAATGCCACAAAATAAGGCATATTATGGCCAATTGTTCGATGTGCCTTAGGGAAAGGATTCAAACGTCAAGGGAGTCCACCTTGGACAATAGACATCCAGGTTGGAGGAATAAAGTGCTCCAGAGCAGTTAACCAAGGCCCTAACAGACCTGAAGACGTCCGATGACAAGACACGTACCACCCGATGACTCTTGACCGAAGCCAAGGCGACCTACTCAAAGAACCAGAAAACAGTCTCATCCCTCCATAAAGAGGTAGAGAACCTTCGTAAGGAGTCCCAAGGGCACAAGAAGTCGATCAAGGATTTGAAGGTGTAGATTAAAGGGAATATGTCATTGGTGGAATCCAGGCAAATAGTCTGGACAGAGATCATAGTGGAGGTGAAAGAGCATTGGGAGCTCATCACACTTGCCAATGATAAGAAGAACGTCATCCGAGACTATAAGGTACAACTAGAGGCAAGTCACAAGGAAGGAGATGAAAATGTAGCAGCATCAAGGAGATACATCAACTACATCAACAAAATCCCATCTGAAGATTTGAGCATGCGTGGAGTGGTCAACCGGTTCAGAACCATCATGGAGATTACTAAGATGATTAAGAAAGAAGAGGCACATGTGAAAGTGTTGGTTTATTTAGCAATCGTGGCAAAGGGAGTGGAGATGTTCGACTGGGAATGGAATAAGCTAGTGGAGGCTGGTCTTCCCCCATGCTAGGATCAGCTAGGGGCACTGTTTTCCTTAACCACTTATGTTCAGAAGATGTCTGAAATCAAGTGTAAGGAAGATTTAATATTGGAGAAGACCTCCCACCTAAAGGCAGATACCTTGGTGGCAGAATTATGCATGGAATTCTTCCTCCTTGCCAAGGTCAAGAGATTTTTCACTACCCACCTTGATTACTTGGAGCTTACTCAGCTTCAAGCACTCAAAAAGAGACAAACAATAGTGATATAGAGACAATGTATTCATAAACAAGAGAAAGCTAGAATTATAATCCGAGATAGAGTTACTAGAAGAGAAACATTCCAATTGTAAGGAGGAGTCAAAGTTACATGAATAGTAGTTCACTTAACATAATTCCCCACTGCTTATTCTGGAGGAGAAAGTTCCTACTACCTCATCAATTGAAGAAGGCCCACATGAGAAAATCAGAAGAGATTCCTCAATGTTATTTTCATTTGAAATTCAGTTACTCTGCTCTTTTTTGTCTAGTAGTCTCTTTACCTCTACCCTTAAATTCAATGACTCAGAAAATACTAGACAAAAGACACTTACCTATTGCAATCAGTTGAAAAAAAAGGTATCTCTAAAGGGTCACTTGGGGAGGAATCTATTATTTAAAACATCGGGAAAATAATTTCATTTCAAAACAAAAATGTACTATCACTAGGGAAGAGAGTTATTACATTTATAATTTGTTCCCATTCTTGTTAGTACAAAACTTGATTGTTTATTTTTATTTGATGGGAAAATAAATGATCTTCAAAAGGCACTAAAGTCTTGAATTATGATCCTTAAAGAAGTCGCTAGATTCCCTGATTATGAGCTAATTTTTTCTTCTTACTTTTGGGTCTTCTTGATGTTTGTTATTATAAATGAGGTGAAAAGTTACAAAGAAGTGGAATATCGGTCGTTCAAATAGGAATTATGAAATATGATTGTAGATAATTTATTAATATAAATTATCTGAATTGAGATTAATTAATCATCCTCAAGGATTAAAAAGGGCTCAAATGTCTCTTATCCATAAAATTGACGACTAAGATAACTCTATGCTCTATGTTCAAATGACAGTTGAAGGTGGATTTATTATACTTAAGCTTCTTAGTAGTCTCTTATGAAGTACAACATGTCATAGTGATAAGTTTTTATTCCAATAAATAATTATAGCTGTAGAGCAAAGTCAAAGTTCTAGGAGCAGTATCAGAGGAATTCAAAATTGTGAATGTGATAGAAGCAAATAATTTCATGGAAGGGTGAATTCTACCCAACTTGGTCATAAAAACCAAGTGCATCCTTCATGCAGAAAAAAGAAAAAAAAGAAAAAAAAAACATGCAAATTTCGTTAGATAGAGGTCTTGAGTACTTTGGCCAAAATGTCTCATCCATTATGAAAAAATACATCCTACATGCAATTAATAACAAAGAAGTTGTTCCACATAAATTACCCAATATGGATATTTTGATTTGAGGTCTAGTAAACATAATTCTCCACCCCTTATTCTGGAGGATCAGTCGGAGCCGAGAAAGTTCCTACTACCTCTTCTTTCTTATATTCTATTCTTTCATATACCACAACCTTACGATGTTTCATTTGCAACATGTGGTGCAATTGCTAGTATTTATGAGAGGGATCAATTCTAATTTCCCTCTAAAAGAGGTTTGCATAAGACATTTGATCCCTCTTGGCTCTTCGTAGATTCAGAGTTAAGATTGATTTAGGCCATCTTAATTTCTCCCTTCAAATAAACTACATTCCACATGAATACCATGGGTTTTTTTTATAGTTTATTATTTTTAAGCAGTAAGACGTCACTATTTGAAAACAACTCCCTTAGCTGCCACTGTGTCCATGTTTGAATCATTGGATCAAATGTTAGATTATTGAAATGTTTTTGGCCATTAGATCAAGTAAATATTTTTATATATGTTTTTTATAATGTTGGTTTTTTTCTTTTTAATAAGTTAGATTGAATTTAGGTTTTGGTGACTTTTAAGTTAAAATGTTGTTATTAAAAATTTGTTAGATTTTAACCTCAATTTTTTTTAATAAAATTTAAATTAAATAAAAATATTCACATAATGTAATGAACATTTTAACTAGGTCAAGACTCAAAATACAATAAAAAATAAAAATAATAAAATAAAATAATGATAAACTATAAATACAGCCCATGGTATTATAATCAATATTAACTCTGGATCTAAACTAATTATTTAATAAAAATATTTATAAATGTTTATAACCATTATTCTTTTAAAATTTTACTCAATAAAATGTATCTAAATTTTCATATATCCAAATATACATAGTTTTTCTTGTTTATATTATTTTTGTTACAAATATTTTATTATTCCAAAAATACATTGTTTTTTTTTGTTATATATTATTTATGTTACAACTATTTTATGATTCATGAGTACTGTTTCTTAATATATAAAAAAATAAATTAATAATGATTTAAAAAAAAATATGTGCTCTTTTTTAAATTTCCAAATTATTTTAGGGGACATGATTTATCTTGAGCAATAATGATGAATGTTCATAATTCTCATTTCTTAAATAACACTAAATTTACCTTTAAAGGGGTCGGTTACAATTGTTTGTATCAAAGTCAAGGATACAGAAGAAAGGAGACATGGTGAAGAGAAGCTTCCAACCTTACAACAAGCCCTAAAAATGCATGACTTTGAATGTATGAAATCCATTTTCCTTGATACACTTGAGAAGTGCAATGAAAAATCTTGGAATTTGGAAAATGTCACAAAGCTTATCTCATATTCCATTCATTTAGATCTGAAGTATATAGAGAATAAAAGCAGGAAAATGGATACTTATCAAGAATGTATGATTTTTTAGAAGGAAACGATGTTGACAAGGCTATGGAGGACGAAATAATATAATTAAAAATAGAAGATGACTCTTTAGAAAATGATTTACTCAAGGATTTTGGAATCGAGATGAGCTAGATTATCTCACTGATTCAAGCAAGCGCTAAAAAAGAGACAAACAATAGTGATATATTGATAATTTATTCATAAACAAGAGAAAGCTATAAATATAACCCGAGATAGAGTTTTTTTTCTTTCTAAGTAACACTAAATCTATTAATATTTAACATAATAATACAAAATTGCCTCTGTCTCAACTGTGGAAGCCTGAGCATAGGGCTTGAATGCCACGAAAATTCATAGTTTGGACTGCCCACAGTGGGGAAAACAGTCCCGTCAGATTAAGATTCGCCGCCCTCATAGGGGAAACCGGCTTTACATCCAAATTATTTGTCAAAAATACCAAAACTATAGCATGCCACTCTGCAAGTAGAGTGTGAAAAGGCAAGAAAACCAGGATTAGCTTAAAGACCTTGTGCATGTAGAACAAAAACCTCTGGGGTATCTTCTGTCTACTGTGCATTGGTTTGGGAGGATGGTTATCCAACAATTCTGCATCCAAACTCTTCGCTGCTCCCGTATTCATCAGTCGAGGGAAGCACTTTGTCTTTGTCCATGCCTTCCATGTTTTGGACCTGCATATAAATGTTCGGAACAATATTTAACTCGGCCAAGGCGTCCTTGGAAATTTCTGCAGGAGCGGGGCTAGGTGTAGTGGGGCCATGGAAAGCGACAGAGGGACCGGGAATTGCAGACGGAGGTGACACCAGGCGGGAAGATTCTTCACAAACTGTAACCATGACATGTGCTTTGAGAACCGGTCTTTCAAACATACATTCAAAGGTAAATTCTGCGCGCTGAGAGGACTAGCGCAGGGAGGAAGAGGAATGCGGGTGGGGAATGGAGGGAGCAGCAGAAGGGCGGACCGGAGGTGCGTGGGAGAAGACATATGGAGACAGAGAACGCACAGAGGGAGGAGCAGAGATAGGGCCACGAGGTCTACCCCTGCGACCTCTAGTTTCCGATGTGTAGTTGCAGGGGAAATCTTCCGACGAAGAATTAGAGGTGGGAGAAGACTGAGAGCGACAAGCCCGCCCGCGACTGGAGCCTCGGCGACATCACATGCGATGGTGCAGTCGAGGCATGACGGGGGGGAGAGGAAGATGAAACGGGAAAAGGAGAAGAGACAGCGGAGGACCAAGAGAGCTATACAGAGAATTTGAATAGCAAAATTGACTGTGCGAGTAATGGAATTCCAGGACAGTCTCCAGACAACACAATAGCTCACACCGTTGGCCTGTCTGCATTTGAGTGCTAGGCTCAGCGCAGGCGGGCGGACAAGAAGCACGATGAAACGCAGTAGCAGAGCAGACGGGGCAAGTGCTATGCAAAGAATTACAGTCCATACCAAGAGCCGAGGTAAACCAAATGAAGAGCGCACTGCAACAACGGTTCCAGAGAATGCAATTAAGGTAGCGCGGGGTGGCGTATTTAATGCCACCATAAATGCGAGTGTGGGAGGCCAGGTGGCTAGCCCAAAGGGACTGCCTTGGGAGGCGAGGAGGGACGAGAGTCTCATCATGAGCTGGAGGCAACCACATCCGGCGAACCCGAGATAGAGTTATGGGAAGAGAAACATTCCAATTGTAAGGATGAATTACCTATTGCAATTTGTTTAAAAAAAGGGTATGTCTAAAGGGTCACTTGGGGAGAAATCTATCATTTAAAAGACCGGGAAAATAATTTCATTTCAAAACAAAAATGTACTATCACTAGGGAAGGGAGTTATTACATTTAAAATTTGTTCCCATTCTTGTCACTACAAAATTTGATTGTTGCTTTTTGTTTGATGGGAAAATAAATGATCTTTAAAAAGCACTAAAGTCTTGAATTATGATCCTTAAAGAAGTTGCTAGATTCCTTGATTATGAGCTGATTTTTTCTTCTTACTTTTGGGTCTTCATGATGTTTTTTATTCTGACTGAGGTGAAAAGTTCCAAACAAGTGGAATATTGGTATTTCAAAGAGGAATTATGGAAATATGATTGCAGAGAATTTATTAATATAAATTATCTGAACTGAGATTAATTAATCATCCCCAAGGGTTAAAAAGGGCCCAAATGTCTCTTATCTATAAAATTCATGATTAAGATAACTCTATGCTCTATGTTCAAATGACAGGTGAAGGTGGATTTACCATACTTAAGCTTCTTAATAGTCTCTTATGAAGTACAACATGTCATAGTGGTAAGTTTTTATTCCATTAAATAATTCTAGCTATAGAGCAGAGTCAAAGTTCTAGGAGTATTATTAGAGGAATTCAACATTGCGAATGTGATAGAAGCAAATAATTTTGTGGAAGGTTCAAGTATGCCCGACTTGGTCATAAAAATCAAGTGCGTCCTTCATGCAGGAAAAAAAAAACATGCAGATTTCGTCATATAGAGGTCTTGAGTACTTTGGCCAAATGGTCTCATCCATTATGAAAAAACACATCTTACATGCAATTAATAACAAAGAAGTTGTTCCACATCAATTACCCAATATGGATATTTTGACTTGAGGTCCAGTAAACATACTTCTCCGCCCCTTATTCTAGAGGATCATTTGGAGTCGAGAAAGTTCCTACTACCTCTTCTTTCTTATATGCTATTATTTCCTATACCACAACCTTACGGTGTTTCCTTTGCAACATGTGGTGCAATTTCTAGTTTTATTTTTATTTTACACAGGAACATTTGATTTTACAGTGTGATCTCCCCAGCATGGGCGGGGGTTTCAAAAATTGGAGAGTAAATTTAAAATGACAATACATCACTATTCTAATGATAAATTGTGACATCCCTAGCCATTTTCTTTGATTCTTGATCAAGTTATAAACTGATAACTTGCATTTTCTTTGATTGTGGATCAAGTTATAAACTAATAACTTGTGAAATCCCTAGCAATTTTCTTTGATTATGGATGAGGTTATAAACTAGAATATACTCTCTCTATAGTATATATTGGATGGATGGAAAGCTTATGATAAAAATTATACAAACACCCTCAGTTTTGTTTGAATTGAAAAATAAATAAATTATAAAATCTAAAATTATGTAGTGAAAAACATTGTTTAAAATTTCAGAATAAAAAGTTGACTAAGTTTGACATCATATGATATGAAAATTGTTTATGATTATAAAGTAAAAAACATGTAATATTTTTTTAGCTACAATTAGGTAATTAAAGATATGTATATAGAGCATGCATGTAGTTACAAAGTGTTATGTAGTTACAAAATATTACAATTAAATAATTAAAGGTAAATTTAGTGTTATTTAATAAATGAGAATTATGAAAATTCATCATTATTGCTCAAGATAAATCATGTCCTCTAAAATAATTTGGAAATTTGAAAAAGATCACATATTTAAAAAAAAATCATTATTAATTTGATTTTTTATATATTAAGAAATAATATATAGCAAAAGAAACCATGTATTTTTGGAATAATAAAATAGTTGTAAGAAAAATAATATAAAACAAGAAAAACTATGTATATTTGGATGTATGAAAATTTAGATACATGTTATTAAGTAAAATTTTTAGAGAATAATGGTTATAAAAATTTAAACATAATTTTATTAAATAATTAGTTTAGATCTATATTATCTATCAGAGGGATCAATTCTCTTTTCACTCTAAAAGAGGTTTGCATATCAAGACATTTGATTTATTTTGGCTCTTGTTAGACTCATAGTTGATATTGATCTTGGCCATCTTAATTTCCCTCTTTAGATAAACTACATTCCACATGAATACCATGAGTCAATACCATGGGTTGTTTTTATAGTTTATTATTATTTTATTTTATTATTTTTATTTTTTATTGTATTTTTACCTAGTTAAAATTTTCATTACATTATGTCAATCTTTTTATTTAATTTTATTTTATTAAATAAATATATAAATGTAATATTTAAATATATGAATAGTTATTTTCTTTTTTCGTATTATCTTTTGTCCATGTAATATAAATTATTTGGTTTGTGTGGAGTTTAATTTTATGATATAAATTTTATTTAAATCTAACAAATTTTTAATAACAAAATTTTAACTTAAAAGTCACCAAAACTTAAATTCAATCTAACTTATTAAAAAGAAAAAAACTAACAATTATAAAAAAACATATATAAAACTATTTACTTGTGGATCTAATGGCTTAAAAAATTTCAATCGTCTAACATTTGATCCAATGGATCAAACATGGACACAGTGGCAGCCAGGGGAGTTGTTTTCAAATAGGAATGCCTTAAGGCGTAAATATTGGAAGATAAATATACGAATTTATTTTCAAAATATAAAAATAATTTTTTTAATTACAGGAGAATACAATCTAATACTTTCCCTTAAGTACTATTTTTTTTTTTCTGAATAAGACTAATTCTATTAAGGAAATATAGTACAATCAATGCTTGCATAAAAGCGAAGCAAGAGAGCAAGGGAGCCGGAAATGATAGGCTATCAACCTCGGTCCCAAAGAACATCCATGACATGAGCAAAAAGATAACCAGTAGAACATAAAGTAAAGAGCTAGACTAAGGAGTCATACCAGAATGGGTAGAATCTCCCAATCGACATTTTTTCTTTTTCTTTTTACTAACTGTGACCCAACCATCGGGAGCTGGCTGGACGGGAATCATCTGCAAACTATTCTGCGCATAAGGAGGAGACTCCTTATCCGAGTCAGATGACGAAGACCTGTGGGAGCGTTTCTGCGAAATCAACGGGGCAGAGGGGTCCGCAAGAACAGCAGAGGGGGCGTCCGGCGGAGCTTCATCCTTCAACTCATCTGCTACTATTTCCTCCTCATCCGAGTTGGAGGAGTCTGAATCATCCATGGGGGGGGGAACGTAGGGGTTCCATTTCTTGACTTTGGGTTTGTGAACTGGATTCTTCTTTTTGTCGAGGATCTGGGTGCAATCCTTTTGGAGGTGCCCCGTTTGATGACAATGGCGGTAGCGAAAGGCTGTATTTTCGTAATCCAAAGATTGAGTCCAGTGAAAATCCCCAATCTTGAGGTTGATCCGATCCGGCAGCCCTTTGCTGATGTCTATTTCTGCACAGATTCTACCGTAGGTGAAAATTCCATTGTCCCTTCTCGAGTTGTCTGTAGCAAGGAAGCGTCCTAATGCATCTCCAATGGCTATGTAGACAGAAGTATGCCATAGATGCACCGGAAGGTTCGGGAGTCTGACCCAAATGGGAAGTTTGGTGATGACCGCTGTCGAAGGGTCGAAGTCTGGAAACCATGGGGCAAGGAAAAGCCCAGCTGTGCCCCAGAACCAAGGGCCTCCCGTGATGGCTTTCTGGTAGTCTTCCTTTAGATCAAAAGCAACAATGAAGAAGCCTTTCGAACATAAGTAGATCTGGCATTTTTTGGTCCAGTTGTTCTGGATCCAGTGGTGTAAATCTGCAGTGCGTGGCCATAAACCATTAAATCTGCATATGATTGCAGATTCTACAAAATTCTGTTGGTATTCTTCAAACCCAGGCAAAGAGAATTCTATTGAAGGAACTTCCTCCAATTTATCCACCAAAAATGGCTTGGGAGCCATAGTTGGTTGAGATGCCTGGGCCAAATCGGGTTGCGCTGCCTTTGAGGAGGGCTGTGGATGTGCTGTATTTTTATGGACAACATCTTTATAAGAGAACTGTGGGGCAGAGGATGTCTGCCCATAGGACCCCCCTCTTAGACGAAAACTGAGAACAATAGTAGCGTCCTTCTGAATACTGTAAAAGGAAAGAGGGAGAGAGGCCTCTAGTTGCTTACCATTAAACAGCAACCTTTGGCAGGAGGTGGGAATCCCCATCTGGAGTTCAAGTTTGTGCAGAAGATCTTGCACAAGGTCTGTATCACGCACCCACTGAAGCAGAGTTTTTCCAGATTGGAGAGAGATCTGGATCTGAAATGTAGAGTCTACTTCTGGCAGTACTGACTGGTCTAAGAAGCAGATCTGCTTCCAAAAAGCAGTAGAAGAAGGATCTGAAGACTCCTTTGCCTGGATCTTAAGATCTGAAGCACTCCTGGGTCGGCAGCTTTCCCTTGTTTTACAGTGGAGGATGGAAAGCAGGGGCGCAGCTGTAGTCGACGCTACAGAGAAACCTGATTCAAAACTTTTGAGCCGTCCGGCTTTGGAATCTTCTTCTGTTCCAAATCGATTGCAGGGAGAAACTGTGGTTGGGGCGGAGGTCCCGGCAGCAGAACCTGCAGCGTTCCAAGAGAGGGTAAACCCTCAGGCTGCAATCTGCGTGGACCCTTTTGCCGGTTGTGATGACCTTGTCGGCGCTCTGTGAGGATTCTGAGGGGAAAAGTCTCGTGGGTCTGCAGCTACGAATTCTTGAGGGGGGGCACGCCTTGCACTGGAGACGGCGGCGACATCGTCCCATCGGGCCAAGGGAGCCGAGGCAGCTGTGAATGCCATTAGGGTTTCAGGAAAGTCTTCCATGGAAACTTAAACTTAAAGAACACAAACATGTTCGTAAGAGAGGGTAAACCCTCAGGCTGCAATCTGCGTGGACCCTTTTGCCGGTTGTGATGACCTTGTCGGCGCTCTGTGAGGATTCTGAGGGGAAAAGTCTCGTGGGTCTGCAGCTACGAATTCTTGAGGGGGGGCACGCCTTGCACTGGAGACGGCGGCGACATCGTCCCATCGGGCCAAGGGAGCCGAGGCAGCTGTGAATGCCATTAGGGTTTCAGGAAAGTCTTCCATGGAAACTTAAACTTAAAGAACACAAACATGTTCGTCTTTCCCTTAAGTACTATTATTGTTAATGTTGATTGACATTCATGTAAAATAACAACCATCCGCCAAAAAGCATAGTATCTAATCACTAGAAATTATGTGTACAAGGTTCATTCAACCATCATATCTTCATACTTATACCTTGACCTATACTTAATTGATTGAATTATTTGAAGTTAATCTCAAGTAGCCAAACATAATTTCATAGAATTATTTTAAAATTCTATTAAAATTAATTTCATGTTCATGATAAAATTAGAAGAAATTTAAAAGCATTTGTAATAAAATAAAAATAAAAAAATCAATAAAACTCTAAAGGCTAAAACCTACTTGCTTTAAAAAGGAATTCCAAGTTAAGGAAAGTTGTCTCTGGATCTCAAACATGAAAATGAAAGAGAGAGTTTATGGTTAAGATAGTTTTGAGAGGATAATGAAAATCATGTTGTTAAATTACATAGAACATAACTTTTTTTTAAAAATATTTCTTATTTTTATTTTAATAATATTTCTTATTTTCTATCTTTTTTTTATCTTTATAGTTTTAATATGTTAATTTTTTAATTATACCATATACACTTAAATTATATAAATTTATTTATTTATAAACAAATATAATAGAAATATAATATTTCTTAAAAAATTAAATATACAAAAGAAATATATTATAAAAGTTTATTCTTATTTATTATTTTTTAATTGAAGTTTTAATTTATATCATACACATTTAAATTATATAAATTTATACACATTTAAATTATATAAATTTATATATAGTTAGAGTAGAAGTACAATATATGGCCGTGTTGCGGGGAAGGTCGCAGTTTCGAATATTATATTCATATATTCTTATTTTCCATCATGGAAACTACTTCACGGGTTATAATTTCCCACATTCAGAAAGGTTCATTTGGACAAATTTGGTAGTGACGAACGTGATATAGAACCCGCAGTGGATAAAACATTACCCAAGTGCATGAAAGGCTTTATGTGGCCCCACAACAGAAATGGAAATAATAGGGATTGATTTTGATGTTTCCATGTGTTCATTCTTGAACGGAAAGAAAGTAAGAGAGATCTAAACTCTGGAACAGGGGCAGAGATGCGAAGAAGGATCTGAACTCTGGAAGGAGCGCAAATATGTGGAACTATTTAGAGAGTTATTACAAAAAAATTAGAGTTGCATCCTGTAAATTTATAAAAATAATTCTTATGATATTGTCGACACTTCAAATGCATATAAATAATGTCATAGGCACCTCAAGTCTCACAGCTCTAATGGAAAAGTCAAAAACTTATGCTATATGACTATATCACATTTGGACTTATTCTTACATTTTATTTAAGTCAAAAACTTATGCTATATTACTATATCACTATATCACATTTGGACTTATTCTTATATATTATATTTTTATTGCCCGAAAATTTATCATTACTCATTTTTGTTGGAAAATTTATCATTACCCATTTTTGGTTTATGTTAAATTATTAGAGTTTATATAAGTAAGGATCTAGATGGAGAATAATTACATAAACTTGTAAGAATTGAGAATAATTATAAGAAGGAATGAATTTTGTATATTCAATAGTGAGAAAAGAATCAATACATAAAGTAGTTAAGTTAAGCTTAAGTACATGTAAAAAATAAAGCTTACTAATACTAAGAGTGCTTTATGCTATGTTAATGTGCATGTACACCACATGAAAATAGTAAAACTAACTAAAAGTAAGTGTGATTTATGCCATGTTAATGTGCATGTACACCAACACCTCCCCTTAAGCTTACTTGGGTGACTATAATGCAAGGTGGATGAGTCTCGGCAATAAGGCCATTTTAGCTATCCATGTACAATGCATGAAAGAGGAAAGAGGGAAAACCGAGTGCGAACAAAAACTCCCCTCAAAATAGAATGCAAGACTAAATGAAAAGACAATTGCTACGTAGTTGCGTCTTTCACCCCAAGATGATCTAACAACAAGTGAAATTTATGTTGAATGAAAGTCTTGGTGAAGATGTCAATAATTTGCACAGAACTAAGATAGTTCTACACATCGATGATCCCATTGTGAATCAATCCTTTGATGTAGTACATATGGATTTCGATATGTTTTTTCCATTGTCGATGCACTGAATCTCTGCAAAAATTCAATGTATCCCTATTGTCACACTATATGACAGTTAAACAATGGACAATGATACAAAGCTTGGAAAGAAAATGCTCCAACCAAATGACTTGAATGGTGGCATTGAATACTCCTTTTTACTCAACCTTTGCAGACGATAAAGAAATGGAAACCTACTTCTTAATTTACCAACAAATGAGACTGGATCCAAAACTAATAAACATAACTAGAGGTGGAATCCTTCTCTCTAGATGGATCTATATGAACAAGCTTCCTTTTTGGAAGTAGAGGTATCAAATCCCATGGTTGGATCAAATATTGATTCTCCTTATCCATGGTTGCATGTCAATATGGATTCTCTATAAATTCAACAAATGTTTGACGATCAAATGCATGTGCCATATCGATCTTCATAATTGTATTTGAGTCATGATGTAATGTATTTATCAAAATAAATAAAATGAAATATTTTTATTAAATAAATTGACTTATTAAAGGATGGATTGTTTGCATTGATGTTGTGATGAGTTGTTTGGTTGAAATTGAAGTCAACCTAGTAGCATGGTGTTGGAGGATGCATTGGTGTAGGTTGACATTGATATTAACTTGGTTGTATGTGATTATGAACATGCTAATGAGACAATACTTGGATTGTTCACTAGCTATAGACCTTAGCTTGATGGTTGCATTTATTAGTGCAGGTTGTTGGCTTGTATGTTAAGGCCTTGGCAGGATATGAAGTTGGTACACCTAGTTGACAGTATTGGAGAATATCAAGCATGTTTATGGTACTTGGTGCGTGTATGGATGGTTTTCAGCTTGTATGACCATTTTCAGGGTTTGTCATTGATGGTTGTAGGTGTTGAAGCAGTTGTGGTGAATTTTGATGGCTTGAGTGACAAAGCAACTAATGGATGTCATACAAGTCAACTTACTTTGACTTGTGATAATGATGGAGTTGATACAATGGATTTATGGAGTGTTGAAGATGTTACAATTGTTTCCTGAGGTCTATCTAATGTTAATCAAGCTCTGGAAGAAGTTGGGTCAACTTATGAGTTGATTTGAGTGGTTTTCAGTCATCCTTTGCCATAGTCGCATGCATGATGGTTTAAGGGAGCAGTTTTAGGCTCCAGTCACTGGAAGGACAAGAAAAAGGGAGTGGTTATATATCTAGTCACATGGATCATGTGTTTTGGTAGTGACCAAGGATTTTTCACTATTATTCCTCTAGATTCCTCACACTCATCAAGTGTTTAATTTTTATTTCGACATGTCTTGTTCGAGACTCTTAACATAAAGGTCGGAAAAAGGTATTTGTGCTTCTAGATGATGGTTAGACGAAAATATTTATTAGTAAATGAATATAGTGGCATGATTAAGTCAATAATCAATGAATCGAAGCACTTTCAACATATGAACATAACTCCAATACAAGATTGGAATTAATTGATTTAATCATCTTTAGAAATTAAAAATATGTGGAGAATGTAGAAATTATACAACATGCATGGATATCTTGGATTGACCTGATATAACAATGTACTAAAGTTAAATACTGAATCACTTCTACAAATATTTTGCGGAATTAAAAAAAAAACAATTTCCAATCACATGAAGCAAAGAAGAATAGATCAAAACCACAACACCATATATTTCCGAGGAAAGTACACTGCTCAAAAACCCTCTATCATATATTTTATATTCCACAAGGAATCATGAAACAATTCCTTACAAAACTCCAATCACAAGAGCTCTCAGTACATCAGCTAATTTTCTCACATTGTCATACAAAAATTGGCAAGTTGCTTAGTCAATTTACTGTCTCCAGATAGCCTGCCTTGCTCATGCAGTTCTTGATGAATGCAATCCTTGATCACAAGGAATTCCTGCCTTCCTCAACTGCTCTGAGTATCATGGGAATCCTGTGGTGTTATAGCTACACCTGGGTAGCTTGCTAATATCACAACTGATAGTTACACTTCCCTTTCACCTAGAACTCAACTGGGTCTCCACTGAAACTGACATGCATGCAGTTTATAATAGTAAAAACATCATTTTCATGTGAGATCACTACATTTGAATTAATTAATATTTAATTCACTTGATCTCTCACTAGTGTATATGCAGTTGCAACTAACACAACTGACTTTAACTCACTTAACTGAGTTAAACTGATTTACAACTTGCACAACTCATACACCACTGCACTTCTAACTCTGTTACAACTAGAATCACTCAATTAGAACTAAATTCAACCTTCATGTCCCACCAGCTAACCTCTTAACTCAAAATTCACTTAGCTAACTGATTTTCCACTTCAGTTAACTATTTTCAAGTTCTCATTGAGAATAGATTATAGTTTAATGTCCATCTAATATTAATGGATAATAAAAATAGACATGCATCTATAAATAGACATGCACATACATCTATAAATAGACATACACCTAAAAATAGCATGTGTGGGCCCCACCCTAGTGTAGGTGCTTAATTTTCACTAGGATTATGGATGTTGTTTCCAGCTGCCAATTTCATTGTTTCTTGTTGCAAACTTCAACACTCCCTTTCAACAAGAAAGGAATGTCCTTGCATGCGACATGCAACTCATGCATGAAAAAATTCTCTAGGGTTTTTCGCACATGCAACTCTTGCATGAAACACTTCGCTAGTGTTTATCGCACATGCAAAACTTCCGAAGCTGAATAGCCTCCATCAATATAATGCAACTGTTATCAAATTCTTATGATTTGTTGCTAGCTATTGCACAAGTCTACTGGATCCTCTGCGTTGCTGACACCTGCATCCATGCACTTTTCACTTGCTACCAACTTTGATCTGTGCTCCAGTATCTGACACTGTCACTTTTATTTCATGTCCTCAGGGCATATGACTGCATCAATCCAACTGATCCTGCTACTGTTACTTTTTGGGCTCCTCATAGCCAGGTTTGATTCATGAGATCCACACCATCTCAATGAATCCTATCCAAAATTTATTCTTGGGTTTATTCATGCATGTTGCCCCACCTCTCACCTGGTGGTATAGTTGCATGCACTCCCTCTGCCCATCTGGCTCAAAATTTCTCTGCATGAGTTGTTGCTCCCACTCCATGATCCTCCGCATGTGGCTGCTCCACATCTTGAGGTTAATTCTCACCTGCATGCAAATCCAACTCCCTCTCAAGGGTCAATTGCATGGATTTCTCACACTTCCCAATGGTAGGAAGCTCTGTATAAATCACATCTACATCAAATCTATAGAGATTCTTCTGCATCTCTAGTTGTGGTTGCTCCACAACCCTTTGAGACTGCTTCTTAGGCTACATGTTGAGAGGCTCCCTCTCAACCACCTAGTCACTAACCTCTGCTTTGCTCCTCAAATCTTTGCATGCATCTTGTACCTCAGTGCATGTAGGTTCTTGGCTCGCGCACATTGTAATTGTCTGTCGTCGCAAAATTTTCTAACAAAAGAGCTGATTTTAAATCGATGATATCTCCCTCATTTGAGCTCCGATTCGCCAACTTTTTTTTTTCAATTTAGGTAATTTTTCGAAAGGAATCGAAATATCCTATTTTTTTCTGAAAATTTTGCATAAAATTTTTCCGATATTCTCTGCAAACTCATGCACCCAAATAATTCCTGCTCTCATACCATGTAGAAAATTTATAACACAGCTTTGATACCATGTAGAAATTATAACATAGCTTTGATACCATGTAGAAATTATACAACATGCATGTATATCTTGGATTCACGTGATCTAACAATGTACTAAAGTTAAATACTAAATCTCTTCTACAAATATTTTGCAGACTTAAAAATAACACAATTTCAAATCACATGAAGCAAAGAAGAATAGACCACAACACCAAATATTCCCAGGGAAAGCTTACTGCTTAAAACCCCTCTATCATATATTTTATATTCCACAAAAAATCATGAAACAATTACATACAAAACTCCAATCATAATAGCTCTCAGTACATTAGCTAATTGTCTCACACTGTCATACAAAAATTGGCAACTTCCTTAGCCAATTTACTGTCTCCAGAAAACTTGCCTTGCTCACGCAATTCCTGATGAATGCAATCCCTAATAACAAGGAATTCTCACCTTCCTCAACTATGCTGAGTATCATGGGAATCCTGTGGTGTTATAACTACACCTAGGTAGCCTCCTAATATCACAACTGATAGTTACACTTCCCTTTCACCTAGAACTCAACTGGGTCTCCACTGGAACTGACATGCATGCAGTTAATAATAGTAAAAAAATTAGTTGCATATGAGATCACTACATGTGAATTAATTAATATTTAATTCACTTGATCTCTCACTAGTGTATCTGCAGTTACAACTATCACAACTGACTTCAACTCACTTAACTGAGTTAAAATGATTTAAAACTTGCACAACTCATGCACCACCACACTTCCAACACTATTACAACTAGAATCACTCAGTTACAACTAAATTCAACATGCATTTCCCACCAACTAACCTCTTAACTCGAAATTCACTTAGATAACCAATTTTCCAGTTCAGTTAACTATTTTCAAGTTCTCATTGAGAAAATATTATAGTTTAATGTCCATCTAATATTAAGGGATAATAAAAATAGACATGCACATACATCTATAAATAGACATTCACCTAAAAATAGCCTGTGTGGGCGCCACCCTGTGTAGGTGCTTAATTTTCACTAGGATCATGGATGTTGTTTCCGGATGCCAATTTCATTGCTTCTTGTTGCAAAATTCAATAGAGAAAGGTTTCTCATTTGGTTGGTTCTCTTGAGTGAGAAAAGTTTTAATAGTGTTTTGGGGAGCCATTGGTGAGGAGTGCGATTTGGTTGACGCAGAATGTGCATTGATGTATAGTTTTAGCAGAGATATAAGTATGCAGGGCTAAAGACTATTTTTATGTGACAGAGCTACAATGGTTTTGCTAATGCATTTGTGATTGCAAGGGCATAATTATTGTTTGTGTTTATATGATTGTGATATATTGGTTGTAGTAGTTTCATATATTTTTCATATGGTTGTTATGCATTGCATTGTTGAGTTAATGCCTCTAGTTTGTTTGCAAAAAATGTATTGAGGCAATGTGAATTGAGAATGGTGTATGAATGTGAGAGAAGAGTAGGCTTTGAGATTGATTTCGTGATTATTGTTTTGTGCTTTGAAGATATTTTTGTTGTGATGTTCATGTTGATAAAATCTAGTGTTCCAGTTTGAAAATGTATGAAAGGTGAATCGCATAGAGAATTGGGGTAGGAGCTTTGGAAATACAAGGATTGAGAAAAAAATTCTTCATAAGTCCAATGGATGTTGGGCAAGGATTTTAAATCTCATAGGTGTCTGTAGAGTCATGAGTCCAATGGTTTCTTGGAAAATCTTGTTGATCAGATAGAAGTTTTTAGAGTCGTGAGTCCAATGGTGCTTGGGAAAGGCTTGTTGATCAGATAGGAATTTGTAGAGTTGTGAGATGGAGATCATAGTTTCTTTCAAATATTTTCCATATTGTACTCTCGTACTCTCTATGTAATGATTTGTTTTACAGATAATAATATATATTGATCAGCGTAGGAGAAAAAAGGGTGTTTTTTTCCCCAGCAGGGGGGTTTTCCACCAGAGATTCTATGTCCCTATGTGATGTGATGATTGTGTGTCATTGTGCATTTTTATTTCTTATGATTATGGCTCTCATGTGCTGATTCAGTTGAAGTTGCATGTTTGAAATTTACTTCTTACTTGTTAAGAAATGAATGGATTAATATATTGGAGAAATAATAGAAAAATTGTGTAATTGTTTTCACTACTCATTCACCTCCTCCGCTATAGTGATCCTGGTTCCAAGAATTGGAATCAGAGCATGATTCCTTCTAGTGCAGCTTCAACCATGGAAGTTAGATCATGGGTAACTAGGAATGATTTGCAGCTGATGGAGCTCCTTTTCTACATGGATCTGATTACATGCTTTGGAAGGTAAAAATTGAAGCATTTCTTTTAACTCTTGATGTGGATATTTTTCTCTCAATTGACTATGGTACATAGGATCAGATTAATAAAGAAGCTAAGAAGATCATTTTGAAGGGATTGTCTAATCATGATGTAGAAAAAGTGAGACATTGCAAGGATGAAAAAGAAATCATGGAAAAGCTACATTATATGTATGGAAAAGAAGGATTTCAAGATTCAAAAATTGTTGAAGAAATCCATTGCATTCTTAAAGAGAAATAGAATAGTAAAGAAGACTCCACATTCTTAGCAGTAACATATCCAATTTTATCTGAAGGAGATAGTGGGAGCAACCATGCGAATAATGGAGTGCACATTATTGATCAACATGATTATGTAATAAAGTAAAATGACATATTATCAAATCATCTGCAAGATCGAGAGGCCTATTGTGCAATATTAGAAGCTGAAGTAGCCTATTTGATATTTGAGCTTGATAAAGAAAAAAATCATCTATCTCAATATGAAAAGTTGGAGAAAAACACCAAAATTTTGGATGAGATTCTTATCAGTCAAGATGAACCACATTATATGGTTCAAAACGTTGACCAAATCATTATGACGTGATTAATCCGAAAGACATTTATCTAGAATCTTGCCTAGTGAAGAAGAAGGAGAAATTAGAGGACATGCATTTAGCAACAAATCATAATCCTATCTCAAATGAATTCAAGAAAAGTAAAAGGAAGTGGCATCAAAAAATACATTAAAATCATTGTCACTACATGCATCACTTCAGAATGAAAATGAATCAACCAAGTTTTTGTGGTCCCTGAATCTGCAATAAAAGGTATCAATTTTTATTTTATGGTTATTTATTTTCTTGCACTAGTTTTGGACATAGAGCATTGGAATGCAAATACTTTTCAAGAAAACAAAGATCGATGTTAAGGAATACAAACCAAGGTAGAATTTTTGCTAATGTTGATTTTCTTAAGTGTGGTAACCTTGGTTACAAGGAATTAGCTTGTAGATCTAGTAAACTGTTGTGGCCAACAACAACCCCCCTTCTTATTTATTAGTATCACTAATACTAAATAAGTGGGGGCCCTTAGTCAAAAAATTTAAAAAGCTTAAGTTTTATGATAAGATAGAATAAAATCATTCTTTAAAGAAATATCGCATCGCAAAAAGGTAATGAATACCTCCTTACAAGCGGAATTCTAAGATTGCGAGATCCCGATGCGAAACTGCGCACTAAAAACATTCATTGCATCGCATGCCTCAAATTTCATATGTTATGCTGAAAAATCTCAAAACCACCAATATGCGATGACACATATCACAAATCACGTTTCATAGAAAAACACATTAACGGATGTTTGTCATATACTACACTCCAGCGATTTTGCGATATTGCGATATAGCGATTTTGCGATTTTGCGATATTGTGGTATTGTGATATTGCAATTTCACGAGATTGCGATCTGCGATACTGCGATTTGCGATATTGTGAAGAAAATCGCAGATCGCCTTATCGCAGATCTTTAGGGCTCATTGTACGAAAAAGTTTTTCCATAAACCGAGACCCAGTTATGCGCTTTAATGTTAATCAATGAATTGGTTGTTAATCATTAATGAAATATGGTTTCATTCTGATCGAAGAGCTATTTCATGTAAGGTGGTATATTTTATATTTCTTCGGCATTTAAAGCTTTCCCGTCACCTTTTTCTTATCATTATTCACTCCTCATTTGTAAATTGCAGGAACAAAGAACTGAGAACTATACAAAGCAGTATTCAGGATATTATGGGAAAGAAAGAAAAGGCTCCAAGTTCTGAAGACAAAGAAATGACGCCCTTGTATACAGACACCGCCTGTAACAAAGATGCTGGTATTACTACTTGGGAAGGCATGTAAAATCTACTTGAGGAAGAGAATCCCAGAGTAATGGAGGTTACAGCTACTGCAGGCTCACATGGGTCTTCTGAGGCGTCTATTATAGAGCTAGCTTTCTCATTCTGTCACCGGATAGCGGCGAGGCCTAAAATTCTTCCATACACGGACACGGTTAAATGGGTACTGGACAACATTGATATCACAAACAGAAAATTTAAGACTCAGGGTCAAGAACTCATTGGCTCATTCACTCCACAAGATTTGAGACTCATGTATCATTTACCAGAGCCACAAGCGACTTATAACAAACAGTTCATGGAAACGTTTGCTAAAGAAAATGAAAACCTGACAGAATGCACCAAGGACTGGTCAAGGAGGGACGAACCACTAAAAAAGGATAAACATGGTATGTATAGTACTGGTTCTCTCACCTCCCCGTATTGCTTTGCTGCTGCTATGCTCTGTAGGCTTTTTGGGAAGCCAGACATTAATAAATTTTCATCTGAATGGCTACCATTATTGAATGCTGCTATTAATGCTACTGTTGTGGATTGGGCTAAGATATTATCTGATAACTTAGCCACAACCATTTTGAATTACCGGTCTAAAAGAACTGTTTCTCAGAGAAATTATTCCCCTTTTTACTTATCTTCATATGTGATGGATTCAATTTTTTATATTTCCAAGTTTCCTTTAATGGGTTGGAAATGGACGACTCAAGACCCCTTACCCATTCATATTTATCACAAAGAATTGTGGGATTCCAAGTTCACTCCATATTTTTACAAGATATGTCATGGAATCATGTTGCCCCTGTACAAAATGTTATATGATAAAGACGCTCCAAGGTTTTCTCCCGAAGCAGAGGTATATATACTTCCCGTCGCGAGATGGTTTGGAGAAGAACTATTTACATATTTCAAGGTATTTGGAAGTTTCACTTCCCCTCATGTATTACCTTTGTATGTTCTTGATAAACTCATGGCACGAGAAATTGCTTATCAAACCTGCGGAGAAGGAGGTTTGACTAAAGATTTGTAGGACAAAAAGAAGGCTATTTGGCCACAATTTCCTGTGGCCTGTGGGGCCTTTTCACTATTTGATGTAGGCCATGCATTCAAAGAAGTAAACAACATAACATGTCTACAATTGTTCAAATTTCCAAGAAGACCGTTCGACCCTAAAAATTTACTAAAAATTTCACTACTGCAGTCAAAATAAAGGTGTTTTCTAAAGAAGATGATATTTTTGATGACATGTTCCAAGAGAAAGGTACACTTAAAGAGGTTCTACATTCAGCTCAAATGCGATTTCCTCCAGCAGAATTTCAAGAGTTCAAGATATACAGGGAAAGAAGGGTAGCTAGTATCCCTTTGGATAAATTACGCTTGGAACCCATAAGGGAACCAACTCCCAGTATTAGTCTCAGTGGAAGTTCAGGCACAGACAGATCTAACTCTAAGTCTAGGAGAGAAATGTCAGAACACTCTAAGAGGTCTGAAAGTGACCATGATAAAAGTGAAGAGACAGTAAGGGATACTGCCCAGTCAAAGGAGCTCCCACAACAACTGGTTTCAACCTCTCCACAGCTAAATCCTCTCCCTCTCATCATCTAGTCACCATCAGTCAGAACTGAGCTAGATAAAGAATGGGAGACATTCAATGATTTAATAAAAATTGAAGGACAGAGCAAAAATACACCTGTGAGTAATGTACGGTCAACAGAAAATATAGTCACAGGAACAATTAGCAATGTCTCAGAAATGGAACATATTGTCATTACCCCATCCTCTGAACTTATGCTCAAAATAGAGGAAATTCCTCCTCTTGATGTATTTTATAGTCCACAACACAAGGCAATTGTGAGAAGACAAAGAAAGAAAAGGAAATTGGAAAACGTGCTCTCTCATGATGCAGAACAATTAGACATCCTATGGCAAGATCATACCACCGATCCCACTGAAAATCTCACCCAATTATCTCAGATCACGGGAGAATATGCCTCTGCGGCCATTGATAAAGCATCTGAAGTACGACAATTACTGAATGAGAAAGAAGATCAAGTACAGGTTTTGCAACAACAGCTGCAACAAGCCAATGCCAACAACGAAGCACAGAAATAGCTTGAAAGATTACATTAGGATTTCCAACAAATGCAGATAGGGTACCAGAACAGTTTGGCTGAAAGAGAAAAACAACTACAGGTTATGCAAGAGATGCACAAGGATGATCCTAAGCTTACAAAATTCATCACAGAATCCATTTAATTAAATGATCAACTACTGCAGCAACAGGAAATATCGTGCCAAAGCATATCACAATGGAACTCTTATTGTGAAATAAGCGATAAAATCACTAATCAAGTCGTATATTTACGACATGCATATGATCTAATTGATAAAAGAGTTACTGAATATTTGGCTTAGCAAGAAACAGAGGAGGGGAAAAGAGAAGGTGCACCAATAATCAACGACAATCACAAATAAATGCTCTTTGAAAATTGGGATGCACAAATAAGGAAAGCAGAGCAAGCGGCAGAAAAAGCAGCCACAGCAGCAAACAGTATTATTGACTGCATAAATGAAAATTTACACAAGGCAAATATGATCTCAGAAACCACTCCAGGGTATCTACCGAAAGCACAGCAAATGCAGACAAGCTGGAGACATAAGGCTCAAGAAAAGGCAGAATCAATTAAAAGATTAACTAAGTTGAATTGGGATTCTTACTGGGCATATTTGGTAAAACCACATAGCCAGTGCATGACTCTCAAATGTCTCATCAATTCTGCCGAGAAGATGGCGCTAGCTCTTGTCGATTCCGTTTTCACAGGACAGTTAAAGTTGGAGGTCAGCCAGCCAACTCTTCTCAAACAAATGCTGAACGCTTTCATTTTCAAAGAACAGATTCACAAATAGTTAGTTGTTAGTTTTAAATTTAGATTCAGTGTTAGTATCAATTTTGCTATATTTTTTCCTGAAATAAGGACAGTCATTTAGACCGTATCCTACATTTTTGTAATAAATTATTTTTAGATTTAGTTAGTAGTATTTAAACCCTTCTCATGCATTTAGAGAAGGGTCCTGAAATTTGTCAAAAACTTGTCCTCAGAACATGCACTTTTGTACCCTCCGAGGAGGTTTTGATGAATGAATGGAACAGGATTTATTGATATCTGCATTTAATATCTACTATTGATGTTGCACTTTTGTACTCTTAGTGGATGTTGGATTAAGAAGAGATAAGTCATTATTGCTTGAAGCTCATGAGTAGAACTAGTTATAAATGGTACTTTTATCTCTTAACTATTTCTGCCTTTGTGTTAAAGTGATATTCATGTTCAGTTGTTTATATATTGATGCTTGAATGCTTGAGTTATCATTTGGCACTTCTGTACAATGATAGCTATTTATTTATGCTTAATATATGAGTAGCTTATTATGCGATATGTTTTTCATAATTGTTTCGTCTAACTTTTTATACGAAATGGTTTAACTCTATTGAATTATTTTCTTATAACATTGAATTATCTTTATTACCAATTGTTATTTGAAATCATTTTATATCGCATAACGGAAATATTATATCCTGGGTTAGTGTAGAATTAGATATTTCTGTTTATTAGAATACAATTGCATGTTATTAGATTAGAGTTAGAATAAAAGAATTTCACTTAGGAACTTTGAGAAAGGAAATATCAATTCTCAACACACACACACATATTGGGAAACTGGTCCCATATCCCCAGTCAGAACCACTATACCAAACGGAAAAGGAGCTGCTAACTAAGGTCTGGACCGGGTGGGTATCCCCCTTGTTGCAGACCCAATTTTCGGGGCTTCAACATATTTGGCGCTAGAAGGAGGGCCCCGAACTATGAATAGAAAGTAAGTCAAAATCTAAATACCATTATGAGAGTAAATCACCCTCACCATCTCCCCCGACTTCCCCATCGCACTTAGAATCTTTAAATCTAGAGCCAGAAGTCGAAAGAACAATAGCCGCTGCCACAAACCCTGACTTTTCAGAAGAATCTGCTATTGAACCTCCTGAAGTTGAATCTTTGATCCATAAACTTCAGCAATTTTCAATATCACCTCAAAGATCTGATAAATCTCAAGGTAGCGTGACCTCACAATATAACCCTGCTCATCCTCTCACCAGATTACAGAGTGAAAAGCTTGGCGTTCAGCCAACTGAGTTACCTCTACCTACAAGGAAGAGAGCAAGGAAATCACCTAAGGGTCTGATAGCGAGACTCTTTCATCATCATCATCCATCTCAACCTCTTCACTGTGAAGTCAACCATCCACCCCTCCACTTCAGACTATTGTCCGTCAGTCCACTGGGACTTCCACATCTTCTTCTCAAACATCTAGAATCGTAATATGCTCATCTTTCAAATCGTAGGGATCATCTTCTGCGTTTTCCTCTGTTGGTAGTTCAGTGATGGCCCAATCTCCATGGAATAACCCAGGGTCAGTCTTAATGCCTGCGCCCTTGAGTCAAATATAGGCTCATCCTGAAAAATGGCTGCCTAAGTTTAATCCATGAAGCAGGCATGCTAGCGGAAGAGCATATTAATAACTTTATGTTGTCCATAAATCTCAATGGAGTTACCAATGAAGACGTTGTCGTCCAAATTTTTCCCTATACTCTACAAGGAGCAGCTGGATCATGGTATTTCTCATTACCATCTGGATCTTTCACTAGTTGGGATATCTTCCAAGATCAATTTTTGATTAAGTTCGGTGATGACAGGTCTACGGAAACACTGATCAATGACCTGTCTAACCTTAGGGCTGATTCAAAAGAACCTATCAAGGATTTTAATTCACGTTTCAATAAACTGTTAAATAATATTCCTACTGCTTCCAAGCCTAGAGAAGAAGTGCGAAGTGAATGGTATATCTCTGATTTACCATCAAATATAGCAATCATCGTTGATAGGGCTAACAAAAAAAATTTAGCTGACAATATGAAGGAAGAAATAGCGGTAGAGAAACATATCATAGCCCTAGAAAAGAAAAACGCGATAGAGGAACGAAAATCCAAGAAGGTTACTTTTAAGGAAGACCCCAAGAAAAAACAATCAAAAGATCCATTCGATTTAGAAGGATTGCAGAATTTTCTGAAAACCATGTCCAACGAAATGATTGACATTAAGAAACAAGTGGCAGAAACATCTTCTAAAAAGCCATACAAGCCTTATAGAAGAAACCCTTTAACCGATTCAAAACCGCCAAATGCTATCACAAGTGCCGAATTAGAAGAAAAATAAGAGGAGATTATTACTGAAGAAACTACCGATGAAGAAGAAGTTGTAGAGGTACAAGGTATGTGGGATTTCATCCTCCCAGATGAAGAAGATCAAGAGGCATCCCCGGTTAGCACTCGAAGTAGAAATCAACTTGATCCTCCTCAACCTACTCCTAAGCCAAAGAGCGCAAGCTCAATGACTAAGGATAAAGTCGCAGCCAAGAAAACGACATCTAAAGCGACTCAAAATAGCCCAGTCCAAACAGATTCATCAACTCCATCAAAAACGCTGATCATTTCGGATGAAATGGAGTATAATATCATAGAAGACATGAAGAAGACTAGGGCTAACATCACTTTTTATGAATTGAGCAAGTTAAAACACCAGCAAAAGGTACTTTTGAAAGAATTACATGCTGTACCAGAAAAACCTTTGCCTGCACCTGTAATCTCTTAAGCTTCCCATGAAATGGGAAGACCTCCAACTAATGTGATTAATAAAGTTGATCTAGAAAATATCGCTTTAATTGGAGGAAGGTCGAGATCTCATACTCCCCCATTTCTTCTTACTTATGAATTTTTCAATAAAAATTTGCATAATTGCTTAGTGGATTCTGGAGCTTCATCTAATATTTTACCAAAATCAATATGTGCAAAGTTGAACATTCAACCGCAAAAATCTGCTGTGCGCATAGTTCAGCTAGATCGATCGCAAGTTGAAGTGATCGGTGAATTAAATCAGGTTACCATAAGGCTGTCATCTAATCCAAAGGTATGTCAAGTTATCAACATTTTAGTTGCAGATATTCCAGAATTTTATGGCTTAATTCTTAGCAGAGATTGGTCAGAAAAACTTCACGGATACTTTGCAACTGATTGGTCGCACATGTGGCTCCCTTACAATGGTAAACCAAATCAGATAAAGGTTGAGCAAGAAAAACATGAGAAATACATAGTAACAGAACTGGAAGGAGAAAATGAACCAGTAGTATACAGCAATAATATCATTGGCAACTACTCAGTTGATTCTTTCTTAGGAAATTTTAATGCTCATACTTCTCCTTACTTAGAACATTCTGTTTTATCTCAAATAGAAAATTTTTCTCAAACAGATAGTTCTAAATGTATTAATTTTGTAGATGCTCCTGTAAATAAATCTTTATTTTCGAAGTTATTTTTTGATGGTTCTAAGTCTAATGAAGGAGTAGGAGCAGGATGCGTGTTGATTAGTCTAAAGGGAAATAAAACTATGCTAACTTGCAGACTCGAGTTCGATTGCACCAATAATACCGCAGAATATGAAGCTTTAACCCAAGGATTATACAAAGCAATCGAATTAGACATCAAATATCTACAAGTTTTTGGAGATTCTGAAATTGTAATCAGAAAGGTACGCAATACTATACATTGTTTATCAGGTCATTTAAAGCATTATCAATCTTTAGTTCAAGATCCGACTGAACACTTTATAGCATTTAATATTTCATCAATCCCCAGACTCCAGAATGCTAGTGCAGACCTCCTAGCTAACGTAGCTTCCAAGCTCATTCCTTCAGAAGACTATAGCCTTGATCGATTTTCAATCGAATTAATATTTAGACCCTCAATTCCTGATAACATTACCAATTGGAGGATTTTCAACGATGATCCTGATATTGTAAGCTTCCTCACATCGGAAGGATCTTACACCAATCAGATAATTGATGAGGACCAACATGATAGACAATTGCAACAAGATAGCACTAATAATGCTATGCCAAAGTCAGTAGTCAAGTTAGAAGACCTTTATGATTTGAAAGATCGATTCAAAAGATCTACCAATTCAAAACTGCAAAGTTCAACTTTGAACTATGAATTAGTAAATCTAGGAACTGATACCAAACCACAGAATATCAACCTAGGCCTTGGCCTAGCTCCTGAAGAAAAATTAGCGTATGTTCATCTTTTGAAACAATACAAAAGTGTCTTTGCTTGGAACTATGATGAACTCAAAACTTATGACACTTCTATCATTCAACATACTATCCCAATGATAAATGATGAAAAACCTGTCCAACAAAAGCTGAGAAAGATCCATCCTAATCTAGAAAATCAAATCAAATCTGAACTCAATAAGTTATTGAAAGCCAAAATTATTTTTCCCGTTCGACATTCTAAATGGGTTTCCAATATGGTTCCTGTTAGAAAGAAGAACGAAGACATTAGAATTTGCATTGACTTTCGAAATCTTAACAAAGCCTGCCAAAAAGATAATTTTCCTTTGCCTCCTATGGAGCAAATATTGCAGGCAGTTGCAGGATCAGAATTAATGTCTTTCTTAGATGGTTTCTCTGGTTACAACCAAGTGTTGGTCCATCCCGATGATCAATTGAAAACCACATTCAGAACCAAATGGGGCACTTACGCATATCAAAAGATGCCCTTTGGTCTGATCAACGCTGGTGCCACATTTCAGAGAGCCATGGACATCGCATTCAAGGGATTAGTTAACAAATCAGTGGTAATTTACTTGGATGATATAACTGTATATTCCAAGAAATGAGGCAATCATCTTAGAGATTTAAAACAGATCTTCCAACGTTGTCAAAGGTATGGAATTTCACTTAACCCGAAAAAATCCTTTTTTGCATTAAGTGAAGGAAAACTTCTTGGATTCATAGTGTCAAAATCTGGAATTCATATTGATCCTGACAGAATCAAGGAGATTTCCGAAATACCCCTACCTCACAACAAGAAAGTTATGCAATCTTTCCTTGGCCAGATTAATTTTGTAAAGAGATTTGTGCCAGATTTTTCAAGAATTGTATCTCCTTTACAAGCAATGATTAAAAGGAACTCAAACTTCAAATGGGGCCAAGACGAATATGAGGCATTCAATCTGATCAAACAAGCAATTGTTAACGCTCCATCTTTAGCAACTCCAAATTTTTCTGATCCTTTTATTTTATATACATTTGCCTCTGATAGATCATATGCTGCGATACTCACTCAAGCAAATCAAGACAAGGCAGAAGCCCCAATTTCTTTTTTCAGTTCAAATTTACAGGGGGCTGAGTTAAATTATTCAGATGTAGAGAAACAAGCTTATGCTGTTTTCAAAGCAATTAAATATTTCAGACCCTTTCTACTTAAAACCCATACAAAAATCATAGTACCATTTCCAGCGGTAAGAAATCTCTTAGTACAGAAAGATGTGGGTGAGAAAAGAGCCAATTGGGTTATTGCCTTACAAGAATATGACGTAGAAATCAAACCAGCGAGTATTGTAAGAGGTCAAGGCTTCTGCAAAATACTAGCTAGAGCATCGCTTATTTCTGAAAAGCCATCTGTAGAGATACAAATGTATGAGGTAAGCTTAAACGATGTTGAATCATTATATGCTGATATCATATTTTATCTAAAGAATGGATATGCTCCTCCAAATCTCGATTACACCAAGAAAAGAGCTCTAAGGTTAAAAGCTAAACAATATCAGCTCGTGAATGATGTTCTTTTTAGAATGAATTATGATTCTGTTCTCCTTAGATGTCTTGAGAAATCTGAAGCTGAAAAATTCTTGCAGGAACTCCACGATGGGCCAGCAGGCGGACATTATGCTGGAGACGCTACTGCACATAAAATCCTCCGCGCAGGCTATTACTGGCCCACATTATTCAAAGACTCACATAGCTACGTAAGGAAATTTCAAGTTTGTCAAACTGCTGCTGGAAGACAAAAGAAACCAGCATTTCTGTTGCAACCAGTCAACATTGAGCAGCCTTTTGATCAATGGGGATTGGACATAATAGGTGAGATCGTTCCTCACTCTTCTAAACAACATAGGTATATCCTTACAGCAACTGATTATTTTACTAAATGGGTAGAAGAAATTCCTCTCAAGACGGCTAATGCCGAGCATATCATCAAGTTCATAGATCAGTTCATAATCACCAGGTTTGGTTTACCTTCTGCTTTAATGTTTGATAATGCATCGTATTTTTCTGGTAATGCTATGACTAAATTTGCACCAAAAGAGGTTTCAAACTTAAATACTCTGCCAATTATTACCCACAGGGAAATGGGTTAGCTGAATCTACAAATAAAAACTTAATCAGAATCATTAAGCGAACCATTGATCAAAATCATAAAAATTGGCATAAGTCTTTAATATATGCTTTATGGGCAGATCGAATAACGCAGAAAGCCTCCATTGGCACTTCTCCCTTTAATTTAGTTTATGGGAAAGAAGTGGTTCTTCCAACTCATTTAGCAATTCCCTCTTTGGCCTTAGCTCAATATATTTATGAAGCACCAACTTCTTCCTTAAAACTAAGGCAGCTGGAAATAATTAAGCTAGAAGAACAACGAGAACAGGCCAAAATAACTCATGCTCATCACCAAGCATTAGTAAAAGCTTCTTTTGATTCAAACATGATATCCAGAAAGGACTTTCAGATGGGAGATCTAGTTTTAAAATGGGACAAGGCTCATGAGGAAAAAGGGAAGCATACAAAATTTCAACGAATGTGGCTTGGCCCTTTCCAAATCGCAGAAGTCATAGGTCCATCTACTTTTATGTTATAGGATTTAACAGAAAAAAGAGAGTATTTCCCTGTTAATGGACAGATCCTCAAAAAATATTTTCCATAGGAGATCATTCTTCTATTTTGTATATTAGTTTTCTTTATTTTCATAATAAAACCAGTTGTAAATGGCTACATTTGGAATTCACGAAAAAGATACAAATTCTCTTTTATATTTCGTTTTTTCACTTGTATAAATAGAATTATTTTAGAAAATTGATCATTATTATTGAAAGATAAAGTTAAAGGCTCTAAGCCTAGAAATGATACTAGTTTCAACCTTGTAAATTTTGATAAAAAACGACCTTTAGTGGGAAATTGTTTTATATTAGTCCAATGAAAGGTATCAATAAAAAAATGAAGATTCTCTATAGAAAAGCTCTTTCCAAAAAACTCTACCTTTGTTGTCCAGACCTATCTTAAGGAAACAATGACTTCTTCCCCACCTAGGAAATTACAACGTTCAAGGAATAATCAAATGATACACTTTAACTTAAAGAGTAAGAGGTCTCATCACGAGCCGACTTATCATGATCATAGATATTATAGCTTGCTGACTTTGCCAATACTGCATACCACAACAGGGCAATGACTCAAGATTGTTACAATCAAAAGACAAGGGGTCTCATCATGAGCCAGCTTGTTCAACAAAGTTATAAATCAAGTGAATGACACTGTCATAAATTGGCTACCAAACCAAGACATTGTTCTTTAAGGGTAAAAAATAAAATGAAAGCCATAAGTGTGGATATGGATTTCTCTTTGAAAATTGTATATTTATCTAAGTAGGATACAAGATCATTGTTGGGTAACAGGTAACCCTGTCGAGGCTATAAATTCCTGTTGGCAGCAGAGGCTTTACCTACGACAAATGAGCATATTTAAAACTGATTTACAGAGAAGCCTTTGTTTTTATCTTTATAAACCAAGTAATGACTGATGTAAATACAAGGACTAGCTTGAGGAAGTAAGCAATCAAAGTTGAATATAGAAGAAATGAAATATCATTGATAGGTAAAAGCATAATGTACTTTACCTTTCTATAATAAAGTTTGATTTTCTGAAAAATTTTCTATTTTGAAAGTTTATAAAATTCAAAAGAAAAGCAGAGATAACTAGTTCTTCCAAGTGAATCGCTAATTGCTGTGGCCAGCAACAACCCCCCTTCTTATTTATTAGTATCACTAATACTAAATAAGTGGGGGCCCTTAGTCAAAAAATTTAAAAAGCTTAAGTTTTATGATAAGATAGAATAAATCATTCTTTAAAGAAATATCACATCGCAAAAAGGTAATGAATACCTCCTTACAAGCGGAATTCTAATATTGTGAGATCGTGATGCGAAACTACGCACTAAAAACATTCATCGCATCACATGCCTCAAATGTCATATGTTACGCTGAAAAATCTCAAAACCGCCGATATGCGATGACACATATCACAAATCACGTTTCACAAAAAAACACATTAACGGATGTTTGTCATATACTACACTCCAACGATTTTGCGATATTGTGATATAGCGATTTTGCGATTTTGCGATATTGCAGTATTGTGATATTGCAATTTCACAAGATTGCGATCTGCGATACTACGATTTGCGATATTGCGAAGCAAATTGCAGATCGCCTTATCGCAGATCTTTAGGGCTCATTGTACGAAAAATTTTTTCCATAAACCAAGACCCGGTTATGCGCTTTAATGTTAATCAATGAATTGGTTGTCAATCATTAATGAAATATGGTTTCATTCTGATCGAAGAGCTATTTCACGTAAGGTGGTATATTTTATATGTCTTCGGCATTTAAAGCTTTCCTGTCACCTTTTTCTTATCATTATTCACTCCTCATTTGTAAACTGCAGGAACGAAGAACTGAGAACTATACAAAGTAGTATTCAGGATATTATGGGAAAGAAAGACAAAGCTCCAAGTTCTGAAGACAAAGAAATGACGCCCTTGTATACAGACACTGCCTGTAACAAAGATGCTGGTATTACTACTTGGGAAGGCATGTACAATCTACTTGAGGAAGAGAATCCCAGAGTAATGGAGGTTACAGCTACTGCAGGCTCACATGGGTCTTCTGAGGCATCTATTATAGAGCTAGCTTGCTCATTCTTGCACCGGATAGCGGCGAGGCCCAAAATTATTCCATACATGGACATGGTTAAATGGGTACTGGACAGCACTGATATCACAAACAGATAATTTAAGACTCAAGGTCAAGAACTCATTGGCTCATTCACTCCACAAGATTTGAGACTCGTGTATCATTTACCAGAGCCACAAGCGACTTATAACAAATAGTTCATGCAAAAGTTTGTTAAAGAAAATGAAAACCTGACAGAATGCACCAAGAACTGGTTAAGGAGGGACGAACCACTAAAAAATGATAAACATGGTATGTATAATACTGGTTCTCTCATCTCCCCATATTGCTTTGCTGCTGCTATGCTCTATAGGCTTTTTGGGAAGCCAGACATTAATAAATTTTCATCTGAATGGCTACCATTATTGAATTCCGTTGTTAATGCTACTGTTGTGGATTGGGCTAAGATATTATCTGATAACTTAGCCACAACTATTTTGAATTACCGGTCTAAAAGAACTGTTTCTCAGAGAAATTATCCCCCTTTTTACTTATCTGCATATCTGATGGATTCAATCTGTTATATTTCCAAGTTTCCTTTAATGGGTTGGAAATGGACGACTCAAGACCCCTTACCCATTCATATTTATCACAAAGAATTGTGGGATTCCAAGTTCACTCCGTATTTTTACAAGATATGTCATGGAATCATGTTGCCCCTGTACAAAATGTTATATGATAAAGACGCTCCAAGGTTTTCTCCCGAAGCAGAGGTAGATATACTTCCGATCGCGAGATGGTTTGGAGAAGATCTGTTTACATATGTCAGGGTATTTGGAAGTCTCTCTTCCCCTCATGTCTTACCTTTGTATGTTCTTGATAAACTCATGGCACGATAAATTGCTTATCAAACCTCTGGAGAAGGAGGTTTGACTAAAGATTTGAAGGACAAAAAGAAGGCTATTTGGCCACAATTTCCTGTGGCCTATGGGGCCTTTTCACTATTTTATGTAGGTCATGCATTCAAAGAAGTAAACAACATAACATTTCTACGATTGTTCAAATTTTCAAGAAGACCGTTCGACTCTTATGATATTGCTAAAAATTTCACTACTGCAGTCAAAATAAAGGTGTTTTCTAAAGAAGATGATCTTTTTGATGACATGTTCCAAGAGAAAGGTACACTTAAAGAGGTTCTACATTCAGCTCAAATGCGATTTCCTCCAACAGAATTTCAAGAGTTCAAGATATACAGGGAAATAAGGTTAGCTAGTATCCCTTTGGATAAATTACGCTTGGAACCCATAAGGGAACCAACTCCCAGTATTAGTCTCAGTGGAAGTTCAGTCACAAACAGATCTAAATCTAAGTCCGGGAGAGAAATGTCAGAACACTCTAAGAGGTTTGAAAGTGACCAAGATAAAAGTGAAGAGACAGTAAGGGATACTACCCAGTCAAAGGAGCTCCCACAGCAATAGGTTTCAACCTCTCCACAGCTAAATCCTCTCCCTCTCATCATCCAGTGACCATCAGTCAGAACCGAGCTAGATAGAGAATGGGAGACATTCAATGATTTAATCAATATTGAAGGACAGAGCAAAAATACACCTGTGAGTAATGTACGGTCAACAGAAAATATAGTCACAGGAACAATTAGCAATGTCTCAGAAATGGAACATATTCCCATTACCCCATCCTCTAAACTTATGCTCAAAATAGAGGAAATTCCTCCTCTTGATGTATTTTATAGTCCATAACACAGGGCAGTAGTGAGAAGACAAAGAAAGAAAAGGAAATTGGAAAACGTGCTCTCTCATGATGCAGAACAATTAGACATCCTATGGCAAGATCCTACCACCGATCCCACTGAAAATCTCACCAAATTATCTCAGATCACAGGAGCATATGCCTCTATGGCCATTGATAAAGCATCTAAAGTACGACAATTACTGAATGAGAAAGAAGATCAAGTACAGGTTTTGCAACAACAGCTGCAACAAGCCAATGCCAACAACGAAGCACAAAAACAGCTTGAAAGATTACATTAGGATTTCCAACAAATGCAGATAAGGTACCAGAATAGTTTGGATGAAAGAGAAAAACAATTACAGGTTGTGCAAGAGATGCACAAGGATGATCCTAAGCTTACAAAATTCATCATAGAATCCATTTCTTTAAATGATCAACTACTGCAGCAACAGAAAATATTGTGCCAAAGAATATCACAATGGAACTCTTGTTGTGAAATAAGCAATAAAATCACTAATCAAGTCGTAGATTTACGACATGATTATGATTTAATTGATGAAAGAGTTACCGAATATTTGGATTGGCAAGAAACAAAGGAGGGGAAAAGAGCAGGTGCACCAATAATCAACGACAATCACAAAGCAATTCTCTTTGACAATTGGGATGCACAAATCAGGAAAGCAGAGCAAGCGGCAGAAAAAGTAGCCACAGTAGCAAACAATATTATTGACTGCATAAATGAAAATTTTCACAAGGCAAATTTGATCTCAGAAACCACTCCAGGGTATCTACCGAAAGCACAGCAACTGCAGACAAGCTGGAGACAGAAGGTTCAAGAAAAGGCAGAATCAATTAAAATATTAACTAAGTTTAATTGGGATTCTTACTGGGCATATTTGGTAAAACCACACAGCCACTGCATGACTCTCAAATGTATCATCAATTTTGCCGAGAAGATGGCGCCAGCTCTTGCTGATTCCGTTTTCACAGGACAGTTAAAGTCAGAAGTCAGCCAACCAACTCTTCTCAAACAAATGCTGAACGCTTGCAATTTCAAAGAACAGATTCAAAAATAGTTAGTTGTTAGTTTTAAATTTAGATTCAGTGTTAGTATCAATTTTGCTTTATTTTTGCCTGAAATAAGTACGGTCATTTAAACTGTATCCTACATTTTTGTAATAAATTATTTTTAGATTTAGTTAGTAGTATTTAAACCCTTCTCATGCATTTAGAGAAGGGTCCTGAAATTTGTCAAAAACTTGTCCTCAGAACATGCACTTTTGCACCCTCCGAGGAGGTTTTGATGAATGAATGGAACAAGATTTATTGATATCTGCGTTTAATATCTACTACTGATTGCACTTTTGTACTCTTAGTGGATGTTGGATTAAGAAGAGATAAGTCATTATTGCTTGAAGTTCATGAGTAGAACTAGTTATAAATGGTACTTTTATCTCTTAACTATTTCTGCCTTTGTGTTAAAGTGATATTCCTGTTCAGTTGTTTATATATTGATGTTTGAATGCTTGAGTTATCATTTGGAACTTCTGTACGGTGATAGCTATTTATTTATGCTTAATATATGAGTAGCTTACTATGCGATGTGTTTTTCACAATTGTTTCATCTAACTTTTTATACGAAATGGTTTATCTCTATTGAATTCTTTTCTTATAACATTGAGTGATCTTTATTACCAATTGTTATTTGAAATCATTTTAGATCGCATAATGGAAAGATTACATCCTGGGTTAGTGTAGAATTAGATATTTCTGTTTATTAGAATACAATTGCATGTTATTAGATTAGAGTTAGAATAAAAGCATTTCACTTAGGAACTTTTAGAAAGGAAATATCAATTCTCAAAACACACACACATGTTGGGAAACTGGTCCCATATTCCCAGTCGGACCCACTATACCAAACGGAAAAGGAGCTGCTAACCAAGGTTTGGACCGGGTGGGTATCCCCCTTGTTGCAGACCCGATTTTCGGGGCTTCAACATAAACAAAGGCTACAAAAAATGTAGTCCATCCATTAAAGAAAAATAAAGTATGGAGGAGAAAATATGAGATACAAAGAACCAGTCCTCCAAAGGTTCTCAGGAAATCATCTCATGATTTGATAAAAGGGAAGATAAAAAAAAAAGATCCACATGTTAGAGGGCAGCCACACAAGATATGGAGAAGAAAGGAGTAACAAACCAATTCCACTAGAAACTGAGGTTTGCATGGTCTCAGGGCAAGGATATGGTAGCATTATGGATTGCATGCAAACCATTAAAAAAGTTTCCATATTGGAAAATTTTGAATGAGAATTAGGTTGCAGATGGTTGCCAATGATTTTGTAGCATTGATAGTTGTTTTTGTGGGAGATTATTTAGAAATGGCACATGTGTAGGGGGAGCATCTCACATACTTTAATTTTCTAGTGTATATTGATGGAATCTTCGTCCATGACATTGTTTGGGGGAGGTTTCCATGATTCTCATGATAATATATTTTTCTAACATTAGCCATTGCAAGAGCTTTATGCCTTATATGTGTTGCATGAAGTTGATTATTTTTAGATTGATGGTTATTTTCAATATTGTGCAAATGAGATAATTTTTATTCAGCTATGTTGGTAATGTTTATGCTCCACATGCATGTGCATGAATTTTCTACTGTTGGTGGTTTTTATTACATATGATGTGATGATATTGTCATCAAATATTGATCCATTGGCCATATGATCTCTCACCCATGTTCAATGATGTCATTGAGGATATTGGTAGTTACTTGGACTATGCTTCATTTAGTAGATCTCTTTTTGTTTCCTTAGTGCTTCATGTTGACGATTATTAGTTTTTGCTTAATTGTTGGAATTATGCATATATGGCTCGATGATTACTTGTGACATGATATGTTAGTACTATTTGAAGGTTTTTCTGATTAGATTTATTGTTTCATGGATCCATGGTTCGGTGTCATAATACTTTGAGGCTTATCTTATGATATGAGATGTGTTGATTTGATTGCTTCTACCTTGTGTTGATGATTGCCTCCTACTGCACATAGTGCACATATTTTTGAAAATTTATCGTTTCTATCATATAGATGTGTTCATTGGTGCATCATGGATGATGTAAGATGATGGTCATATATTGTTACTACAATTTTACGAGCTATATTTATGCTAATACTATAGATTGGAGTTTTATGTTTCTCATTGATGACATGGATATATGTTATTATTGCTCAGTATTTTATATCTCATGATGATTAGTTACTGTTGCTATCGATTCATTTTTTGCTAGATGATGGCTATATTATGTGCACTTGGATGGTTGTATGCATAATGTGATTCATATATATTGTTGATCATTCATCATCTTGTTGATTGGCCAAAATGATTGTAGTGTTGGTCAAGGAATTTATTTGAGTATGTCATGGGGGAGAGGCATAAGTTTTGGCCATGGAATAACCACATGCTTAATATTGTACTTCATCAGTTTTTTCCATGTACATTGTATATTAAAACATGTAATCAAGTGTCAATGTCATTGAGTTATATTGTTATGAGTTGGTGATAGGAAGGTTATGAGTCATGACATGTGATTGTCATTATGAGTTATTGTATACATCCTTAGGCTATTGTATCTCATGTCGTAGTCATTTTGTAGCCTTGCATCTTAATGTATAACCATGTACTACATTGTATTGTATATCATTTCTCATGGTCATGTTCGTGAGAGAGTCTTGATGTCTAGAACTCATTGATGAGGGAAACCACATGGGATGATGGGTGTTATATCAATCATATTATATAGTCAATCCCTTGGTTCTTGAGGTGCTGCCTTCAACTAGAAGACATTGATTACAATATGATGGTGCTCAAGGAGAGAAAATCCAATATTTTGTTGCTAATCATACATAGTTTTTTGTTGATGTCACTATATGTTGTTGTTGCTTTGGATGAGGGTGAGGTTGATATGGTTGGTACTGCTGAGTTGAGTGATGTTTCTACTTATGATGTGTTGTTTCTCACTTCATATGTCATTGATGGTTTTTCTATGTTGTTGTTATTGGTTGAGAGTGGTGTTCATGGAGAGTTTGTTGTTGCTTCTTCAGGAGGGAGATAGAGTCTTTACTTCTATTGTTTGATGTCATGCTGCCATGAGGATTGTTGTTTTTTTTTTATGCATTACGATCAGATCTTGCTGATGTATATGATGTGCTGGTATGTTTGATGCTCATGGAATGTTTCTACCCACACTATGTGGATGATTATGGTTGTTTCCGCTTTTTGATACACAACTAGTATCCAGGGGGAGAGTACTTATTCAACTATGCTTTCTTGGATGAGCTCAACCCTTTCCCATTGATGTCAAAGGGGGAGTGAATGAGGTTGCTTTGGTTAAACGAGTTTGGGTTGATATTAATGCAAAAGGGGAATATTGTTGGCATTGATGTTGTGATGAGTTTCTTGGTCAACATTGATGTAAACCTAGTAGCATGGTGTTGGAGGATGCACTAGTGTTGGTTGGCATTGATGTCAACCTAGTTGTATGTGATTTTTCACATGCTAATGAGATGGTACTTGGATTATGAATTGGTTTCATACCTTAACTTGATGGTTGCGGCTGCTAGTGCAGGTTGTTGGCTTGTGTGTGGATGCCTTGGCACAATATGAAGTTGCTACACCTAATTGATGGTATTGGATATTGTCAAGCATGTTTATTGTACTTGGTGTGTGTATGGATGGTTTTTCAGCTTGTATGAGTAGTTTCAGGCTCTGTCATCGATGGTTGCAGATGTTGGGGTAGTTATGGTTAATTTTGATGGCTTTAGTGATCAAGTAGTTGATGGATGGCTTACAAGTCAACCTAGTTTGACTTTTGATGATGATGGAGATTCTATAGTGGATTGGTGGAGTGTTGAAGAGGGTATAGTTGTTTCCTAAGGTCTTTCTGACGATTATAAGGCTCTGGATGAAGTTTGGTCAACTTCTGAGTTTATTTGAGTGGTTTTCAATCATCCTCTGCCATAGTCACATGCATGATGGGTCAAGGGAGTGGTTTTAGGCTCCAGCCACTGGGAGGGCAGGCCCAAGGGAACGATTATAGCTCCAAACATATGGATCATTTGTTGTGGTAGTGACCAAGGATTTTTCAAGATAATTCCTCCACATTCCTCAGGCTTATGAGGTGTTTAATTTTTTTTTCTTTTTTCTGACATGTCTTGTTCGGGGCTCTTCATGTAAAGGTCAAAAAAATGGTAATTGTGATTTTGAATGATGGTTAAAAGAGAATATTCATTAGTAAATGAATATAATGTCTCGATTAAATCAAGAACAAATGAACTGAAGCAATTTCAACATATGAACATAGCTCCATTACAAGTTTGAATTAATTAATTTAATAATCTTTAGAAACTAAAATATGTGGAGAAAGGTTTCTCATTTGGTTGGTTCTCTTGAGTGAGAAAAGTGTTATAGTATTTTGAAGATACATTGGTGAGGAGTATGATTTGGTTAAAATAGAATGTACATGGATGTATAGGTGTAGTAGAGATAGAGGTATGTAGGGCTGAAGATTATGTTTATGTGACAGAGCTACATTGGTTTTTCTAATGCATTTATTATTGCAAGGGAATTATTATTTGAGTTGATATGATTGTGTTAAATTGGTTGCAGTAGTGTCACATGTTTTTCATATGGATGTTATGTATTGCATTGTTGAGTTTATGCATCTAGTTTGTTTGCATAAAATGTATTGAGGCTATGTGAATTGAGAATGGTGTATGACTGTGAGATAGGAGTATGATTTGAGATTGATTAAGTGATTGATGTTTTGTGCTATGAAAATATTGTTGTTGTGATGTTCATGTTGAGCAACTCTAGTGTTCCAGTTCCAAAAATTATGAAAGGTGAATCTCATAGAGAACTGGGGTGGGAAATTCGACAATACAAGGATTGAGAAAAAAATTCTTCATAAGTCTAATGGATATTGGGCAAGGCTTGTAAATCAGATAGGTTTTTGTAAATTCGTGAGTCCAATGGTGGTTGGGAAAAGCTTGTTGATAATATAGGAGTCTATAGAGTTGTGAGTCTAATGGTGGTTGGGCAAGTCTTGTTAATAAGATAGGAGTCTGTAGAATTGTGAGTCTAATGGTGGTTGGGCAAGGCTTTTTGACTAGATAGGACTCTGTAGAGTCATGAGATGGAGATAATGGTTCCTTTCAGATATTTTCCATATGGTATTCTCTATGTAATTATTTGCTTGACATATATTAATATATATTGAGCATCGCAACAACAACAAGGGTAGTTTTTGCCGTGACGGGGGGATTTCCACCAGAGATCTTGTGTCCCTATGTGATGTGATGATTGCGTTTCATTTTCCATGTTTATTTCTTATGATTATGGCTCTCATGTGTTAATCTAGTTGAAGTTTCATGTTTCATATCTAATTCTTACTTGTTCATAAATGAATGGATTAATATATTGGAGAAAGAATGGAAAATTTGTGTAATTTTTATCGCTACTGATTCAGCCCCCTTCTCAGTAGTGATCCTGGTTCCAAAAATTGGTACCATAGCACAGTTCCTTCCAGTGCATCTTCACCGTTGGAAGGTAGATCATGGGTAACCAAGAAGTATTTGCAGCTGATGGAGTTTCTTTTCTACATGGATCTGATTACATGCTTTGGAAGGTAAATTTTGAAGCATTTATTTTAACTCTTGATGTGGATATTTTGCTCTCAATTGAATTTTGTACACAATATGAGTTTAATGAAGAAGCTAAGAAGATCATTTTGAAGGGATTGTCTAATCATTATGTAGCAAAAGTGAGACATTGCAAGACCGCAAAAGAAATTGTGGAAAAGATTCATTATATCTATGGAAAAAAATGATTTCAAGATTAAAAAATTATTGAATAATCCCACTGCATTCTTGAAGAGAAAGAGAATATTAAAGAAGACTCCACATTCTTAGTAGTAGAAGATCCAATTTTCTCTAAAGGAGATAGTGAGAGAAACCATGAGAATAATGGCATGCATAATATTGATCAACATGATGATGTAATAAAGGAAAATGAGAGATTATCAAATCAACTGCAAAATTGGGAGGCCTATTGTGCAAGAATAGAATTTAAAGTAGCCTCTTTGAGATGCTCTCTTGATAAAGCAAAAAATCATCTCTATTAATATCAAGAGTTGGAGAAAAGCAATTGGGTTTTGAAGGAGAATTTTTCCAAGTGAAGAAGAAGGAGAAAGCTAGGACATCCATGTAGCATAAAATCATAAGCATATCACAATTGAGGTCAAGCAAAGGAAAAGGAAATGACATCAAAAAATACAAGAAAATCACATTCAATACCTGCAACACTTCAATGAAAAGGAAGTAGCCAAGTTTGGTGGTCCCAGAATCTGCAACAAAAGGTTTTGAAGTTTATTTAATGGTTATTTATTTTCTTGCAGCAGTTTTGTACATAGAGCATTGGAATGAAAATAATTTTCAAGAAAACAAAGATTCATGTTGACTAATGAAAAACAAGGTAGAATGTTTACTAATGTTGAATGTTTTAAGTGTGGTAACCTTGGTCACAAGGAATTAGCTTGCATATCTAGTAAATCAAAGCCTACAAAAAGTATAGCCCATCCATTAAAGAAAAATAAAGTATGGAGGAGAAAAGCTGAGATACAAAGAACGAGTTCTCCAAAGGTTCTCAAGAAAGCATCTTATGATTTAATAGAAGGGAAGAGAACATAAAAGGATCTGCATACTACAGGGGAGCCACACAAGATATGGAGAATAAAGGAACTCATTAAAAACTAAGACATGCATGGTGTCAGGGGGAGCATATGGTAGCATTATGGATTACATGCAAATCACTAAAATTGCTCCCATATTGGAAAGGTTTGAATGAGAATTAGGTTGCAGATGGTTGTTATGATTTTGTATCATTGATAGTTGTTTGTTGCATGAGATTATTTAGAGATGGAACATGTGCAGGGGACATCTCACATGCTTTTATTTTTGAGTGGATATCGATGGAATCCTGGTCGAGGATATTGTTTGGAGGAGGTTGTCATGCTTATCATGATGATATATTTTTCTAACATTGGTCATTGTAGGAACTTTATGCCTTATATGTGTTTCATGCAGTTGGATATTTTCAATATTCATGCAAATGAGATAATTTTGATTCAGTTGTGTTGGTGATGTTTATGCTCAACATGCATTCCTATAGATTTTCTATTGCTACTGGTTTTTCTTACATAGAGAAAAACTCCAAGTTAATTAGTCTTAATGACCAATAAAACCTCAACAACAATATCTTTACACACAACTTTTTTAGTTATTTTTTTTATTCTAATAAGTCACTCAACAATTTAGTTGTTAAATATAATAAAAATAATTCACAGAACATTCACAAAAGTTAATTAAAATGCATAATACTTTCTATGAAATCACATAACTGTCATTTTTATTTTTATTTTTCAAATTCCAAACTATCTTTTTTAAACTTCCAGCCTGACCTCCATGACAGGTTGAGATGGGAACCTCAATTACCTGATATAAGGATCGACTTAAAACCTAATCAGCCTTGCCATGCCATATTGGGATGGGAACCTCAATTAAACAAACCTAATCAAGTTTATTGGTTAATTTATTGTGAATTGAATTAATGAATTTGATTAATGTTTAAATGTATTATTGCAAACCACCATCACCTAATATTTGGACCTAAAACCTAATCAAGTTTATTGAATTGAATTGATGGATTTGATTAATTCTTAAATGTATTATTAGTATTTTTATTTGGTCACTTTTATTTAAATTTATAGATTTTGAAATATCTTAGAAATATAAAATAACAAAAATAATAATTTCAGTTGTACTTTTCCAAATATTTTATGATCTTCCAAATATTTCCAAATCTACTGTTTTTCCTAACATTTCCAAATCTGCAATCAGGTTAAAATATTTAGAAATCCACAATCACCTTACGCTCAACTTTAATCTCATTCCTCAAGCCATTCGGTCATCCTCAGGAACCATTTTATCGCTACGATGAAAAACCCAACAAATATCCATTTCCGACCAAGACCAACCAGAAATATGTAGACTGAGCTGAAAATTAAAATGACCTTAAACGCTGAAAATTTTAAGCTGCATTGAGCTTAACAACCACAATTTAGAGATGTGCAGGAAATGTTACAGACGAAGTAAATTCAACGAGAAATGGAATAAAATATAAGCGCTTGACATACCGTTGAGAGCTATCTATCAATAGTCAATTCAACTTGTTCAGTAAAAACGATCTGCTCGGGGACTGTCATTTTGCTGCATTCTTTTGATGCGTATATCGCTTAGTAACTTGTCTAAATTGCTATAAGAAGATCCTTTTTCCTGGACTGCTAGCTTGGCAGTTTCCTTGACTCGTCCAATTCTTCTCCTTATTTCGTCCGCTCCCTCTCCTTTTATGAATTTCCTCACCAACAACGCTAACTCTTCTCTCTTCACCGTTTTCTTCATCTGCAATCCAATTCCCCACTCTTCACAAACGAATTTCTTATTTGTTTGTTGTTCGGCAAAGAAGGGCCAGCATATCATTGGCACCCCTGCGCTTATGCTTTCCAACGTGGAGTTCCACCCACTGTGAGTTAGAAATCCCCCAACAGATTGGTGTGATAATACCTTTTTCTGGGGCGCCCACTCCACCAGCAGACCTCTATCCTTTGTTTCCTCCAGGAATTCCTCGGGCAATATGGCAGATTCACCATGAACTATATCTGGCCTGATAACCCACAAGAAGGATTGGTTGCTAGAGGCCAATCCCCATGCAAATTCCAGGAGTTGTTCATTAGACAAAACTGTTAAGCTCCCCAAACAAACATACATGACGGAGCATGTCTTCCTAGTATCCAACCATGTGAGGCAGCTACTTTCTTCTTTCCACATACTCAATTCATCTAGGAACCCATTCTTATGCTTACAATTTAACGACTGAGAGAGCAGCAGAGGGCCAATGGCATAGACAGGGAAGTGAAGTGAGAGTGCCTCCAAGACTGGATCTTCGAGCTCATCGAATGTGTTGACTATTAATCCATCTGCTGCTAACGTGCCTTGGGCTTGATTTATTGCATTTTGAAAGAAGAAATCCGAAGGATCAGTAACTAAGCAGAAACTGGGCAGCTCCTTCAACCGCAATGGTGGCATTCCCGGGATGCAAGTTATGATCACTTGATCAAGAGATTCGTCAGTGAGGCAGCTCTCATCTGTGAAGCATGAACACTATTCTATCTCAATATAAACTAAACATAAGCAAACTTCTATTCCAGTACACAAGCGACCCGATTGGTGTTAATAAAAATTATGGTGAATACAAATAGGTTTACAAACTGCGTTAGTAATACATGTTCTGCACATCTTTCTTACCAGCCTCCGTGCTCAATGTGTTGGAGAAATATGAGGAAGACCTCATTGATCTCATGGAACGCAACAAAAAATTAGAAAAAAACAAGTGTGTGTGTGTTGTGGGGGCTTTTCTCCATCTTCCCACAATCGATAAACTTTCATTTTAAAAAGATTTGGCGTAAAACATTGAGGAACCAGAAAAAATCCTAAGAAAACTTAGATTAGTAAAATAAATTATTATTTTTTTGTTTTTTAATATTATATTATATTATATTTATAAACATAGGTAAATGACAAAATATTTACTTATATCATCCTATATTTTATATTATTATAATTTTAAAAAATTATAAAATTTAACTAAATTATTATTATTATTATTTTGATATAACTCACATAGATTTGAATTTTGAATTTCTTGTTTTACATATAACTTTATAACAATGAGACATCAATTAAGATACTCAGGAGGAGCATTATTATTATTATTATAAAAAGAATTAATATATAAATTAAATTTACATACATTAAAATAAAAAAACATAGGATTCTTAACTATTAAAATTTATTTTCAGTTTTATTATGGAGATTTTGAATTTGTAAATAATACTTATTCTTTTTTAATTAATCAATTTCATTAAAATCTTAGAAAGACCATAATTATTTTTGAGATAAATGTCAAATTTTGATGTGTGGCTTATCCTAAGAATATTATGAAATATTCAGTGGTGGAGGTTAAATCCATAAACTAACATCTACTTAATAATTACTGATAATTAAATTAAAATTATGGAGGTAATGCTAGTGATGATAAAAACAAGAAAAATACACAAATTTTTTTTATTTACTTTTAAAATATATTTTATGTTTTTATTTTTATTTATATCTAAAAAGATCACCCATGGTAGTTTCGTGTATAATAACTAGTGCTTAGAGCAGGTTTCTTCTTATAATTATTTTGGCATTGACTTCTCTCATCATCTCAAGTGGAATTATAATATCAAGAAAATGATTATTGGGGGCTCGAAAGCTTATTATGAGCTTGAAAACAATTGTAAGTCGGTCAATCTTTACATTTGGAGTAAAAATATGTTCATCTTTGAGAACCTTGTCACGCTTGTTGTATTATACGAATGTGAATTTTGGGGTTGCAGTATATCTAGAGAGGCATGAAGGAAGATTGAGATGATTCAAAAGAAATTCATAACCTACAACCTTAAGATGAAGGGAAGTACTCCCTATCCTATCATCTTAATCGAATCTAGTTCGTTCCCCATTGAAAGTACGACTATGTTTAGATATCTGATGTATAGGAAGAAGCTTAACAACATGGAATAAAAAAGGTTCCCTAAAATTTATTTAAATGTAGTCAAAACCCTCACCTTCACCTCAAGCGCGGGTGGAAAAAATATGCCCAGTCCTAACTCAACCATTAGGGAATTAAGGAGGAGCTCAGTATGGGAAGCAAAGATAATATCAAAAATACTATTACCTCCAAGTTTAAGGACAAGTTATGGGAGGATTAGGAGTTGGAGGGTAAAAGGAAGCTAAGATACTATAAGGAAGTGATCAACCATACCCTTGATAATCAGAATGATCTCTCAGTGTTTTCCAAAAATAAGAAAATAATGAACATCGCTAACATAAGAACTAATTCCTATGTGCTTCGGAGTGAGACTGGGTGGTGGTATATTCCCAAGACCCCTTGGAACGACAAAATCTGTCAGATTTGTGATTCTAAGCAGGTGGAAGATGAAAAGCACTTCCTCTTAGACTCCCGACTCTTACTCACATCCGCTCTAAATTCCCTACCATCTGCCACACTTCCAATCTTCTTAACCTATTAATCCAACCCACCTATAGTGATCTTGGAGCACTTATTTCCATTATCTTTGACCATAGAAACAATATTTTGAAGAATCAAACTTCAATTCTTTCTCCTCTCTTAAGGTCTGATAGACCACATTGGTCTTAATGGATGGTAACCACCACCACCACCACCATCATCGTCGTCATCGTCATCGTCATTGTCGCTACCGTTGTCCTCATCATCGTCATCATCGTCGTCATCATCATCATCATCACCACCATCACCATCATCGTCGTCGTCGAATGAAATGTTGTACCTACCTAATTTTTTTTTTCCTAATTAAAAAATAAAATTTATTTATTTATTTTGAAAAAATCAAAATATGAAATTTTTTATTATATTGAAATGATATAAATTACATAACTTAAAATTACAATTTAGAATAGTTCTTATAAAACTTTGAGAAAAAATTATTAAAAAATAAAAAATATACCCCATACATATATATATATATATATATATATATATATATATATATTCATTTCTGTCACAAAACTTCTTCTTTCATTTTTAGTATTTTGCTCTATTCCAATAAAAACATCGTTTACTTTTTAGATATATAAATAAAGTTTTATATTATTTAAAATAAAATAAAAAAAAAATTAAAGTAAAATTTTAAGTTATTTAAATAGATTAAATTTAATTGAAAAAAAAATTAGGTTAAAGAAAAATACATTAATCATCAAATAAGTTCATACATACAGACATACGCAGTTTCGGTATTATTTTGTGGTCACGGTTAGGGTGTGGGTAATTCATCATTTTTCTGTTGAAACCGCAAGCCTACAGTCACGAGAATTGTAACGGGGATTTTGGTTTTTCGAAGAGAAGGGAATGACATGAGTTCTGAAGTCGAGATTAGGAATATTTGTCAGTCTTCTGGGTTTTGTGGAAAGATACGGGTTCATCTGCTGAGATGGATGTAGAGTTGGTCGACTACTCTTTAGATCCTTTTAGATTTAGAGGCCATCTCGGTTGATTCGCCACATCAACTATCGCGAATGGAGTTATTGGGAACAGTCGGTGTACCGGAGCAGCGGGTGATCTCCTCTAATTCACCTGCGGAGGAGGTTTTTGGTATCTTAATCTCATTAACGCTCGGGGTTGATTCTCTATTCTCATGGTCCAGTAAATCGCGCGTAGGGTATTTTAGTGACAAAATTATGGGGCATCTAGCATGGGATTTGGGGCAGTATCAACCAAAATTACCGGTTTCTTCATCATCCTCTCTGCAGTTTTTGACTGGGTGCCTAAACCCTAGCGCATAGGAAGAAAGGGTTGATGAATTAGAATATAGTAAGGTGTCGTGAAGGCCTAGACATCTTGTTGTGTTCTAGTAAAAAATTTAGGGCGGTCGACGCAGATACACATAGTAGAATTCTTCGTTACAATATTATGGATGCTTCACTCGTTCATAAATTTGTGTCCCTCCTCTAGGATGAACATAGGATAAGGAAATGGGAGAAGTTCATCTGTCAGAAGATGGGGAGGTAGGTGAAGCTCGGCCAAAGGGGGAAAAAATCCAAAGCTACAAAAGTGAAGGAAAGAGGAAGGCAACAAGTTCTGGGAGAGAATATAAAAATGAGCGATGTTTTGGGTACTGTCGACTGAGTCCTAGTGGGTAGGGTTTGGGGTCAAAATTACTCTTCGGTTAGACTCAAGAAGTGGGTGGTGGAGGTATGGGGTCAAGTGTTGGACAATTTTCCTTCGGTGGTGACCATGACTCGGGGATGGTTTTCCCTTAGCTTCTCTTTGCCAGAACATGTACAATGGGTGCTCTCTAAATTATTGCACATTGAAATGGCTCATATCTTGTTGAAGATATGGCCACCATTATTTGACCCAGAACGCGAACCGCTGGGAGCAGGCCCGATCTGGCTTAGGGTTCTGGGTTTACCATTGTAATTTTGGTCCGAGGATATTTTTAAAAGAATTAGGGATGATATTGGGACCTTTTTAGATTGTGAAAAATCGTTTACTGAGACATGAAAGATGGGTTTTTCCCGGATATTGGTCCATCTTGATAAAAGGGAAGGTTGGTCGAGAGTGCTACTCCAATGGCAAGGGTACTCTAGGCTACAGAAGCTGGACTACGAGGGGGTTCCATTTTGGTGCAGAATATGCCATGAAGTCGGGCATATGTACAAGGAATGTCCATTATTGGCCAAGCAAAAGAAGGGGGATATCAGGGAGGTCGTCCAATAAGGCACCAAAAAACGCAGTACGCAGGTCCTTCCTCAAGAGGTGGAAAGTCAAAGCAGAAAATTGGATCAAATTTCGAGGCCTATGGCTACTCGTTCGAGTCCATCAGCGCCATCAAAAAATACCCGATATTGTGTTGCTAATGCCTTGACGATTACACGTACTTCTCTTTTGATCCCTTCTTCGGTACAATATTCATCCTATGAATCTGATATAATATCTTCTTTTATGAAGGAAAGGATGAACAATGCATATCATTTATATGTTGTATCTTGCCCTTAGGTTTCGACTCTCGATAATTTTCTGGAACCCTCCCCAATTAACCTAGATATACCTGTAGTTTCTGAGTCCATGATTATGGAATTGTTCTCGGATTCCTATGCCACTCACAGATATAACCTCCGCTCTTTATTCAAACAAGCCACATGCCTGGAAGGGAGTATTGGTATCTCGTCACCTCCAAAGGCTGTTAAAGTGAGTAGGGGTAGGTGTTCTGTAGGTAAATCCCCTCTGCAGAGAGAGGTGATCCCTCTAGCCCTAGGGTGTATCTAGCAACAAGAGGACATGCTAATGCGTCGATTCCTAGTTAATGAATGAAACTGAGTCGGGATAGATGTCCTACCTTTGTTCCAACGCAATTGTCGTAGCTGTGGCAGCAGTCTCCTAATCTTTGTCCCAACAAGTTGCGGTCCTTCAGCAGTGGTACTCACATGCTTGCACAAGGATCAGAGAATGATAGTAGCATACGAAACAATATTTACATTCATAACTATCTAATTGGTCAAGGAGAATTAAATGAATTGCACAAGACTAATCATATCAAGCGCAAGATAGGAACCAAAACATCAGTCATGTATTAATGAAGAGAAAGAAAGAGATTACAACCAAATGAGCGTTGATGTCACAACCTCCTTAAATGGGTCTAGTCAAAACACGTCTCAAGCATTCTTCATGGAATGGGACTTGGCGATGCAATCAGCCTAGATTCTCTCTCGACAAGGGTATCTCTCTTCTCTATCTCACACCAGCTATATCAGACTATTTAAGCTATTCTCTAAAATTTTTAGCTAGCAACATTTATGTGAGAGAGATGTATTTATAGGAGATGAGGAGGAGGTTGGGATCCCTCAAATGGTGGAAGGGAGGCCTTATCCTTTGGGAGGTTGCTCAAAATTAGGAAACAAGAAGCCAAAGGAAGATGTTCGACGTTATTTAGTTGAACAAGTCATGCTGACTCCACTCACGAAGTGGTTGCCAATGGAAAATTTGCTTCTATATTTAAAAAAATTTCCAAAAACAACTCAGCGCAGGTAGTCCACTGAGATAGAGCGCCAATGGGCACAGGGCCTAGTGCTAACTTCTCTTATTGGCGCGAGGACATAACTACCTGCTAGCGCCGACCCAAAATCACATGTTCTTTTATGGTCGGTTCCAGGAATAGTCAATAGAGGAAATGTTCTTCTCATGGAAAGGGATGCAATGACACTTTTTGTAACGCATGACACTACATATAAGTCACAGAAATGGTCCTCCAATGTGCGGGATGGGGATTGCAGGGACGGTGACAAAATGTTGTGTAATAGTAGGAAATCCCACTTGTTTAAAGCCATTCGTAATGGTAGTGTGGATGTTGCTGAGGAAGATATATTCCCATTGACATAGTTCTTAAAGAAAATAGCAACCTCGATATGGTTACCCGATGAAGTGGTTATCCTTTAATTACAAAGGGTTGCCTAGCCCTGCTAAAAAACTAGCCGTCATAAGATTAATTGCGTCTGAGAAGTTGGATGTGATTTTTCTTTAGGAGACTTTAGGGCTATGTGAGCATGAAATTTCCATTCTTGAAGTTATGGTTCCAGGTTGGTCTTTTCATGCTCTGGACGTTAAAGGAAGATCGGGTGGTTTGGAACTAGGTATTAATGGAAAATCATTGAAATTACTAAATACATGGGGTCGAAAAGGTGTGATTGGAGTGGAAGAAATTTATGAGGAATTAGGCATTGAATTCTGGATACTAAATGTATATGGTTTGTGCCAAAACATAACAGAATTTTGGGAAACGTTTGTGAATGCTTCATTCATGAAGGAGGATAATATCATTATGGGGGGAGACTTGAATTTTTCTTTGGGCCTAGCTGAGTCATGGGGTGATAATGCATAGGTATATTCTCTATCAGAATTTTTCAAACATATCATGGAATACAATAATCTCATTGATATAGAATCTGTGTGTACTCAGCCTACATGGGGGAATCACAAGACTGGCTCTACCATGCTAGCTAGAAGATTAGATAGATTTCTTATCAAGGAATCCATGCTAGATAATATTAATTTTATTAGGGAGTGGGTTGGATCGGGGGGCATCTCCGATTATTCTCCTATCTTTTTAGAGATTGTTTTTTTGTCGCCAAAACCTCACGCGCCTTTCAAATTCAACTCAAATTGGTTAAGTGATCAGGGATATCACAGGATGGTTAAACAAGAATGGAGAATATGGTCCTCATCGGAGCATGTCTCAATTGTTGAGAATTTATGTAGAACCTATAGCATATATAAAGGAGATATATTGTTTGGGCTAAGATCAAAAGAAAAAGGGATGATGAAGCACTCTGCAAAATTGAAGAAGAATTAACTAGGATTTAAGATCCAGTAAATGGAGGATATTCTTATGTGGAAGCAAAGAAACATGCCACTAAATTGGAGGCTGAAAATATCAAGTTGCTAAAGGAAACATAAGAGACTTGGAGGCTAAGAAGCACAACAATATGGTTAAAGTCAGGCAATGACAACACTATATTTTTTCCATAAATTTTTGAGGGGTCATAAATCTGTTAACACGATTTAGTCTCTTTGGGATGAGGAAGGAAATGCAGTGCAATATCTTAGTAGTCTTGCAAATCAAGGTATCCAACATTTTACCAATATATTTAAAGCTCAACATGAGTCATCCTTGGTGGAAGTGATCAAGGTGGCCAACATTTTCCCTTAGTTTGTAAATGAAGAGGAAAATGATGATCTATTCTCACCTGTATCGATGGTAGAGTTGGAAGTTGTTTTGAAATGGTTCAAGAGGGAAAATAATCATGGGCTCGGCGGTTGGTTAATTGAATTTTATCTCACTTTTTTTCTATCTTATTGGACCTGGCCTCCTTAGAGTAATTGAAGAATGCATGATGGAAGGGAAATGTATGATGTTTTCAATGCTAAATTTATTGCATTAATCCCTAAGACTGATAAGCCCATTATTTATAAGGATTTTAGGTCTATATCATCATGCAACTTCATTTACAAGATCATTGCTAAAATCATAACAAATAGAATAAAGCCTATTTTATCTCAACATATATCTATGGAACAATTTTCTTTCTTGAAGAACAAACAGATCCATGAAGCCATAAGAATACATTAGGAGGGACTTCATTCCTTAAATTTAAGAGGACAAGAGGAATTATTATTAAAATTGATTTATCTAAAGAATATGATAAGACAAGTTGATTTTACCTACAAATTCTTTTGAATCATGTATGATTTCATAATAATTTTACAAACTGGATAATATGTTGTGTTTCATCTGTATCATATAATATTCTGATCAATGGCTCAACAACTAATTTCCTTCATCCAAAACATGGGCTCAGGTTAGGATGCTCCTTATCTCCTCTACTCTTTTAATTGGTGATGGAAGGATTGAGTAGGTTGATTACCGTGGAAAAGAATAGAGGGTGATTCAAAGGGCTTAATATTGATTCAAATATATCATTGACCCATCTCCTCTTTATTGATGATGTACTTATTTTTATGAGCGTGACTATTAGTGACTCCAGTGTTATGGATGGCATCCTTAAATTATTCTGCAAGGCCACTGGTATGAAGAAAAATCAAGAGAAATCCACATTAAGAGTGGCATAATTATCTCCCAATGAATTAACCTATGTTGAACACAAGTTTCCTTTCACGAATTTGAATATTCAAGAAGGGTTGAAGTACCTTGGATTTTGGTTGAAACCAAATAATTATAAAAATGCAGATTTGTCATGGTTGGTTGCAAAAATTGAGAGCAGAATAAATGTCTCACATCACATAGGGCTTTCGAGGGTTGGGAGATAAATGTCTCACATCATTAGAATGGATTCCTATTGGCATTCTCCATAAAATTCAGTAGATATGTTGCAAATTCCTATGGCCTAGGAAGAAAGAAGACAAACTATTTTCTTGGGTCAAATGGGAGAAAATTGCAAAGCCAAAAAAATGGGGTGGTTGGGGGATGAAAAATATGGTCAATTTTTCAAAAGCCTTGGCATAAAAAATGGGATGGCATCTCATCACAAAAAATAACTTATGGAAACAAGTGGTTGTGCAAAAATATATTTCTCCTTTACAGGTAGAGGAATGGATCATGATTCCTCATTGGAACAGATCAGATATATCCTCAAAGTGGAGGGTTGTTTTAAACTGTTTCAACTATATAAGGTCTAGTCTATCGTGGAGAGTAGGGACAAGAATGACAATGCGCATTATAGTTTATGGGTGGGCTCGGAGTGGAAATGATCATAATATACCTCCGTATTTGCTGAAATACCTTAGAAATGCGGGTTATAGTACCTTAGATCAGATCGCTGATAACAACAATTCCACCTTGTTTCATCAAGGTTGGTTGTCTGCACTCGACCTGCATTTACTGATTCGTTGGCATCAAGTGTGGAATTATTTTATTGATGCCCTTGTTGAAGCTCATATTAGAATCCAAGATAGGGAGGATGAGCTCATTTGGACTTGTGCCAACCATGTTGGTTATTCTCCAAAATAAGGATATATTTTTATCAGTATTGGGGGGGAACCAATTAACAGAGATTGGTGGTGGAGATCGATTTGGAAGCTAAAGGGCCCTCCAAGAACCAAGTTGTTTATGTGGTGCTTTCTACAGGATAAGGTACCCATACATGATAATCTCCAACAACGATCTTTCCAAGTCCCAATATGGTGTGCATTATGTAAATAAAACTCAAAATCTATTGATCATCTTTTTTTGGCATGCCCCATCACATTACATCTATGGAGTTAGATATGTTATATTTTAAATATTACCACCCGATGGTTGGTTCAATCTCTACTGGTAGCATGGGAATTGTGGTGGAATAATGTTCATTCGGAAAAACTCAGGAATTTTCCCATGCTGGTATGCTCGGAAATTTGGCTGGGTGGAAGAACAAAATATTTCTAAATAAATATCAGAATTGGACCTTTTCAACTTCCCACATAGTTGTTGGATTCAATCTTATCCCTGAATATGTAAAACCTCCTCAGAAGAGGAATAGAATGTTGAAAACATTGATAAATCAAGCCCATGGGCTTACTTTGACGAATCAACCCAACCTGATGGTTATGGAGGAGGAGCTATCTTGTTTCTATCAGATGATCATTATTTTAAACTAAATATGGGATTAGGGAGAGGCACAAACATTTACTCTAAACTGAACAAACTTAGACTTCTGCTTATTTTCTCTATTGAAAAAGGATGTCGTCATCTTCAGATTTTTGGTGATTCAAAAATTGTTGTAAAGTGGTTCAATCAATATGCAATTTGTCACATGCACACATTCAAAAACATCTTGGATATGAAATTATGATATTAAAAACTCACTTTGTCTTGGTGACATGTAATCATATCTTTAGGGAAAATAACCAGATTGCCGATGGTCTATCCAAAGAAGTTGTAGAGCAACATTATGGTACATGGTTGATACAGGAGCACAAGACACACGATTTTTTCTAGTATTATAATAGGACATTCAACGAATATCATCAATAGGATATATGATCTATCTGACTTCTATCAGTCCATAGTGGGGACATGTTTTTTATATTTATGTGGATGTTTTTGCTATCATATTTTTATAAATATATGTACACAAACTTTATATAAAAAACTATATGTTTGAAAGTGGCAAGCTCTGGTCACTATTTTTTTAATATGCTTTTTTTTAAGCATCTACAGCGTGTAATTTTCAATATTCCACATAATAAAAATATAAAATTTCCTTGAGAAAAAGTTCTTCTAAATATGTTGTAAAAGTTCTTCTAAATATATTCTACAATCTTGAGCTTTTAAAGTATCAAATATTCATTTTCTTTAGAGTTCCATCAGATATAATTCAGAATTATTATCTTCTCAATGGTCATATGTAATTTAATTGTTTTAAGTGTATATTTTTTAGTTAAATTATAATTTTTAATTAATTCAATTATATATATATAATATTTAAATCTTGAGTTTTTAAACTATCAAATATTCATTTTCTTTGGAGTTCCATTAGATATAATTAAAAATTATTATCTTCTCCATGGTCATATTTAATTTTAGGTCTAATTTAATTGTTTTAAGTGTATATTTTTAATTAAATTATAATTTATAATTAATTAAATTTTATATATATAATTTTTAGCTAAATTACAATTTTTTTAAAATTATCTTTGACTATATAAATAAATTCACAAATTCAACATTTTAAAAAAGTCATGAAACAGTACCATTCAAACTTACAACTACAACAAATCCCTCTAAACCTTTAAATAAAATTAATTAAAATTATACTTAAAAATTATCCACCTTGATTTATCTATTATTAAACGCGCACCATCTTGATTTATCTATTAAACCCACATCACAGATCTGACTTCAAATACCCACGCAAAACTTTAAGTTAGGCAACTCATTGTCCAACTGGTTGTACGATGAGAAACGGGTTATGTTTTAGCAATCTGAACAATGAAATATTCTTACTTACCCTTTCTGAGTAGAGATATGAAGAAATAAAGTATTAATTATTTCTGAGTAGAGGTATGAAGAAATAAGTATTAATTTATTTTTTTGACCCTAAGTTTATGTGTCTTGCAGATTTTGTATTAGTTTAAGTTAATCGTAGAATTTGTGTTAACTTAACTAGCAATATGAGTCGTGGACTTTGTTGATTTTGGTTAGACTACTCTCATGATGAAATTTTGCAATAGTTATGAAAATTTACCATAGATATAAAAATCACGTACCTTTTAGGAAGAACATCCCTCTATAAGCATAGTATAAATTAAGCATGAATTTGTATCTAAGCGGACTCTCGAATGTAAAAAACATGGTATTGAGACATTCCCATAAAATTGAGATGTTTTAATTGGTTAGTACTATATAATAGTGTTTATTTGGGATGTATTAATTTATAAAGGATTTCAAGGATTAAGTATATGTTCTTTATGCTTCGAAGCTATGGTGTTTATGCTCGGTAGTTATGGAGTACATATATCATTTATTCTTAATAGGTTCATTTATAAAAGTTATTTGGGATTGAATTATGATACTATTCAACATCAAAGGTAGGTGGTAATAGGGATTGATTGAGGGATGTTTATCTTCAGAGTTCATACAAGAAACACTCAACATTACCCTTACGTATATGTTCTTTATGCTTGGAAGCCATGGAGTTTATGCTTGGAAGCTATGGAGGACACACATCACCTATTCTTAATAAGTTCATTTACAAAGGCTATTTGCGATGGAGTTATGACAATACTCAACATCAAAGGCAGGTGGCAATAGGGATTGATTGAGTGAAAGGCAGGTGGTAATAGGGATTGATTGAGGGATGTTTATCTTCCTAGTTCATACAAGAAACACTCAACATTACGTTTAAGCATATGTTCTTTATGCTTGGAAGCCATGGAGTTTATGCTTGGAAGCTATGGAGGACACACATCACCTATTCTTAATAAGTTCATTTACAAAGGCTATTTGGGATGGAGTTATGACAGTACTCAACATCAAATAGGGATTGATTGAGGGATGTTTATCTTCCTAGTTCATGCAAGAAACACGAGCAACACTACCCTTTTATAGAGAACCAGATAGGAAATAATAATAAAGACTATTAGATACTTCTGGGAGATTGGACCAATTATTAGAAAAGGACACAGAAGAATCACAAGTATATAGACATTTGGAAGGAACTCCCAGCTCGTTTTTGTGATGGGGTGTGTGAACAAAGAAAATTTGGATGCCTAGAATATTTAGTAATGGAACTTGACACTTTTTAATATTTTTGGTGGGAAGAAAAAAGGGGCACAAAAAGGGTGGAAGAACTTATTGCACTATGAAGGACATTAATGTGTGCAAAATGGTTGGCTATTGAGACTTTAAAGATTTATGGGGACTCAAAAAGTATTATAGAATGGGTACAAGGATCTTCTCAATTTAATCCATTCATTCTTACTGCATGGATGAGGACTATTTGGATTCTAGAGCAGACCTTTGAGTAGATCACATACAGGCATGTGTACAGTGAATATAATGGGGTTGTAGGGGTTTTGTCAAAAAGGCCAGCAGAGTATGATTCATTTTTATACATATCAATAAGGTTGAGTAGTAAATGAAAGAACCATAGAGATCCTATAGCATAACATATAATATGCATTTTGTATAAATTGTAATCACCGTTATTAGAAATCCTGTAGCATAGCATATCATATGCATTTTGCATAAATTGTAATGACTCTTATTGAGACAATGACAAAAATACTTAAGAAACAATCAGAAAAATTATATTAATAGATATTCTTGTGAAATTATAGGTAGAATTCCAGAATATGAAAAACAATATATAAGTAAAATTTTCTATTATGCTTTAAATAGAGTTACGGTAATAGATTTATGACAAAAATTGTTTCTTTCATATAGAAACAAAACAAAACAAAAATAAGTTATTGTAATCACTTTTATTAATAAAAGATGATGTTTTTTTACTGAAAAAATAATAAGTTATTGTAATCATTAGCATGAACGTACCTTTGAGGGGAAGATATCCTTCGTCTATGAGCTGAGGCATGGAGAAATAAAGCATGAACCCGCAGGCACTGGTCGTCCAGAAGGCTATTCTTGGAACACCATAATCGTTGGCTGTATTTTGCAAATTTGATAAAAGCCCATCCGACACTATAAAGCTGACTGGAGGAATGTCGGGGCGATTCTGGAGGTTCTCCATCAACTTGCGCAAATGAATATGAGCATTATGTTCCATGGATTTGGCCAGATCGGTAATATCATGCGTACGGCCGTGTTGGGCGGGCAGGCCGTCGGGCACTGTTTCGAATCTTATATTCATCGAAGTATCGTGGGTCATAGGTCCACCAGACTGTGCCAAACGCTCCTGAACAAATTCGGTATTCACAAAAGTGATATAAAAACCTCGTGAGGACAAAACATTGGCCAAGTTCATGAAAGGCTTTATGTGGCCCTGCAAGGGAAATGGAAATAATAACGCATGGGGAGAGCGCTGCTCATCAACTAAAACTGATTGCACTAATTCCATATTCTGTTAACAAGGGGAATTCTACCGAGAGGGGCTTGAATTGTGGAGTGATTGCAGAGATGCGCAGGTATTTATAGATATTTTCATTGTAAATATTAATCATAGTCGAGTCATATATCATAGTGTGAACATATATCTATAGAGATTTTCAATGTAAATATCAAATTGGTATGTAGAATCAAATAGTGCTTATTTAAAATTCTCAAATATTAAACACTAAACACTATGCAGTAAGCTAATTTTACTAACTTTACGATATCTTATCTCTCTCATCTCATGTACTATCTCACCTTATCTATTGAATACTACTGTATTCTAGAAGTAAAGAAAAGTAAACAATCGTTTAGTGATTAATACTACTTTATTCTTTCTCATGGACAACATGTAAAGAAAAGTAGACAATCATTTAGTGCTTAATGAACTCGCAGATTTTATTTTATGTTTTCAATTTTGTTTTTTAAAATCTTCAAACAGATATGAATGTTTGAAAGTTTGGAGCACGAACCTGTCGCAATGCCCTAGAATCACGTTCGAAGAATAGTGATCCATATGAGTCAATATCTGACGTGCAAATTGAAAGGCGTAAGAGACTTAAATTATCTCAAGGTGATGCCTGCGTTTGTGACTTAGGTTATTGTATGGGTTATCCCACAAAGTTGTTGTCAATCTTTTCAGTGGATGTTTCAGTCAAGGTTAACGCCATTGACAATTTATTTTTGATGACATATCAAGTTGTATACTTTTCTTAAATTTGAAGTATCAGATTGAATAATTATATATTATTTTTCATATATGATGGGAACAACCAATTTACGCTTAAATTTGAAGTATCAGATTGAATAATTATATATTATTTTTCATATATGATGGGAACAACCAATTTACGTGTGAATATCAAACTCTTCAGTGACACACTCTGGTTGAATTTTTGGGAAAACTAACAAAACTTCGATGTCTAACGTGACATTCTCTTGTCCGCACTTTTCATAAAACCAACGAAGTACAAAGAAAAAAACATTTCTTAATAACAGTCGTTCACATGCTGGATAAAATATCTAACAAAAATATCGTAAATATCCTTTTCATAAAACCAACGTAGTACCGACCCAAAAAAAAAAAAAAAAACATTTCTTAATAAAAGTTGTTCACATTTTAGATAAAATATCTAACCCAATACAAAAGAGAAGGACCTACGTAAATTTATTCAATCAAAGTAGGAATTTTTTTTGGGTAGAAAAGCCAACAAAATACAAAAATAGAAAACCTTCCATAATAATACTCATTCACATGCATCTTGCATACAATATCTACAAAATACAAAAGAGTAATACATCTTCAAAATTTATTTAGTCATTGAGTATGAAGTCGCAAATAAAATATGCACAGAAAAGAGTAACCTATTTTTAAAATTTATTTAATTATTGAATACGAAATTGTTGAGTGAGAAAGGTAGATTTCCACAACTACCACTTATATAATTATATATAACATTTAGTTTAGGCTCCATCAGTTAGAAAAATAGTAACCTAAAAATAGGTTAATTCACCTTAAACATATATCTCTTCATCACTGGTTTAAATATGTTTATTTATTAAATTTCTCTATAAAATATAATTTCTTTTTGAATATATATCGGATAATTTTTTTGAAGTATATATATATCTATATATATATATAAAACTTTGAAAATATTTTTGAAGGTTAAATTAATTTATTTTAATTATATATAATATTTGTAAAAGATTTCAATTTCATATTAAATATAAAAGAAATTATATATTTCTCAATATTATTAGTTTTAGATATCATTAAAACGTTTTAATTGTAAAAAATAGTTGCAAGAAAATGTTGAGGGAGGTTATTGAAATCTAGAGAAGGCTAAGTACTCAAGATGATGGATGGAAAAGTAAAAAGATCTGAGCCTTTTTCCTCTTAAATGCCTTCTATTCATTTGTTCCCCCTTCATTCTTGGTTTTGATTTGTTAGTTTTCTTTTTTGTTTTCTATTTTCTTTTTTTTGATGTAGGTTTTCTTTCTTATTTTGTAGTTTTTGAAATTCTTAGATTCTCTTTTCAATTTTCTGAGTATTAATTGTTAAATAATAATGATGCTTTTATTTTTATTTTTAATAAAATTTATCCTTTTTTTTCATGAGTCTTGTTACTAATATTTTAATAATTTTTATTTATATATGTAAACTTCATAATCATATAATTTTATATATAGATTAATAGTTTCTTATCTATTTTTTTTTTCTAAGTTGGTTTAATCTACTATAATGGCACATAATATACATAGCTGGCTTCTCCTCCAAGTTGCAAAACTAGCTAACCTGGAGGGAAGAAAAATTCAAAAACACAAAATATAAGTCGCCCGTGACCGGGAAACCGACCCAAAATTGCTGCCCATAAACGGGAAACCAGCATACATTGTTCCAAAAAACTGAAAGTGCAGAAAGGGCTAGTGTTACTATGGTGAATGCAAACAGCGTCTCCATAGTTACATCGATGCTGACTCCAAAAAATAAAAAAGAGAGAAAGAGACATGTTAACCTACTAGCTGTCATCGTGTTTGCTGTCATGTGGCGGAATTTATTCCACAATTGGGCAGCTTTAGTCTTCATCTGGGTCATCTGCAACCTTTTTGTCATCATCCGGGGCTGAGTGCTCTGAAGAGGAGGGAGAGGCAGAGTGTTTTCGTTCCAAGTCCTCGCTTGTAGAGCTACTACTGCTCGTCCCTGCGCTGCTTGAAGTCTGGGAACCTAGTTTCACAGGAAGGGAAGTGGAATTTTTGATTACGGGAGGAGGCTTTACCGACATATTCGATTTCCGCCTTCGCTTCCGGGAACCAGAGCTCGTAGCGCCTGAGGGCTCCTCCTGAAAAACAATCATAATCTTTGTTGTGATGCGCAGCTTGTCTAGTGTGCTGTTGAAATGAAAGCTGGCTTCATTGCTGGCAGATGGCGAATAAGCCCAATCAACTTTGCCACTGGGTGGGTGAGAGCCACTGCTACTCCTTCCTACACCACCCCTGCCTCTGCCACCCCGCCTACATCTCATTCGTTGCATGTGCATCTTAGTCTACCTGCTGAAGTCTAAGAGGGAGCATGAACTGTCGGAAGATTGAGAGGGTGAAGAGGGGGAAGTTGAGCAGGTGGGCGAAAAGGTCTGGGCCAAGAGCGGAGAGGAGCTCCGCGAGGAGGTGAATGGCTAGGACTGAAAATGGTCGCGTGGAGTAGAGCGCTTGGTATCACTGCAGGTGGGGAAAAGCCTGCTTCGCTATAGGACTTGAAAGCAATTCGGGAGAATAAATGGAGATGAGGACTGGAGCGGGAGAGCTAAGGTGAGTTGAAGGCAATGGCGAGATAGTGGTGGATAGGGGTGCTCCATGCCATTGAAGGTGGCCAGCACGTGGAGTAAATGCAACTCGGGGGAGGGAAGATCGTTGAATCAACCACAACAATATCATTTAAGGGTGATGTACAACAATCAGGTGCTGACAAGTGGCCATACCACTTGTTGCCTTCCACAGCCTCCATCGACGACACTCTATTCAACACCCGCATCCAGGAATTGGAGGTCCTTGTGCACCAGAAGAGTGTAGTCATGGATAAGGAAGGCGTCATTCGAATTGTGAAGAGAGCCTGTGAAGAGGAGAAGTTGTTGGTCAACTCCTTTATTGGCTAAGTGATCCGTGACTTTGTTTGCAGTGCGGCAGATATGCTTGAAAGAAATGGCATGAGGAGTTTTGAGCCAATGTTCAACTTGCTCCAGTCTATTCAAAAGGCACCAACTGGAGGCCACTTTAGACGCTGGGGATCCATGTTGAATGCAAGAGACAACCTCAATAAGAATCTGGGAGTCACCTTCAACAACCAGGGGAAAGAAGTTCTCCTTTGCTGCAATAAGGAGACCCTGCCATAATCCTTCAAGTTCAGCTGAGTTGTTGGAATCTCTCCCAAGCGAACCATAGAAAATTTTTAGGATATTGCCATTTGAGTTCCTGAAAATACCTCCATAGCCTACCTTTCCTAGATTGCCTTTGGAAGCGCTGTCAAAGTTCATCTTGATGCTGCTGTTAGAAGGTGGAGACCAAGTACTGGGAGATTCTTGATGAGGAGAGGATTTAGGGAGGGGAGGGCTAAGAGGATTGATGGTAAGGTTCCAATTTTCCCAAATGATGCTTTCAAGGGGAGAGGAGGGAAGGTCTGATTCCTGCCAATGCTGGAGGGCGATGGTTTCTTGAATGTTGTTGCGGATGCTGGACCAGAGAATATCACGAGGAGAGCTTGCATCTTTGAAGATTCTTTTGTTTCTCTCTTTCCAAACGGTCCAGAAGATGAAACCTGGTATCAAGGCCCAAATGGAGTTAAGAAAATTTCTCTTGAAAGGCTCAGTGGGACAGGAGTGAATGGTATTGATGATGTCCCCTTTGCGTCTTCTGGTTCTTTTGCAGCAAACCTCTATATTCTCCCAAAATTAATTGGCCAATGTGCAGGTGTCCAAAAGGTGGGAGGTGTCCTCCTCATGTTGGCACAATTGGGACACCGGGAAGGCCCAATGAAACCTCTTTTCAGGAGGTTGTCCCAGGTGAGAAGCCTCTTCTTTCTTAGGAGGCAAAGGAAAGTTGAAATTTTTGGCCAGATGCTTGGTTTCCATACTTGAATCTAGAGAATGTCCTTTTGAGCTGGCGTCGTGAGTTAGAGTAACTGATATGCTTCTTTAGTGGTAAAGAATCCACGAGAAGTGTACCCCCACCGTAACTTGTCCTCTTGGGTGGAGAATTTGATTAGCCATTGACTTATTCCTTGGTCGATGTCCTCATGGGTTTCATTCTGCCAATGCGTTTGCCATTGTACTACCGGAATCTAATGACAAAAACCCTGTCTAGGTTGCTATTGCCAGAAGAAGTTGACAAGATTGTTTGTAGATTGTTGAAGTGCTGCTTTCCAATGTGGTTTTTGAAACAGATTGGCCAGTTTGGGTAGTTTCTGCCAAGAGTCTTCCCAAAATCTTGTAGAGTTGCCCGAGTTTATCTCCCAAAAACTGTGAGCTTGAACGAAGGCACTGTGTTGTTTTGCAGCGTTCCATATGAGAGAGCCAGTTATATCAGGAGAGATTCTAATAAGATCATCTAGAGGTATACCTGAGGCATATTTGGAAATACATAGCTAGGCCCAAGGAGTATGTGTCATGGAGAGCCATTTCCACCAGATTCGAGCTCCCATAGTGGCATTGCTGTGTTGGGGATCTTGGATTCTCAGACCACCTTCAGATTTGGGAAGGCACACCTCCGTCCATTTAACAAGTGCCCATTTTTTTTTAAGTCCTGTGGATCCCCAGAGGAAGTTTCGTTGGAGATTGCGGATTTGTTTTAGAACCCATTTGGGTGCAGCGAAGAGGGAGAAAAGATACAATGACATTGCTTGGAGTATAGAGTTTATGAGGATGAGGCGGCTAGCGATGTTGAGCGATATAAAAGTCCATGAGGAAAGCCGAGCTTCAAGCTTGTCTAGGAGTTCCCTCCAAGAGGTATGTTTGATTGTAGAGTCTATAAGAGGTGCTCCTAGATATTTTTAAGGGAGAACTGTGATAGAGAATCCCAGAAGCCGAGATATGTTGCGTTGAGTGAGGACTGGAATGCTGAAGAAAAAAAATTGAGATTTACCAGTGTTGATAGTAGTGCCAAAGGGTTCGGAGAAGGTGTCCAGCAGAGATTTGAAAGTTCTAGATTCTTGAATAGAGGGATGCCCGAAGAGCATATTGTCGTCAAAAAATTGTTGATGAGTGATGGGCTGGCTGTCATGAAGGGAGAGGCCTCTGAGAGAGTTGGATGAAGCAGCATGATGAATGAGATGACCTAGCCCTTTAGCCATGAGTACAAAGAGAAAGGGGGAAAGAGGGTCCCCTTGACGGATTCCTCGAGTGGGAGAGAACGGATTAGAGGGATTTCCATTCAGCAAGATGGAGAAACGGGGGGTTGAGATGAGGTGCATAATCCATCTAGTCCAGGTTGGATTAAAACCAAATGCCAGAAGCATTTGATTGATATAATCCCAACTTAATTTGTCAAATGATTTTGAAAGATCTAGTTTTAAGTGCATACCTGCCTTCTTGAGATGTTTCAAAGAATAGACCATTTCATGAGTGAGGATGATACCATCTAGAATTTGACGCCCCTCCACATATCCAGTCTGTTTCGGAGAGATAAGAAGAGGTAGCAGCGGTTTGATCCTATTTGCAACGACTTTGGAGATGACTTTATAAATGACATTACAAAGAGAAATTGGCCTGTACTTGTCCGGTGTACTGGATGTCTCCTCATTTGGAATGAGGGCTATGAAGGTCATGTTGAGGGAAGGAAGGATCTAGTGCAAAGAATGAGATTCCTCAACAAGGGCCCAAGCTTCCCATTTGATCTTCTCCCAGAAGAAGTGGAAGAAATTGGCTATGAAACCATATGGTCTAAGAGCTTTGCCATCTTTAAGTTGGGCCATTGCTTGCTCTACCTCTTGTAGTGAAACCGGATTGAGAAGCATGGTGTTGTGTTCCTCAGTGATTGGCCTTGGTATGTGCTGAGTGATCGCTTGAATAGCATGCCATCTGTCTCCTGCTGGTTCCTGAAGAGTGTTTTAAAATACCCCATAAGTTCCTTTTCTATGTCTGCCTAATCCTCCAGACATTCTCCCTGACTGTTATTTAGGAAAATGATGTTGTTCCACATTCTTCTTTGAATGGTAGATCTATGGAAAAAAATTGTATTTTTCTCTCCATCTTTTAAGCAATGTATTCTTGATTTTTGACGCCAAAGGGTCTCCTCCTGTTGACGTTGCTCATTCAGTTTTGAGTGTAGATCTTTTTCCTGGCCTGCAAGTTCATCCAAATGTCCCTCTGAAATGATGTGCTGCTGTAGATCGTTCATTTTCTGTTCTAGATCTTTATGATGGGAGAAGATATTGTTGAAGTTGTTGTGGTTCCATCTTTTGAGGGTGAGCTTGAGGTATTTGAGTTTTTGTTGGAATTGGAACATTTGGATCCTTCAGGAGGAAGAAATTCATTCCAGGATTTGATAACCATCTCTTTGAAATCGGGGTGGTTGAGCCAGAAATATTCAAATATTCAAAGGTCTGTTGTTGGTTGCTCCTGGTCTCATCCATTGTAGAAGAATTGGCCAGTGATCTGATCCTGTTAAGGGCAAGATTGAGGTGTGCAGACCCCCCCAGGTGAATCGCATTATCCGAGACTAGGAAACGGTCAAGTCTGGAAGCAATATGCTGGGAGCCCCCTCTTTTGTTAGTCCAAGTGTGAATGCCATTGGAGGTAGGGAGATCCATCAACCAGTTGCCCTGAATGAAGTCTTTGAAGTTAATGTTATCCGCTTCTAGTCTAATTCTGCCGCCTTCTTTTTCCTCTAAGGAAGTAATCATATTGAAGTCTCCACCACAGATCCAAAGCAGATGGCGCCTAGAAGAGTTGAGGTCAGCTAAAGAGGATAACAGAGAAAGTTTTTGTCGAGCTTCTTGGGGAAAGTAAATGTTGGTAAAGTGTCCATGGGAGTTGCAACCTACTAGGTGAAACATGGTTTGGATGAAATGATGGGAGGCATGGAAGACAGATAAAGAAATAATCTGTGGATTCCAGATTATTGCAAGCCCTCCAGAGGCTCCGGAGGCATCCACCTTTACAGATCTACTGCCTACCCAAGATTTGGTGAGAATGGATTCAAGAGAATTGTTGTTGCATTTAGTTTCTTGTAGGAAGACAATTGTTGGTCTATATTTCTGAACCATATTTTTAATCATAAGGTGTTTAGAGGGGCTATTGAGCCCTCTCACATTCCACGAGATTAACTTCATGAGGAACTATGTGACATCGACCGATAGAACTTGGTCAACTTGGGATACCTTCTGGATTCCACAAGTATTTCTCCAATAATGATAGTTCTTTGTAGATCGGTCTTGCACCCTCTTTTTTTGGATTCTTTCATTATCTTCTTTCCATCCCATTGGCTACCTTCCCGAATGCTAAGAGAGTTACTTTTCTGAGCTCGTGAGAGGGAAAATTCAAGGCTATCAATCTTCCGAGGGGGAATCTTATCGTAGGATTTCTAGTGGCAAGCTATCTCCAAGCCCAGAATGTCTAGATTGCCTAGATCTATACTTTTTGGTTCCTCCTCCATATGTGTTGGCGTGTTCTTTTCTTCGTTTGTGAAATCTTGCTGAAAGACCATGGTGAGCTGTCCATCGATATCCATCTGGGAGCTTCTGAGAACTATGGCTTTTTCTAGATTGGATTGGGAGGTGGAGGCAAGGTGAATAGGTTTAGCAGAGTCAGAATTTGAAGGAGCAGATTTGGTTTTAGGGGTATTTGAATTTGGTGGGGTAGTTGAGGGTGGAGTGGGATTGCCTTCTTGTGTGTCGTGAGTTGCCAAGGTTTCAAAACTATTGCTGGTTGAGGGGTTATTGGGAGTTGTGGGCGATGCAAAGGATTTTTTGGTGTGTTTCTTCCTGTTGGAGACTTTGGTGAAGCCTTCAGCGTCCTTCCCTTTTGCAGATGCTAAGTTGTTGGAAGGATTATTTAGAGGGAAATCATGATATAAATGGCCATGATCATGACATTTTCTGCAACAGAAGGGAACATGTTCATAGTCTATGGTGTGAATCCATTCAAATTCATCATGAAAGAGACTTACCGAGTCCGTGAGAGCTTTGGCTAGGTGCATGTAAATAGATATCTGAGCATAGGAGGTGTACCTTCTGAGTTTAGTTTCTTCAGCTATCTTGATGAAATCTCCCAGTCCATTGCCAATGTCTTTGAGGGTTTCTTCATCCCAGTATTCTAACGGAAGAGAGTACATGCATATCCATACTGGTGCCCAGTTGAAGTATTCCTTGTCTGGGTTGAATATTTATATCCAATCTCGGAGATAAAGGCCTGCAGAGTTGAAACAATATGGTATTCCATATAAAATATGGTTTTTGTCCTCTAGAAAGTTGAAGATCACTGTGAAGGAACCTTTAGGACCAAGCTGCAGGGTCACATGGCCTTTGGGCTTCCATTTTGAAGCTATCCAACCCTGAAGAACCTTCTCGGTTGGCCATAGGCCTATAAATTTTCCTATCAGAGCAAGATCATTCATGAACTGAATGTGACCATTGATTTGGTGACTCGGAAGATCTATCTTTATGCGTTTTGCCACTATCGAGATGCATGTGGCCGATGAGACTTTTGGCAGTGCTTCAGTAGTTCCTTGGGGGGACTCCATATGCTGTGGTAGGTCATTAAGATTGGCCGCCTCGTTTACAGTTGTAGTAGCGACAGATGACGGAATTTTATCAGAAGCGGTAGTGTTTCTCGGTGCATTTGGATGAGAAGGCGATATGATAGGAGGGGGGGAGGATCCCACCCCTCCCAATGGAGGATCCATGGAGGGAGAGCAGTGTCAAAGTGTTAAGAAGAGCATCGATGAAAGAATAGAGCCATGGGATGAACGGTGAGCAGCCCAGTCGACACTGTTGCAGAGTTGCAAAACCCTAACCAGTCGACTCCAGAACCAATAGTTTCTTATCTATTGATATCTAAACATATTTTTTTTTCTTTACAATTTTTATTTTTTACTCATTCATATATATATATATATATATAAACTACATATTTATTTTTATAGATATTGATATATATTTAATGTTTTATTAAAATATTTATACTAGTCTTTTTAGCTATAAGTGGTTCTCTTTTATTTTTTTCTATATTGTTTTATTTTCATCGTTTATAATTTTTCTCTAGTTTTTATTTAGTTATATCTATTTTTTCTTTTACTATATTTGGTTATTTACTTCTTCTCACACAGACACACATATATATTTATTGATACTTATATATGGGTTATTTTTAATATTAAAATATTTCCTTCTTAACCTTTATTTCTTATTTTATTCCTTTTTGTGTTTTCCCTAAATCTTAATTAATGGTCCGCTGCATGTTATTAATTTTCTCTTTATTTATATTCTCTAATTTATATTAATTATTTTATTTATTGTTCTTAGAAGTTATATTTAGTTGTTACATTAAATTATTTTTATTCATTTTCAACTGTTATTATTAATTTTTTGTTTTTCCTCTACATTATAATCTTCATTCTTACTATTAATTTTTTGATATGTTTCTTTTTTACCCAGTAATTGAAATATAATTGGACTTCAATTACAAAATTTCAAACCCCATAATTGAAATATAATTGGGCTTCAATTACAAAATTTTAGCTACATCCCTTGTTTAAATTTGAATTGTATTCAAATGAGGTAGCATCAAAACTCACATATGCAACAAAGCATCGAAAATCATAATCAACAAAACGACAAGCAAAACCCAATCTAATCTAATCTACAATCACTCAGGTATGGTAATGTGCTTTGTTAAACATAAATACCTGGTAATGTGCTTTGTTAAAGTTTGTGGAAATTGGCCATCAAACATGCACATTAGCTTAAATTTGAAGAAATACATAGGAAAGTAATAAAAACATGATGCAAAAGCCCTATTTCCAATGAAATTCATCACCCTATGAAATTACTTACTTGACTTCTCTTCATTGTAACCTGTATAAAATTGAAGATATTTGTTCCATTGCGCACACTTATATATGGAACATTGAGAGTAGTGTATTACAACAAAAACCAATTTAGATGGCGGATAATCTCATACTAAGTGAGAGATAACTAGCTTAATAAGTATGCCATATGTCTTATCTAATCAACCAAGAGGTTTTAATTTAGTTATTTTCTCAAGGTTTTTCATAAGAAAAGTGCTATGTGATAAGAAATAAGAACAAGAATCTCAAGGTTTAATCAACTTCAATAGCATATCATAATATTAACTATGTATATTGTTACCAATGTTTCTACACCAGAGATGTTTAGAAACATATTTATGATATTAAATTGAGTTGGGAAACCAAAAGTATGTTGTAGAACATTTGACATTGTTTCTTTCTGCAATTGTTCAACCATCATGTCAATAAAACTGAAATATGAATATAGCGTTCCATAACCTATGAAAATTAGTCCATACCATGGATATTAACAAAGAGATACAAAGACTCTAGCATTAAATCATAGTATTGATGTATATGAAAACAAAATTGAGTCTATTTCATGTTCATTTAAAAAAACCATTATTATCGAGTCCACAACATCTTGTATCATTTTGAGAGAGGTTGTACAATAGTTAAGTAATATGGTTATATGTACATTGAGATATGCAGAAAATTTATAAGCATGGCTTCAAAAGAACAAAAACTAAAACTCTTAAGCATAATAATAATGGAGGGTCCATCTTCTCAATGTTATGAAGGATGAGAATATTCATGTAGGATGAGAATATTCATATTTAGGACACAACTACATGGACCCTTGGGAGAATATTTGAATTTTTATACAATTCAACAATGGAGACACCCATAATCACACAATTAAATTTACCACATATCCTATCAATTCTACTTAAAGTCATCATGCTTAAGCTAAATGAAACTTTGGAGATGCACAAACTATCATCAGAAGGAAAAGGAAAAAGAAATTATTTTCAAGCACTTATGTGGTTTCTTGCAAGCGATCATTCAAAAATTGTGTGCTTCTGAGTCAACTAGGTATTGTAATCTACAATATACCCTTGTTGGGGTAGATATTTGCATCGTTGAAGTGATAAATTTTTGTCATGTCTCTATATTGGAGAGAGATGGAAGAAATAAAAGTATGAGTTTAACAAACTATCAATGAAATAAGAGTTAAAAACCAAATATGCAGAAAGAGGTCTACTCTTCCTTGATGAAAAATTCCAAGTTTGAATTGTGATGCCATAATTAAAAAAGGAGCACTTTTCTCTACCTTACCATTTAGTTACCCAAAACCTTGCACTAAGGAGGAGTTTGATCTACTCTTCGTAGATGAAAAAGTCCCAAGTTTGAATTTTGATGCCATATTCCATAAGGCATTTAATAAAGTAAAAAAAAGTTGAAATCTTGTGAATATATTTAGAATTTTGGCTTCTATGATCCATCATAAATATTTAGAATTCTCTTGATAATAATCACATGCAATAGAACTAAATAGATATTACCGTGATATTCATTCAATTGACTCACTCCCCACCACAAGGATGAAACATATAGTTTCATGTTATCTGACCAACACAATAATAAAAGTACGAATGAGGAAAGGTTTATTATGCCCATAACAAACCTTAGTCGATGGGGGTCATTGGATCCATGCCCTAGGAACCAAGGTTGAATATGTTGTTACCTCACCAAGGAAATACACAATTCAAATCAAGAGGTGAACCGAATCCAATCACCTAATGAAAGATGAAATGACACAGACACATCTAATGAAAGATCAAATAAAACAGATGGAGGATAGGAGGGAAGGACAAGAGTTGTTCTCAAAGGGGAAATCCTTAAGGCGTAATAAAAACCTATTATAAAACACTTACAAATACCATTACCATTATCAAATAGATAGTTTATTTAAATTCAATGATAAATACCTTTCATTTATTTGTATTGATATACATCTTAGGTTATCATTATTTATGATATATCAAAATGATATCAATTTCCATAGTTAATATTATAATTTTTTTTGAAATTATTATAAAAAAGTTATATTTTAATATCATTATTATTATAGATATTAAGTTTTTTTGTAATTTTGACACGACTATATCTTCAACATGTCCAATATATCAGCTTGATCGGGGTGGGGAATTGAACTGGTGACTTCACATCAAGTAATTCCTTAAGAAAACAAAATAAAAATCTTAAGCACACCAATAATGGAGGGTCCATCACCTAATAATCTTACACTTCTTGTTAATGTTTCTCTCAACTTTATTATCAATGTTATGAAGGATGAGAATATTCATGTTAAGGACACAAATGCATCGATCCTTCAGAGAATATTTGAATTTTTACACGGTTCAACATTGGAGACACCCATAATCACAGAGTGAATTTTACCACATATCCTATCAATGCTATTTAAAATCTTGAAGGATGCACTGAATGTTTCTATGAATATGCAGGGGGAAATTCCTATGCGCTCTCTCATTTTTTAAGAACATTTTTTAGGCTCTTCTTGATGCAACACATAGGGACAATGCAAGTAAATAGAGGTTGTAGAATGTAGAATATGAGAATTTTAATGAGGTTTTTCAATGTTAAACTAAAGACGCAACTGCTATTGTTATGCAACTTGTTCCTGTCATAATGCTTAAGCTTAATGAAACTTTGGAGATGCAGAAACTATCGTCATAAGGCAAAGAAAAACAAAATCATTTTCAAGCACTTCTATGTGGTTTCTTGCAAGTGATCATTCTAAAATTGTGTGCTTTCGAGTCAACTAAGTATTGTATTCGACAATATACCCTTGTCGAGGTAGATCTTTACACCGCTGAAGCGACAAATTTTTGTCCTACACATATTGGAGAGAGATGGAAGAAATAAAAGTATGAGATGAACAAACTATAAATTAAACAAGAGTTAAAAATTATGAAGAAAACCAAATATTCAGTAAGATATCTACTCTTCCTTGATGAAAAAGTCCAAGTTTGAATTTTGATGCCATAGTCCAAAAAGGAACACTTTTCTCTACCTTACCACAATATATTTATTTATATATTCCCAAACACTTCATGATATGAAGAAAGATCAAATCACTAAAGTGATACTTGGAAAAATCACCATTTTTCACAAGAATGGGCAATCTTATTAATCTCTCCTTCTCTCTCTATTCCTTCTTAAAGCTTTCCCATGTCAATGATGAGGATGTTGATTTGATGATCAAGTATTTTTAAGGAGAGTCACTCAAAATGATATTTTTAAGGAGAGTCACTCCAAAAATTTGTTAATATTTTATTATTAATAAAGATAATTCTTTTTAATGAGTCACTCAAACCGTTGTTAATATTTTATTATTAATAAAGATAAAGTAACAAATTCTTACTAACATGACAAATTCTTTTTTGATAAAATGCAATCAAAATATATTATGTTTTCTCAAGAACATAAAAATACTATTATTACTTACTAACATGACAAATCCTTTTTTGATAAAATACAATCAAAATATACTATGTTTTCTAAAGAACATAAAACACCTATTATTACTTTATTACTTTCTTCTTTGTGTGTAAGAGATGGTACCTAAATATGGATCACCTGAATACCATTTTAAATTGAATAGATAGAATGTCCCATTGCACATGTTATATGTGTGTGTGTGTTACAAGGTTTGAAGTAGTGTTAGTATTTTATACTTTGGTATTTTTTTTAGTTTTTTTTGTTGGTTGAAATCCAACAAAGATTTTTTGAACATACAAGTTTAAATTACGTAATTTAAATAACATTCAAAAATACAATTTAAACAATAATATTATACATATAGAGAATTTTTTTTTTCCAAATTTTTCACTTTAAAATTTTCACTTGAAGAAATTTAATATCTATTTACTCATGTTATATCAGTGCTTAAGAAGGATCTGCACTAGTTAAATAGTTGAAAAAAAAAAGAAAAATCACTGTTATTACATATTTCCCAAACAATTTTGCACCCTTCATCCTATTTAAAGAATAAAAATATCTATCAATGAAGATATGTCATTTCCCTACTTAGTCATGTAAATATGTGATTTCACAAAATGTATATTTAGTGAGTGTTCATTGTATTGTTTTCTCATTAATCTAAGTTAAGTTCTAAGAGACGTGTTTGGCCATAATGACAATTTAAGTATTCACCATAGTTAAAAAAAAAAAATTAAAAAAATTAAAAAAAAAAAAATTAATGTTAGTGTAAAAATATATATATATAATTCATTTTCATTACAATTTAGAATTTAATGGACTAGTATAATAAATGTTTTGATTCTTTTTTTTTCTTTTTCTTTTTTATTTACAAAATTATATAAAATAATATTACCCTTGGAACAAAAAATTAATTATTTTTTAAATTTTAAATAATATGAATTATAAATTTACTTTTAAATTCTACCTAAAAATACAAAGAATATATATTACTCACATGAAAAATCATTTTTTGATAAAAGGCAATCAAAATGTATTATGTTTTCTTAAGAGTCACTCAAAACATTTGTTAATATTTTATTATTATTAACATGAAAAATCTTTTTTTTGGTAAAAGGCAATCAAAATATATTATGCTTTCTCAAGATTCACTTAAAACATTTGTTAATATTTTATTATTAATAAAGATAAACTCACAAATTATTACTAACATGACAAATCTTTTTTTTGGTAAAGGACAATAAAAATATATTATGTTTTCTCAAGAACATAAAACATATATTATTACTTTCTTACTTTCTTTGTTTTGTGTGTAAGAGATGGTACCTTGAAACTATATATATATATATATATATATATATATATATATATATATATATATATATATATATAAAATATTTTTATGTAAACTATGTAAAAGATTTTATGGTTAAAATGTTTGAAGTAGTGTTAGTATTTTACACTTCGGTTTTTTTTTTAGTATAATTTTTTTTGGTTGAAATCCAAAGATTTTTTGAACATGGATATTTAAATTATGTAATTTATATAAATTATAAAAATACAATTTAAATTGTATTTTGAATTTTATATAAATTACAAAATTTAAATATCTATGTTCAAAAAATATTTGTTGCATTTCAAAAAAAAAAAATACTTAAAAAAATATCAAAGTGTAAAATGCTAACACTACTTCAAACATTTTAACCATAAAACTTATATATATATATATATATATATATATATATATATATATATATATATATATATATATATATATATATATAATTTTTCCTCATGTTAGATTAACGTTCTTAAGAAGGATTCACACTAATTAAATAGTTGAAATTAAAAGAAACCACTATTATTAAACATTTCCCCATCAAACAATTTTTCGCCTTCATCCTATTTGAAAAATAAGAATACCTATCAATACAAATATGTCATTCCACACAATGTCCAACTATTTGGTTGGTATACATACTGGAATCAGTGTGTGTAACACCCCGTTTCATGATTAAGTATCATGAACGAACTTTATGATAGATTAATATTCCTTTTAATAGAACTGACTAACCAATATGATATTGGTTAGTAGGATTTGAATTTAATTATAATAAAAGAAAATTTGAATGATTTTTTGGAGTAAAAGAAATTAACTGAATGGTAATTGTTTCCAATATTCCAGAGTAAAAGTAGAGACAACTATGACACTTACTTTCCAAGAAAAGGATATATTGAAAATCTCGAGGAAGCGAAAGGGTTATGTTCAGAAAGATGCTAAGGATTTGTTGACACCTAATCCTAAGGGGTTGGGTGAGATTGTATATTATTGTAATTTAATAAATAAGGAAGGCCAAGAGTCATTGGGAAGTGAATCCCAATAGCCTCACCTCCATGTATAAGTACACACACAATCTCCATCTAATACACATTGAGTTTTGCGGAGTTACCTCCTGGTCTGACATGGTATCAGAGCCAGTCCTATTTTTGGCATTATTGCCTTTGGTGTAACTCCCTCATGTTCTACATTTTTGCAAACTGTCATTGTGCATTGAGTTTTCTGTTTTACTGCTCTTGGAATTCTGGCACTCCTGGAATAATTCTGCAATTTTTTTTCTACACAACCAATCATTTCTCCAAGAAGTAAATGAAACATTAAACAAGTCTTCAGTTACTCCATTGTTACAATGTGCTACAACATAATGAGTGGATTTAGGTGCTTTATCTTTGTCTCTGCCATGAGTTTTACCTTTTTCTTGATTCCTTTGCTGCTTAATTTCATCCCAAGGCAGCTTACATGTAGATGCATCATGCCAGTCTTTATTGTAGCATATGAAATAAAGATCAGATTTTTCAGTTTGAGTTTGTCTGGTCCCCCCTTCCTCTGAAATTTCTTCTTCCTCTTCCTCTTCGGCCACCTCTTCTTCTGGAAGAATCTTGAGAATGACTCTTCTCTCTATGTGCAAAGCATACAGCCTCTTTAGAAGATAGAGGGGCTGTCATATTTCCAAAATATTTCTGCACATTCTGCCTACTTTTGTTTCTGCACACCACTGTGCAATTTCTGCTCAAATTCTGAGCACAGTTAAATTTAGTGTAAATTTTTTTTGCTATTCACACTCATTCCCATTCGCTCATCCCTCTGCTCTCCCTCACACTCCTCAGACCTCCCTCACGCTCACGCTCACAGCACCCATCCCCATCACCCGATCTCGTCCGCCCTCCCTCACCCTCTCTTCCCCACCCCCTCACCCTCTCTCCCCACCCACTCACGTCCCTCACCTGCTCTCCCCAGCCCTACCCTCTCATGGCCCTCACCCATCTCTCCCCACCCGCTCTCCCCAACCCTCCCCGCTCACTGCCCTCACCCGCTCTCCCTAACCCTCCCCGCTCACGACCCTCACCCATCCTCCCTCCCCTCTCACGCGTCCCCCCTCCCCTCTCATGACCCTCCCCACAACCCCTCCCCTCTCACGGCCCTCCCCACCTGCTCATGGCCCTCACCCATCCCCCCTCCCCTCTCACGAACTTCCCCACCTCCTCACGGCAGCACACTCCTCCCAACCCACCATCCATCTCAACCCACCGTCCCCTCCCCTCTGTGGTTTCTTTTATTTTTCGTCCATAATATCATTCTATTTTCTTTTACACAGTTTTCCCTTCCCCAGAAAATACCTTCCCTAGTAATCACCTCCCCCAGAAATCACCCCCCTCAGATAATACCTCTGTTTTTTTCCCCAATTTTTTTACCAAAAAAAAAAAAAAATTGCAGAATTGAAACCAGAATTGAGTTTTTACCCAACAAAGTATTTTTTTTCCTTCAAAAGAATGCATTCTCATATCTATTGTAGGATTTGTTCTCTCCGACAAGGAGAACTATCCTGAATGGTCTCGGAAAATCAAGCACACTCTAATTTTTAATGAGCTATGGAGAGAAATTTGTGAAGGAGAAGAAGACCTTCCACCAGCAAAGCCCACTTCAGACAAGGAGATTGCCATTTGGGAAAACAAGAACTGCAAAGCCTATGCCTTGATTGCAGCTTTCGTAAATGAAGAGGTGAGTTGCCATATTACACCATTTTCAAATGCCTGTCAAGCCTTGAGCAAGCTAAAAGAACTCTATGACTCACATTCAGAACTTGAAATTGTTCAATTAATGATTAAGTTGTTAAGTCTAGAATTGAAAAATGATGATCCTCTTGCTTTAGCTTCAGAAGTAAGATCTATCATGCATGACATTAAGATCACTGGTGCAGATGTTGATATATCTCTCATAGCATATGTTAAGACTTTGTATCCCACTTACTCACATTACCTTGAGTCATTGCAAGCAAGTGGAAACCTCACGAAAATCACTTTTGAGTCCCTTGAGAAAAAGTTTGAAGAAAGAGAGAAAGCTTTTGGAAAGATGACAACCCCTCTGTCTTCTGAAGAGGCTGTATGATTTGCACATAGAGAGAAGATTCATGCTCAAGATTCTTCCAGAGGAAGAGGTGGCTGAAGAGGAAGAGGAAGAAGAAATTTCAGAGGAATGGGGGGAAGACAAACTCAAACTGAAAAATCTGATCTTCATTGCATACGCTGCAATAAAGACTGGCATGATGCATCTACATGTACGCTGCCTTGGGATAAAATTGAGCAGCAAAGGAATCAAGAAAAAGGTAAAACTCATGACAGAGACAAAGGTAAAGCACCTGAATCCGCTCATTATGTTGTAGCACATTGTAACAATGGAGTAACTGAAGACTTGTTTAATGTTTCATTTACTTCTGGGAGAAATGATTGGTTGCTAGATTCAGAAGCAACATGTCACATCACATTTAGAAAAGATTTTTTTGAAGAATTTACTGACAAAGTTGATGGAGCAGTATAATTCGCATATAAATCCAAACTAAAGCCATCAGGGCTTGGCACAATTAGGCTTAAGTTTCCTGGTCTTCCAGATCATCTTCTAGATGAGGTTCTATACCTCCCTGAGTTGAGGAGAAACTTGCTATCCTCAGTACACATCAGCCAACAAGGACACTCCATTCACATGTTTGATGGCAAGGTTGAGGTCATAAAAGCATCAGATCGCTCACTTGTCATGGAGGGAATAGAAGAAGGAATACTCTTGAAGCTACAAGGTTCCTCTGCTCATGCACAAAATTTTGCATTCAGTTCACATCATGATGAAGGTACATTCCCATCAAGTCTTTTATGGCATGCTATATTTGGACACTTAAAATATGACAACCTTCAATTGTTGAAGAAAAATGGTGTTAATGGTACAATTCCTAGGAAACTTAAGCAATGTGATGCTTGTATTCTAGGAAAGCATAGCAAACAACCATTTCATGATTCACATTCCAGAGCACATAGAAAACTTGAGCTTATTCATTCATATTTATGTGGCCCTATGCTTGTTGCTTCTACAAATGGAAATAATTATATGATGACATTTATTGATGATTACACCAGAATGTGTTGGGTTTACTTATTGAAGAACAAGTCTGATGCTTTTCAAACATTCAAGAATTTTCATGCATGGATTGAAAATGATGCACAAACTCATATTGGATCTTTACGTACTGATAATGGAAAAGAATACACTTCAAACGAATTTGAAATTATCTTCATCAACATGGGATCAAACATCAAACAACTATGCCTTATAATCCCCAACAGAACGATGTAGCTGAAAGAATGAATAGGACAATTTTAAATATGGTTCGCTCCATGATGTTTTATAAGAATGTAAAATTGATGTTTTGGGCTGATGCAGTTCTATGTGATGTATACATAAAGAATATGTGTCCTTCAAATTCAATCAGAAACAAAAATCCTTATGAAATGTGGCATGGACACATTCCTTCGGTAAAGCATTTCAGGGTCTTTGGTTCCACCTGTTATGCTTTGATACCCAAGGTACAAAGGAATAAACTTGGTACTATAAGTCGAAAATGTATCTTCTTGGGGTATTCCAATACCTCCAAAGGATATCGTCTCTATGATGAAGTCAATAAGAAGTTTGTAATAGCAAGAGATGTCATATTCCTTGAATCTTCCAAGACTGACAATGTTGTTGAGTGGCAACTTGATCGCCTGGATAGATTCACACATGAAAAGTATTTTCAAGAATTTGATAATCAGATTCCACATCTTGAAGGGGGGATTCCTATACTAAATCAATCTATGGAATAATTTTCCGAAGCACTTTCTCCCCCACCTGAGGAACCAACCATGGATGACACCTTGAACGATGTGATTGATAGAATTGAGAGATGGAATCTTGATTCAATTCCAACTCAGTCAAATGAGAAGCCCGAGCCATCTTAGAAAGGTCCCCCCAAATGGCTGACAAAGGCACTAGAAAATGTTTGTCCCGATGAGGTTGGAAAGACAGGAACAAGAAGTTCCACTAGAAAAAACGAAGGTGATGTAGATAATTCTGATTCACCTGATGATATGGATATTGCTTATAACTGTGAATTGAGTTTGTCTACAGATTACGAACCAACTTCCTTCAAAGAAGCCACTTCTCATGATGAATGGAATAAATCGATGCAAAAGGAATATGATGCCTTGATAAAGAATGGCACTTGGAAGCTAGTTGATCCTCCTTTGGGAACCAAACCAATTGGCTGTAAGTGGGTCTACAAGAACAAGTAAAAAGCAGATGGCTCACTTGACAAGCACAAATCCAGGCTTGTGGCAAAAGGTTTTGCATAGAAAGAAGGGGTCTATTATGAAGAAACTATTGCTCCCACAGCAAAATGGGCCACCATTCGGACTCTCTTTGCCCTAGCAGCTTAGAAGGGATGGAAATTCCATTAGATGGATGTAAAAAATGCCTTTTTGAATGGAGATCTAAAGGAGAAAGTTTTTATTTCCTAGCCAGAAGGATTTGTTGTGAAGGGCCAAGAACACAAAGTATGCAAGCTTATAAAATCCTTGTATGGCCTCAAGCAAGCACCGCGAGCCTGTTATGAGAAATTAACTAAGCATCTTCTGAAACTTGACTTCAAACATTTTGATCTTGATGATGCAACTTTGTTTGTTAAGAAAGTCGGAAAAACAATTGTATATCTTGTGGTGTATGTAGATGATCTTTTGATGACAGGGAAAAATGAAAGTTGTATTTCATCCATAAAGAAAGAATTGAAGAAAGGTTTTGAAATGACTGATTTGGGTTATGTTCATTACCATCTGGGTATTGAAGTAACTCAACATCCTAAATTTATATTTCCTTCTCAGAGAAGTACATTGGAGTTCTTTTGAACAATTTTGGCATGGATGAATGCAATCCCTTAACCACTCCAATGGAACAAAACATGAAGCTCATATCCATTGAAGGGAAGGAATTCGAGGATGCAACGAAGTATAGACAGCTTGTTGGAAGTCTTATCTACCTGACTACCACCAAACCAGACATCTAATTTTCTCTTGGAATCCTCTCCAGGTTTATGCAAAAACCTTGTGAAGGACATTGGTCTGCTGCAAAAATACTTTTAAAGTACTTAAAGGGGACTGAAGACTTTGGACTCAAATATACACAAGTAGGCGATTTCAGCTTGATCGGATACTCTGATTCAGACTTTGACGGGGACAAAGAAACTGGGGTGTCTACTTTAGGTTATACCATGAGTCTTGGATCAGGAGCTATCTCATGGAGATCATGCAAACAGTCAGTTCCAGCAGATTCCACAACTGAGGCAGAATATGTGGCAGCAGCTGAAGCACCAAAGGAAATTGTGTGGCTGAGGAAAATCCTAGAAGAATTGTAGATGAAACAAATGAATTCAATGCCACTCATGATCAACAACACTTCTGCAGTAAAGTTGGCCAAGAACCCGAAGTTCCATGATCGAACAAAGCACATAAATACAAAATATCATCTGATTCGACATCATTTTCAGGCCAAAACCATCCATCTACATCATTGTTCCACAAATGAGCAGACCACAGACATCTTCACCAAAGCACTTGGAAGAGAAAAGTTTGAAAAGTTCAGAACGATGCTTGGACTCACCAACATCCCTTCAGATTAAAGGGGGAATGTTGACACCTAATCCTAAGGGGTTGGGTGAGATTGTATATTATTGTAATTTAGTAAATAAGGAAGACCAAGAGTCATTGGGAAGTGAATCCCAATAGCCCCACCTCCATGTATAAGTACACACACAATCTCCATCTAATACACATTGAGTTTTGCAGAGTTACCTCCTGGTTTGACAGGATTAAAAAAATGCAAATTGATTAGGATTTGTCCAGAGCTGGTAGGTTTTCCAGTGGAGCTCTAGACCCTGAGAAGTATGGACTAGATTTGAAAAGTTATGAGGCCTATCTTCTCAACAAAAAAAATCTGTTGCATAAGGCTCTGGAGAGGAGCACGGGGGGAGTAGAGGACGTGATTTCCTCTCTCACACTTGGGTGGACCACCAGTTAACAGTACAGGATATTGAGATAAGTACAAAATGAATATCTAATTTTCCATTTTACTGTGCATGACAGAATAGGAATGATATGAGAAAAGAAACTAGTTTTTCCCACTGTATTGATAAAAATGAATATGAGTATTCTGATATTTAATGCTGGGATATTATTTACTTTAAAAATATAAAATAGAAAGTGTGGTTTTTAAAGCCTGAATGAGATAATATGGGTGAACAGACTTAAAGACTTAGTACATGAAAGTTTACTAATTGAATGAAGAAAAGGGGAATATTTTAACGAAAGATTTATACTGTAAATGCCATATCATTTCCCAAATAAAAAAGGGTTGAACATATATTATGTCCGAAAAACTTTAAAATATTCCTAAATAATTACATGTTGTAGAAAAAAACTAGAAAATAAGAGTTTCCTATAATTGTAAGGGCACTGGGGTTTAGCACCGAGCCCTATAGAGACAAGGAAAGGGTCATGGTCCCCTGGCTGAGACATGTATGCAACCATTGCTACTCTATATTATATTATATAAGCAAAAGACGATTTAGAAAGTTTACCATAGCAATTCTTGTAACATAAATGTCTTAAAAAATATAGCAGAGTAATAGAAATCACAAAATACAGTGTGCATGTCGACATAGAAAATAACTGTATCTAGCAATAGTAAACTGTTAAGTATCAACATATAAACTTTCACATATGGCGAACTAAAAATTTCACATATGGCGAACTAACAATATACATACATGAATTTCAGAAAATCCATAGATAAAACTTGAACCCAGAAATATCATAACCAATCAGAAAATAACCAAAACAGGGTTCTTAAATTAAAACCAGTAAATCTCTGAATTCATATCATTTACAATTCCAAAATGATGAATTTAAGTCTCCATTAAAAGAATTCGACATAGGGGCTTAAGAGCCTGTGTAGCACATAACCTTCATAGCATAAAAGAAAATTACAGATAGACCGTCGCTAGAAGCACAGATAAACACGAAGATCAAAACGTGTCCTAATTAATATTCAAGTCGGAACTCCATACAAATTGTATGTTGGCGCTGTCGATTTTTGAGGTACCCTGTATGCACAGGGGTTTACCCTCAATCAACATAAAGAAACAAACATGTGCTTATAATGGCCGGACTGGAGAATTAGTCGAGACTTACCGGTAAAAACTTGACGGAGGAGTTGGAACAAGAGCCAAGCTTCCCTTGGGGGAATTGGATTGAAAACCCATACTTGGAAATGAAGTAAATTACAAAGGATAAATTTAATGATATAATTCCGAAGAAACAACTTAGAAAAGAATAAGTATCGTGAAATGGAATCGTTTATGCAATATTACCTGGGGTTTTTGTGTTGCAGAGCCCTTTTCTGTTCTCACATCACCGTAAAACGGAGCATCTATCTGGCAAGACCGAGCACAGAATATCCTCCACATAAGCAAGAGAAACACAGGTACTGTCAGCGGTGAATGAACCAGATATAAATCTAAACTCAAAATAACATAAACCTTCATCAATATGAAAAATATAATAGGGAGTAACAGTAAACATCAGAGACGAGCTCATCTGGGTAAGTTTCAAAATGAGAAAACCCTTTTCACAGTATTAAACAACGACGTAGTGTGAGGAGAAATATTACCTATGCATGGTATGGCGGATGCAGCACGACGGAAGGCCATCACTCTTCATTAACCGATGCCCTCATACCAGTAGGAACCTAAAACTGAAAAACCAAGAAAATTTGCAGATCAGAATGAGAGCCAAGCACAACGAAAGAATGAGACAAAATTTTCACGCTCAGGTGGAGTAGTTAACCTAACTACTTCTGAAGCACTCGGATTCGTTGGATCTAGGGTTAAACCAATCTATGGATGAGATCTCGCCAACCGACGGTTGAGGACAGATGTACAACCTCGGTACTTAAAATATCTAGGTGTCTATTGAACAATTAAATCATAATCCCAAACCAAATCGTAGAGTTAATAATTGTCTGCAAACCATATGATTCATTTCCTAGTCATATTAATTATCGCACGAAATCAAATGTACAGGGAAATCAAAGATCCGATCATATATACCGAGAAACGAAATTAAGTCGTGGTACCCTCGGGTTGTATATATATATAAAGTGTAAAGGGTAAATACGCTATGATGCTGACATGTATAATGCGATGTAAGTATGTATATCGGACCTTTGTTGTAAATAAAATTAAATGTAAAGTTTATGCCTTTATACGTATACATAAAGTATGCTTTATAGATGATATGGAATTAATATATATAAATTGTATATATAAATCATGCTATTACAAGGTGGGATTTAGGAGTAAGTGACTAGAGAACTTGGTTCATAATTTATTATTAGGGATCTAGCTGTTATTAAGAGATGTGCCAAGTTTAACCTAGGTAATTTTTTTATTTTTTTTTGGGTTGATTTTGTTTAAGGTCAATGGATGTGACCAGTGGTATCACATCATGGTTACACGCTGGGGCCAGATGGGCTAATGTGATAACATGGATGTTTTCATTTTGTTCTTGTGTTGAAAATTGTGCACAGTGATAGAAAAGCTAACAAGAAGTTGCAATGAGGAGAGGGACTAGTCATCAAATGCCCATAAATATAGGGGAAACCCATCCCTTGCTCAATCCTGAAGTCAACCCAGAAATGTGGGTGCAGTTAAGCGTGGACCAACACCAACAAACCAGTAGAATACTGGAGGAGCAACAATTCCAGACAAATAGATTGTTGGATACGGTACAACAACTTCATATAGAGATGACTTGAGTTCGAAGTGATAATGAGAAGTTAATGAGAGATTAAGAAAATCTACTTAAGAGCCTCTTGGATAAGTAGAACCATCACACTGCACATCCTAGTCCGGAAAGGGATACCCATGGAGAAGGTGAGAAACAACAACAAGTACATGATAACCCAGAGGGGAGTCGTACTCAATGAAGTAACAAGAGTAGGACATATAACGAAGCCGAATCTAGTAATATTTCATATCAGCAAGAACTGAAGAAACAAAAAGTATAATTACAAGGGGAATCGAAAAATCAAACCTCCTACAATTGATGGAGAGGCTGAGGAGATGGCGGAGGCTTGGATAGTAAATATGAATAAGTACTTCGAAGTTTATGAATACAACAACAAACTCAAAGCTCACCTAGCTATCTACCCATCGAGAGAAAAGACTACATTATGGTGGGAGGAGGTGAAAAATCTATGTGGAATCGAATATAAGAACATGAAATGGGATGAGTTTCAGCAGTATTTTAAAGATAAGTACTTGACTGAACGCTTTTATGATGAGAAAACACGAGAGTTTCATGATCTGAACTTAGGAAAAATGTCTATGGATGAATTTGTCACAAAATTTACCTCTCTATTAAGATATGTACCATATTTTAGAGATGAAAAAAGTGAAGGTACAATGGTTCTTGAGCAGCCTGCATGCTCACATGAAAGAAAGAATCGAGTTTGTGAACCCAAAAACCATGGATGAGGTGATAAGAAAAGCTAGAATGTTTTATCAATAGTCCAAGGCTAAGGGGGGAATTGGTAAATGTTGTCCACCTAAGAAATGACAGAAGGGCCCCTCAAGTTTTAAAAACACTAGATCAGAAAATTATAAAAACACTACGAAAAATCCAGCAAATAAACAAATTGGGAGAAATCAGCAAAAACCTAGATGGGCAACTAAAGAGCGTCATACGGAGGCTTCTAGTAGGCCTGACCTTATATAGTCACAAAAATCCCCATTGCAATGTTGGGGATGTGGTGAAGCGCATTATTTAAAGAATTTCCCTCATCGAGGGAGAAATGAAGTGGAAGCCAACCTGCAAGAGGCATCTACAGTGGGAGATGTGGTGCGCAACATACCCAGGATCAATGTTGTTGTAGAAGATAAATAAGCAGATTTTTAACCAACCATGATTGAACTAGAAGGTAAGCTTCAAACTCAATATATTTCCATTTTGGTTGACCTTGGTGCCAATTTGAGCTATATAAACCCCCGCATAGTTGAAAATTTTAAATTGCAAAATCAGAAATTTAAGAATCAATTGTTGGTTCAGTTGGCTACGGGGACCAAAAGGAGAGTTAATGCCAAAGTCCCAAATTGTGAACTAAACATAGGGGATCAACACATAACTGTAAGTTGAACATATTACCTTTGGGTTCATATGATATTTTATTGAGTATGGACTGGTTAGAAAAAGATTGGTCGTTAGTGAATTGTAAAGATAAAGTTATCTACTTTAAATATGAAGATGGTACACGACAATAATTGCAAGGAATTAAGAAACCACTTCAATTACGCCCCATTACAACATCTCAATGGATTAAATGTATTAGAAAAGGGTGGCAGCTCTATGAAATTAAGGTGGGTTTCTCAAATTCCAAAGATAAAACCCTCATGTTATACAAGAATTTATGGATGTACTTCCGGAGAGTATTCCAGGACTGCCACCAAGACGAGATATTGATTTCACAATAGAATTAATATTTGGGGCAACACCTTACAGAATGACTGTACCTGAGTTGACAGAGTTAAAAATTCATCTACAAGAATTAATGGATAAAGGATATATTCGGCCAAGTGTGTCTCCTTGGGGAGCACCGATGTTGTTTTTTAAGAAGAAGGATGGGACTATGTGTATGTATATGGACTACCGACATATTAATAAGTTGACTGTAAAAAAAAATCATCCATTGCCACACATAGATTACTTGTTTGACCAAGTAAAGGGGGCAACAATATTTTCAAATATTGATTTAAGACCGAGATATCACCAAATACAAATTAAGGTTGAAGATATATCAAAAACAACATTTCGTACCCGCTACAGGCATTATGAATTCTTGGTATTACCGTTTGGGTTAACTAAAGCACTAGCAACGTTCATGAGCTTGATGCATGGCATATTTCACCCATTCTTGGATAAATTTGTTTTGATCTTTATAGATGATATACTAATCTACTCTAAAAATATGGAGGAACACAAGGAGAATTTATGTGTAGTGTTGAAGATGTTGTGAGAACATCAACTATATGCTAAATTTAACAAATATGATTTTTACAAAGAGCAGATTTAGTATCTGGGACATGTGATATCAGCTGAAGGGATTTCAATAGACCCAGAAAAGATAAAGACGATCATGGAGTGGAAAGTTCCTAAGAATGTGGCAAACATATGTTCGTTTATGGGATTGGTTGGTTATTATCGACGTTTCATCAATAACTTCTCTAAAATATCTTTTCCTATTACCTCCTTGCAGTGGAAAGGAAAATATTTAAATGGACCCAAGAATGCCAAAACAGTTTTGAGAAATTGAAAGAACTATTAACCACTACCCCTGTATTGAAAGTGGCATATCCAAGTAAGGAGTTTGAAGTATGCACTGATGCCTGCAAAGAAGGATTTGGAATATTTTTTACCCAAGAAGGTAAAGACATTGCATACGAGTCTAGGAAGCTAAAGGATCATGAACAAAGGTACTTTGCGTATGATTTAGGGCTAACAGCAGTAGTGCATGCCTTGCAGGTATGGAGGCATTATTTATTGGGGAAGAGAATTGTATTAATAACATATCATAGCAGTTTAACTAGGTATTTTAAGAAAGCTGATTTGAATGTTGGCCATGAAATATGGAGTGCATTCCTAAGTGAATTTGATTTTGATATTCAACATGTAAATGGAAAGGAGAACCGTGTTGCTGATGCTTTGAGTAGAAAATTCCATGGCATCTATGAACCCTATTTCAACTAGATGGAATCTAAGTTCCAAGAGAAAATTATGGAGGCATCAAGAATGGACCCTGAGTATCAATTCTTATGGCAGCAAGCAAGAGAAGGAAATAATGAGGGAAAGAAATCATAATATGAGCTTAATGAAAAGCAGCTCCTAGTTTACCAAAAAAAAATATTTATTCCGAATCAAATGAGCCTGAAAGAGCTTATTCTAGACGAATATCATAGGAGTTCCTATGCAGGACACCCCGGATATCAAAAAATGTTAACATCAATTAGAAAATACTATTTCTCACTGGGAATGCGTAAAGACATTGTTGAGTACTTGACCAGATGCTTGGAGTGCCAACAAGTCAAGGTAGAACATCAACACCCAACAGGATTGCTTCAGCCTATTCCTATGCCTGACTGAAAGTGGGAATTCATATCCCTTAATGTTATTACTGGGTTGCCAAGAAACAAGAAACACAATGACTCAATCATGGTGGTGATAGATAGACTTGGCAAGGTATCTCATTTCATACTTGTTCAGTCCACATACAAAACAATACAAATTTTGAATATATTCATGAAAGAAATTTTTAGACTACATGGTATCCCAAGGGTCGTTATTTCAAATCGAGATGTAAAATTTACATCTGCCTTCTGGAAGACATTATTTACTGGGCTGGGAACACAAATTCAGTTTAGTACTACATATCACGGTCAAACGAATGGGAAAACGAAGAGGGTAAATCAAGTTCTGGAGGATATGCTGCGCATGTACGTAATGCAACAGCCTGCAAAGTGGGAGGAGTACCTGCAATTAGTGGAATTTTTTTATAACAATGGGTATCAATAATCCCTCAAAATGAGTCCTTTTGAAGCATTGTATGGTAGACAATTCCAGACCCCTATCAATTGGAGCAATTCAGAAACCAAAATGATGCTTGGACCCGACATGCTTGAAGAAATGGAGCATGAGGTGAGGAGGATTAGACAAAACCCAGGGGCAACTCAAAATCGGAAAAAAGTATATGAAGATAAAAAAAGGAAATTCAAGGAGTTTTTGGTGGGTGACCACGTGTATGCAAGAATTAAACTAAAGAAGAGCACCTAGAGGTGGAGTTCTTGTGATAAATTGGCCCCCCGGTATTGAGGACCATTCCAAATGTTGGAACGAATCGGGCTGATAGCTTATCGACTGGCACTACCTAGTCATATCATGGTGCATAATGTGTTCCATGTATCACTATTGAAATGATACATACATGACCCTAAGCATGTGATACATTGGCAAAATATACATGTAAGTCCTTATTGAATTATGATTTGCTACTATGAAAGATTCTTGTTGGAACTAATTAAATTTCATCTATGCTAATGCAAGTACAACCGGACGACTAATTTCTAGTAGAGCCTCAACGTATTCTTGATCAGAGAGAAATAATGATCTAGAGGTGAGTCATCCCCCAGGTTAAGGTGCAGTGGAAGCACTTTAGCCCAGAGGAGGCTACCTGGGAGGATGAAAGTTTCATGCGAGAGGCATATCCTGAATTGTTTCCGAAAAATTAAGTAACACCGGGGACGGTGTTTAACTTGGAGGGGGAGACGTAACACCCTGTTTCATGATTAAGTATGATGAATAGAATTTATGATACATTAATATTCCTTTTAAAAGAACTAAATAACAAATATGATATTCATTAGTAGGAATTGAATTTAATTATAATAAAAGAAAAGATGAATGATTTTGTGGAGTAAAAGAAATTAACTGAATGGTAATTTTTTCAAGATTCCAGAGTAAAAGTAGAGATAGTTCTGATAGTTACTTTCCCAAAAAAGGATATAATGAAAATCCTAAGGAAGGGAAAGTGTTTTGTTCCGAAATATTCTAAGGGTTAAACAAATGCAAGTTTATTAGGAGTTGTCCAGAGCTGGTAGGTTTTCCAGTGGAGCTCTAGAATGGATTTGGAAAGTCATGAGGCCTATCTTCTCAATAAAAATTGTCTACTGCATAAGGCTTTGGAGAGGAGTGTTTAGTCAATTTAGTGTCCTAAATTGCTTTCATTAATTATCAACCAGAGCTAGTAAGCTAATGAAGTGTGGTGCACCATATGTGCTTAAGCAACCTATTCCTTACTTCGTTGTTTTGTGTTTTATGTTGTTTTTAGGGGGATTTTTGTTCTTTGAGATCTAAGGATGGTTAATCTAGAACTACGAAAATACTTAAGCGAATCTAAATTAATTTTAGAAGGAAGAAAATAAAGTGTACTAAAACTATTCTATTTTTTATAAAAGCAAACCAAAAGCTAAGGGCTAGTTAAGACCTATTTTGGTAATCAAAGCATCTATCTACTCTGTTGATTAGTCCTAATCCATGGATCTATTTCTAAAACTAAGATTGAGAATTAAAATGCCTAACTTAAATGAAAACAGAAAAGGAATCAACTATTGTACCTTCAGTTATCTCAACATTCAATTGTTAGGCATGACCCTATTGAAATGGAGTTTAGCAAATGTTTGTACTTTAGTCTATTAAGGTACTATAACAGAAAACGAGGAATGAAAATGAAAGTATCTAAGATGTGTTTAGTTACTCCAATTATTCAATTTGTAAAGAGTGATCTTCTTGAAGTAATGTTTAAGTAACTAATTACACCTGTTTGAACTAAAGAACTAGGAAAACTCTACAAATGGATAACTCAGAAATTGCATTACATTTAATCATTCAACCATCCCTTCTTAAAACATATTCAGATCAATTCGTTTTAGAGTGATTTTTAGGAAGATTATTTTTTGCAATTAAGTGAGGGTCTTGAAAGTAAAAAAATGTAAGATCTAACTAAAATCAACTAAATGTATAATTGACTTTTCAGCTACACTCAAATGTGAAATGTTTAACCTCTTGAGATGCCTTCGGAGAAATAAATTATGCCTTTAGTCCTTGGCAAACAAATGACAATAAGCAAGATAAATTCAACTATTGCATATGTGAGATATTTAACCATTTAGTAAAGAATTTAGCATATTGAAAATGACTTTCATAAACATCTGTTTGACACAGCAATTGACAACTTCATTCTAATGGAAATAAAAGGTAGGAACAGTAATGTTAAACAACCGTGAATTCCTATTTCTTCAAAGAAATCCAATTTTGGAAAATAGATAAGACACTACTTTCTTGATATGCTATTAGGAAACATAAGATTACACACTCATTCTAAAACTAATACTAAGAAATCAAATAAACTTTAATCTAGAAAAGTAAGTAAATCTCACACATTTTAGATGGCCAATCCAAAAGCATGAAGATGGAAATTTTGAGAAGCTCCAAATGCAAGCCCTATTCTTTATTCAGAACATGAGAATTTCTCCACTTTTCACATGCCTTGATAGGAGAAAGCTTCCCCTATTTATACAAAAATATGAGAAGTTATCGCATTAATGGGAGTCCATGAATCTCTCCCTCTATCTCTAAAGTTACAATCAAAATAGGAAATGATAAGACACATGTCTTTTTAGAGTTTCAATACAAATAGGAAATGAGACACATATCTTCTTAGAGTTTTAATAAAAAAAGGAAATGAGACACATATCCTCATGATCCCATGATATTCTCCACTCAAATTAGAATTTGGTTTTGGGAGGCCATATAAAGGTCTTTTAGAAGCTTCCTTTTGACCTACACATGGCAACAATCTCATCCCACTTGTTAGGTATAAGCATATGCACATTATTTTTTAATTTTTAACCACAAATTCACTTAAAAATGCTAAGAATTAATAAAGTTTGGAAAAACATAAATGTAACCCAATAGTGGTAATGGTAAGGTAAATGTAATGAAATAGAGGTGAAGTGAAGGTGATAATATGGAAATATAAGTGAAAATGTAATATAAGTGAATGAAAATTTCAAGGTCCAACATACCCCCCAACTGAAGCTATTGCATGTCCTCATGCAATCTATTACATTAATTATTTTTTATCCTTGAGCTTTGGCTTAACTTTGCGTGATATCATTTGATAACTTCATACTTCTACAAAGTGTTTTACTTGAATTGCAACATGGTTAGTTCTTGTGTTACAACCATATTTTTTTGTTGCATTCACTTTTGACCTTTGATCTTTGCATAATGATAATTTGATTTTTATTGCAAAGTATAATTTTATTGGATTGCATCATGGTTGGTTCTTGTGTGACAACCATAATTGTGTTTGTATCCAATTATCTTTTGAGTACTTTTAAAAAGCCATTGTATGCTCATAATAATAATGTAATAGTTAATATCTTATGGAAGTATGTGGGTTTCTAAATGTGATATGAACATCGCAAAGTATGAATATGAATGTATTACCCCCCCAACTGATGGTATTGACAATTTTATGAAATGAGGAAGAGAAATGTTTTTTCCAAAAATTATCATTCTAGCTTTTCAAGGAATTCTATGGTAAAAAGTTAAAAAATGATGTACCTTAACTTACCCTTTGAAAATGGACATTAGGGGAATTTTGAGGTCTAAAATGGGCCTCCTAAGGAAAGTATAAAATAATAGTGGAAATAATAAAATAATATTTGATTACATCATCAAATTTTAAAGAGAAAAAAAGAAAAACTATTTTTTCCACTCGTATTTTCAACTTATTTCCCTATGGATTTACTCAAATTTCGAGCAGAAACACATGTTGGATGCATAATTTTATTTCTCATCTAAGGAGTACCCATGTTGTATACTTTCGATGAATACTGTTACATGAAAAATGAGAAATACATGAAAAACATGATTGTAAACACATTTTTTCATGTATTTCTCATTTTTCATGTATAAGGGTCCATCAAAAGTATGTAACATGGGTGCTCCTTTGATGAGGAATTAAATTTTTCATCCAACAAGTACTCCCACTCGAAATTTGAGTAAAAAATAAGAGAGATAAGTTGAAAATATGAGTTGAAAAAATAGTTTTATTATTTTATTGTTTTTTAATATTTTTACTTTTTTACTCTAAAAATGGTGAATCATCCCCTATGGTTAACATCATCATCTTGAATTCTATTGGTTCTTATAAAAATTATTTTTTTGTACATTTTTCTTATGAGGCCCATTTTAGACCTCAAAATTCCCCTAATGTGAGCTGCATGTGTGGTGGCTGCAAAATTTTGATCATAATCTTCTTCAAGTGGTTGTACAAGTTATGGAGAAAAGAGTAAAGATGCATTTTTATTGCTTCTACTAAAACTTCTAAATTTGCTGCGGAATGGTGCTGATTCTACTGTCGTCATTTGATTCTGTAGCTGCCATCTGATTCTGCAGCTGTCATCTGGTTCTGTAGCTGCATATTTTCTTCATTTGCTCCAAAACGCTGAAAATGATAGTCTTCGTGTCTTCAAAACTCATTGGCACAATTCCAGCTATGTGAATAGATGTTCTGATGTCGAACATAGCAGGAAATTGTTGACTTAGTGGCCATTAATGAATGCCACTAGTCAACACGATAACTCCCACCATTGATGACAATGACAGTCAAGGTGTCCAAATATATCTTGCTAGGTACGAATAATTTTGCTGTTGTTGAGTACCTAGAAGATCCAATGAACAAGGGACATTAATGTATTCTCATTGTTCGCCGGCAAAAAGACTTGCCATTAAGGCATGCAAGCCTCAAGGTGTTTTTGCAAGGAACTTAGACTCAAAGGACTATGGACTCCATAATTTGAATTGAAGCAAGGTTTATTTGCAAAATGAAAAGGATAGGAAAAGAAAAATAGAAATGGAAGATGAAAATGGAAAATGACAATGAGCAATAAGCATGTAGGTGAGCTTCTTGCTTTTATTTGTGGAGTAGACAAAAAGTAATGGAAAATGTATGTGAATGAAGGAAAATGAACAACTGACTTTTGCTTGGAAAATGACTGTGGCTTGATTTGAAATTCTTTGTTGGATTTATAATTCAAAAGGGAGGAAGAGTAATGATCTTGATGAATGTAGACATGGACTTGTTCTTATGTTTCTCATGAGATTGATCTTTTGAAGACCAATTGTCCTCACAATTTAATCTTCTTGTTGATCATTCAATCATCCTAAACCTGCAAAAAAATTTGGCATTAATACATAAAATGTTGATGTGTTAAAAAAGAAGTGATCAATTCCTTTATGATATATATGTAAAAGAGTTAATGTCAAATGAAACAGATTTTTAAGAAAAATTGAAAGCATTATATTTAGTCCAATTCATGATTTGGATAACAAGTCTATTTTTAAGAGATGACTATGAAAATTAAATCAACTCCCTTTTGTCGAAAGACTTCATGTTCATACCTTGTGCTCTGTGCATGATTGGCACTCTAAGGTTGTTGTGCGATAGAGATTCAAAACTTCATAGAAAAATACACAGCGACAATATTAATGCCAAATGTTTAGAAATCATCTAAATAATTTTCCAATTGTTCCACAAGCCATTATTAAAAAGAAATTATTAATAAAGTTTTTTTTTTTTTTAATGATAGATTTTTTTAAATTTTTTTTTTTTTTTTTTTTTTTTCACACAATCGGATGCTGGTTTATATTAAAAAGAAAAAGAGCGGGAGACAGGTCTCCAGGATTACAGAGATTTTGGAGTATGGAGTGCCAACAGCTATTACATCTGGTTTCAGCAATACATTTGTACTACAGCTAGCTTCCATCGCTCTGAAACAGCGTGATACTGTGTAAACTCTGACGAACTGCATTAAAAGATAGTAGGTTTTACATTTCATTTTTTAACTTTTGCGATTGTGTCGTTTTGGCCGCCCACTGTGGCAGAGATAACGCTGTTCTTCCTGCTCCATGAGATTTTTCATTAACGTGCTTTGGCAATCTTCTATGAGGCTGAACCAGGCGAAGACGAAGCTGCTAAAATGATTGAAAATAAGGCTATGACACTCTGTTTGGGCAAGCCTAGGTGCTGCATTAGTGGAGCCATGAATACTGTGCGCCAGAGATCTATATTCTGGAGATAAAAAGAGGGCAGCAGGAGTGGAAGAGTGCTTGAGAGAACACGAGATTTTGTAGATGCTGAAAGCGCATTTCTTTATGGGATTTGAAGAGGGGGGCCAGTAAAAGTCAGAGTATGGCGCTGAAGGAGTTAATACAGTGGGAATCGAAACCATTGAGTGGATAGCAACGGTTTTATTCTTCGCAAGGAGGCAGGGCAAAGGGCTACGAGAGCCACTAACAGAAATCTATTGTGGGGTAGGTCTGTCATGAGGATAGTGGCTAATCATGGCAAGAAAGAGAATTTATCAGTGCCATTGCACCGTAGGTTACCTATCGGAAGAGAGCAGGCATTGTTTGCCAATTTGTCTGCAGATTTGTTATGAGATCGGAATACATGGTGGTAGAAGTTACCTCTCAATTGCTGGTCGATAGTGTGGCATCGCTCCATAATGTGCTGCAAACTCAGATTTTGGGGAGTTTTGTTGCTTACCATCAAGCCAATTATGATGGCAGAGTCCTCAATTACAGTGGCTTTGGAAATGCCAAGCTTCTGCAGCTGAAGCAACCCTTGATAGAGGGCGAAAGCTTCAGCCCTGTTGTTTGAGGCTTTGCCCAGGCCCCATTCAAATTCGGAAAACACAACTCCATTACCGTTGCAGATGAGACCTCCAGCCCCAGCCACTCCTGGGTTGGATTTGGAGGCTCCATCGAAAAATAGATAGTGAGAATTGTTGTTCCTAAGCCACCGAGCAAATTCTGCATCTGTCATCCTGATTTTCCAGCTACACCTGGGTCTGTCTCTGCTTTTGGAGTCACTTCTTGTTTGTTCTATGCTGCTTCTGTCCAAAATATGCCTTATGTAGTTACGTTCTTCAACTGTTAGGTCCAGTACCTTCATATTCCCATGACATTTTGTGTTGAGAGTTTCCAGGTTGAGATTCCAGGCTTTATTGTAGAGCTTTCTAACATTTGTTTCTATGCCTTTGAAGATCATTCTGTTTCTTGCTAGCCAGATGTTCCAGAGAAGAGTGCAGGGCAGGGCATTCCATACCCTTCTAGCTATATTGTTTGCTCTTCTTCCCCAAGGGTAGCTCTTTTTCCATATATTAATCGCTTCAGAAATACTTGTGCCAGGCTCCCAGGGTGGATTGTGACTCCGGTAGGCTTCCTTCCAGCAGGCTGAGGCAAAAGGGAAGTCTATAAATAGATGCTGGGTTGTCTCTTCTGCATTTTGGCAGTTTGGGCAACGAGAAGGTCCATTTATTCCGCGATTTCTGAGGTTCTCAGCAGTGAGGGCTTTCCCTTTTAAGAGGATCCATAAGAAGAATTTGATTTTTGGGAGAGTTTCTACCTTCCAAACAAGCCTCCAGAGAGCCCAGGTTGCCATGGGATTTTCATTGATGCAGATCTGATGATAAGCAGCCTTGATGGTGTAGGTAGTGCCTGAAGGATCCCATCGGAAATCATCAGCAAGGTAGCGTTTGGAGGGCGCTAAACCATGAAGATGAATTTTTAGGTTATTGAAACTGTTTTCTGCATCTGCTGGTATATGAGGAAAACTCCATCCTTTCCAGGTGTGGGAGTGGGCTTCCCAATGAGAGATCTGGTCCAAAGTATGAATACCTTCACTGTTGAATAGAGCCAGAATCTGTTGAGTATCAGGTTGGTGGCTTATGGGCTGTTGCCCCATGATTTTGTCTTCTCCAATTCTTATATAGCTGCCTCCTTTGGGCACTTTGGAAGTGTGTTGGTCAAGAAAAGTTATAGCTTTCTTGCACATTCTCCAGATTTTAGAGCATGCTTTGTTGGGGAGCTCATGATCCAAGAGCTGGTGCCTGGGGTGGCTGAGGTACTTTTTTTCAAGAACAGATTTCCACCATGCATTCTTTCCAGTTATGAGTCTCCAAACCAGCTTTCCAGCAAAGGCGAGATTAAGAGATTTAAAAGATCTTATTCCCAGCCCTCCCTTCTCACACGGTTGGGTGACCTGCTTCCAGCTTACCAAGTTATATTTTTTCTTTTCGTTCCTCCCTCCTTGCCAAAGAAAGTGACGGAGGAGAGTATCCATTTTAAGCTGAAGGTTGGCAGGGGCTTGTAAGAGAGTAAAGCAGTACAAGGGCAGGGAGGAGAGGCCTGCTTTCAAAAGAATTATGCGCCCAGCAGGGTTAAGCCAAGAAGTGCCCCAGTGTTGTATCTTCCTTTTCATTTTGTCAATAATAACTTCTCAGGCTGAGGCTTTCAACTTGCCGGCACTAACAGGCATGCCCAAGTATGTAAATTGCTCCCAATTCAGCTTATAAGGTACCTCAAGAGTACGTGCAATCCTTTGTAGCACTTGTGCCGAGGTATTCCACCCGTAAATACAGCTCTTAAGGTAATTTATCAGACCTCCAGAGTAACTCAAGTATTTGTCCAGGAGAGTTTTAAAGCGACGGGCTATTATGTTTGAAGCTCCCCCCATTAGAAGAGTGTCGTCGGCAAACTGTGAATGATTGATGTTCTTCACTCCATTATCAAATTTGATCCCGGTGATGAGGCCTATACGGCGATTGTAATCCAGAGCTCGACTAAAAGACTCAGCCATTAAAATAAAAAGGTAAGGCGAGAGCGGGCAGCCTTGTCTAAGGCCTCGAGAGGATTGAAATGAAGGTCCTGGTCTGCCATTAAGAAGTGGGGAAATCCAGGGCCCTGTAATGCAGGCTTTAATGAGGCTAATAAAGGATTCGGCAAATCCCATTTTTTCAAGCACAGCAAAAAGGAAGGAATGTCTGACACGGTCGAAAGCATTGGCTGAGTCTAATTTAAGGATGAAGCCTTTCTCATTTCGAGTTTGACTAGAGTGAATAGCCTCTTGGACGAGAAGGATGGAGTCCGAGATTTGTCTATTGGCCATAAAGCCCCCTTGATTTTCAGATATGATATTGGGGAGGATGGGTTTTAGGCGAGTGGCCAAGATTTTTGTCAGGATTTTATAAGAAGAGTTACACAAAGAAATTGGGCGAAAACGAGAGAAGGTCAAAGGTCGATTTTTTTTGGGTATGAGGGCCAGATGGGTTGCATTAGTGAATCCGCCAATTTTGCATTTCCTTTGGACCCATCTTATCATTTTGACAAGATCTTTTTTAATTAGTCCCCAGTAAGTTCTGTAGAAACAGATGGGGAAGCCATCAGGACCTGGTGCTTTATCTGGCTGAAGAGCCCAGATAGCATCAAGTATTTCTTCTTCACTGATCTCCTTAGCCAAATCTGCATTAATTTCTTCATTGATACCTTTGGGTATATGCTGCAGGAGGTCGGAATAATTCTCAGTTTCCTTTGTCTCTGATAGGAGATTGCTGTAATATGCTGAGGCAGTTTGCTGGATATCTTCTTGGGTTGTTTGGGGGCAGCCTTCCTCATTGTTGATCGTGGTGACATTGTTTCTAACTTTCCGGACAGCTGCTTGCTTATGGAAGAAAGCTGTGTTTTTGTCTCCTTCATGAAGCCAAAGCTGCCTTGACTTAATTCTCCATTTCTGCTCTTCTTCTCTATTAACCCGATACAGCTGATAATATATATCATTTTCTAAAGCTTTGTCCTCTTGGGACAGCCCATTTTCCTCGATTTTTCTATGAGTTTCTTGCAATTTATTTTTTAGATCAGCTTTGACATCTTCTGGTTCTTTGTAGTGCTGCTTCACCCAGTTCTTCAGGGCGTATTTTGTATTTTTCAACTTGCATTCCCAAATGTATCCAGGTGATCCTTCAATATGTTGATGCCAAGCATTTTGGACAATCTGATCCACAGTAAAATTGTTACGCCAAAGAGAGTTGTATTTGAAAGGCAAAGGCCCCAAAGGACAGTGGGCTTCAAGAACAATACTAATGGGGTAGTGATCAGAGGCTGAATATGGCAGTACTAAATTTTTTCTTTATTTAAAAAGAAATCATTAATAATTTATTTTAATTTATTTTTTATTTTTTATTTATTTTTATTAATGATATTTTTTTTTTAATTTTCCTTTATTAAAAAGAAATAATTAATAAAGAATTTTTTAAAATTTTATTTATTTATTATTATTATTATTATTTAATGAAATAAAACATGGATGAAATAATTGTCTTTATGAATATTTTTGAAATAAAGTCATGCCAATGTCTTCTTCATGCAAGATAAAAGAATAAAAAACTTGAAACTTCTAAAGTCAACTTCCTAACTATGAAGAAGATGGAGGCAGAATCATTTTCAATCTATACAACTTACATTTGATGTAGATTTGACAGTGCCTTTGCCTTGAATGATCCATTTGTCACCCATCATGGTGCCACCACAGATGAATTCTACCACATTGTCCTACAGATCAGGAAATCATATCCTTGATTATTTCTCAAAATAGAATTTCATCGAACAATAACTGTTTGCATTAAAAAAAAAAATTGTTTTTCTCTCACGCACACTACAAATTAAGGCTCTGAAGAACCCATAAATTCTACCAATCTGTTGTGAAATTTTCAAAACTGTTTCTGGGTTATCTAATTGCCCCTATTTGGAGAAACACCCACCTCTCAGTTTTTTCAGATTCGCCCCAGTTTGCTCAGAAATAGTGTTTTAAAAATGTGTATAAAAAAATTTGTGTTTTCTGTGAAGCTCGAGCAACAAAAATATATTGATGCAGTTGGATTTTTTATTTGCAGGTTTTGAAAGCTACATCAATGCTTCGTGGAGAGGCTTGGAGGCCTGCCTGAGTCGTGGCATGAATTATGATATGGAGTTTGGGTCCATTGGCTCAGAGGCCTACGCATATGTGCAAGGCCAAGCCAAAGGCTGGCCTCATGCATATGCGTGGGTCTCCTTTGATCATGAGCCATACGTTTCATTGTTTTATTGAATATGTTTATATATATATATTTATATTTATTTATTTTTTTGTTTTTTTTTTTAATAAATGTTTTGTTTTTGTTATTGTATTTTTTTTTAATTAATTGATTTGCTAATAAAATTATATATGTTAAAACTTTAAAATATACATATATGTTTTATTAAACAAACAATTTACTGATTTTTTATTTTTTATTTTTTTATAATTGATTTGTTAATAAAATTATATAGGTTATATTTTCAAAAAATTTAAATAAATATATATATATATATATATATATATATATATATATATATATATATATTTCATTAAACAAAAATATATATATATATTTCATTAAACAAAACAATAAACAATTTATTGAAATTGAAATTTTTCATTTTTTTTTAAGTTTATTGTAAAATTAAATGATGAAAACATTATTTTTTTTTTTTTTTTTTTAACATAAAAATTCTATTTTTCTGATCTTCCAGATCACACGAAGCGCAGGAGGAGAGCATACTTGATAAATTATAAATTGAATTTTTTTAGATGTAAGAAATAAGGTCTTCTAATTACACTTCTCCTGCAACGACGCCAAAATGTTTAGTCAATTTAGTGTCCTAAATTGCTTTCATTAATTATCAACCAGGGCTAGTAAGCTAATGAAGTGTGGTGCACCATATGTGCTTAAGCAACCTATTCATTACTTCGTTGTTTTATGTTTTATGTTGTTTTTAGGGGGGTTTTTGTTCTTTGAAATCTAAGGATAGTTAATCTAGAACTATAAAAAGACTTAAGTGAATCTAAATTAATTTTAAAAGGAAGAAAAGGAAGTATACTAAGACTATTCTATTTTCCATAAAAGCAAACCAAAAGCTAAGGGCTAGTTAAGACCTATTTTTGTAATCAAAGCATCTATCTACTCTTTTTATTAGTCCTAATCCATGGATCTATTTATAAAACTAAGATTGATAATTACAATGCCTAACTTAAATGAAAACAGAAAATGAATCAACTATTGTACCTTCAGTTATCTCAACATTCAATTGTTAGGCATGACCCTACTGAAATGGAGTTTAGCAACTGTTTGTACTTTAATCTATTAAGGTCCTAGAACAGAAAACGAGGAATGAAAATGAAAGTATCTAAGATGTGTTTAGTTACTCCAATTATTCAATTTGTAAAGAATGATCTTCTTGAAGTAATGTTTAAGTAACTAATTAAACCTGTTTGAACTAAAGAACTAGGAAAACTCTGCAAATGGATAACTCAGAAATTGCATTACATTTAATCATTCAACCATCCCTTCTTAAAACATATTCAGATCAATTCCTTTTAGAGTGACTTTTAGGAAGATTATTGTTTGCATTTAAGTGATGGACTTGAAAGTAAAAACATGTAAGATCTAACTAAAATCAACTACATGTATAATTGACTTATTAGCCACACTCAAATGTGAAGTGTTTAACCTCTTGAGATGCCTTCGAAGAAATCAATTATGCCTTTAGTCCTTGGCAAACAAATGACAATAAGCAAGATAAATTCAACTACTGCATATGTGAGATATTTAACCATTTAATGTAGAATTTAGCATATTGAAAATGGATTTCATAAACATCTGTTTGACACAGCAATTGAAAATTCTGTTCTAATGGAAATAAAAGGTAGGAACAATAAAGCTAAACAATTGTGAATTCCTATTGCTTCAAAGCAATCCAATTTTGGAAAATAGATAAGACACTTTTTCTTGAGATGCTATTAGGAAACATAAGATTACACAATCATTCTAAAATTAATACTAAGAAATCAAATAAACTTTCATCTAGAAAAGAAAGTAAATCTCACACATTTTAGATGGCCAATCCAAATGCATGAGGATGGAAAGTTTGAGAAGCTCCAAATGCAAGCCCTCTTCTTTATTCATAACATGAGCATTTCTCCACTTTTCACATGCCTTGATAGGAGAAATCTCCCCCTATTTATACAAAAATATGAGAAGTTATCTCATTAGTGAGAGTCCATGAATCTCTCCCTCTATCTCTAGAGTTACATTCAAAATAGGAAATGATAAGACACTTGTATTTTTAGAGTTTCAATACAAATAGAAAATGAGACACATATCTTCTTAGAGTTTCAATACAAAAAGGAAATGAGACACATATCCTCATGATGCCATGATATTCTCCACTCAAATTCGAATTTGGTTTTGGGAGGCCACATAAAGGTCTTTTAGAAGCTTCCTTTTGACCTACACATGGCAAAAATCTCATCTCACTTGTTAGGTATAAGCATATGCACATTATTTTCTAATTTTTAACCAAAAATTCACTTAAAAATGCTAAGAATTAATAAAGTTTGGAAAAACATAAATGTAACCCAATAGTGGTAATGGTAAGGTAAATGTAATGAAATGGAGGTGAAGTGAAGGTGATAATATGGAAATATAAGTGAAAATGTAATGGAAGTGAATGACAATTTCAAGGTCCAACAAGGAGCACGGGGGGAGCAGAGGACGCGATTTCCTCTCTCACGGTTGGGTGGACCATCAATTAACAGTACAAGATATTGAGATAAGTAGAAAATGAATATCTGATTTTCTATTTTACAGTGCATGACAGACTAGGAATGATATGAGATTAGAAACTAGTTTTTCTACTGTATTGATAAAAATGAATATGAGTATTCTGATATTTAATGTTGGGAGATGATTTACTTTAAAACTATAAAATAGAAAGTGTGGTTTGTTTAGCCCGAATGAGATAATATGGGTGAACAGACTTAAAGACTCAGTACAAGAAAGTTTAATAATTGAATGAAGAAAAGGGGAAGATTTTAACAAAAGAGTTATACTGTAAATGCAATATCATTTCCAAAACAAAAAACAAAAAAAACAGGTTGAACATATATTATGTTTGAAAAACTTTAAAAGATTCATAAAGAATTACATGCTGTAGAAAATAACTGGAAAAGAGGAGTTTCCTGTAGTTGTAAGAGCACTGGAGTTTATCACCGAGCCCTGTAGAGACAAGGCAAGGGTCATGGTCCCCTGGCCGAGACATGTATGCAACCATTACTACTCTATATTATATTATAGAAGCAAAAGATGATTTAGAAAGTGTACCATAGCAATTATTGTAATGGAAATGTCTTAAAAAATATAGTAGAGTAATAGAAATCACAAAATACAATATGCATGTCGACATAGAAAATAACTATATCTAGCAACAGTAAACTGATAAGTATCGACATATAAAATTTCACATATGGAGAACTAACAATATACATAGATGAATTTTGTAAAATCCATAGATAAAACTTGAACCCAGAAATATGATAACCAATGAGAAAATAATCACAACAAGGTTCTTAAATTAAAACTAGTAAATCTCTGAATTCAGATTATTTACAATTCCAAATCGATGAATTTAAATCTCCATTGAAATAATTAGACATAGGGGCTTAATAGCCTGTATAGCGAATAACCTTCATAGCATAAAAGAAAATTACAAACAGACCATTGCTAGAAGCACAGATAAACATGAATATTAACAAGTGTCCCAATTAATATTCATGTCGGAACTCCATACAAACTGTATGCTGGCATTGTCGATTTTTGAGGTACCCTGTACACACAGGGGTTTACCTTCAGTTGAAATAAATAAAAGACATGTGCTTATAATGGCCGGACTGGAGAATTAGTCGAGACTTATCGGTAAAAACTTGATGGAGGAGTTGGAACAAGAGACGAGCTTCCCCTGGAGGAATTAGATTGAAAACCCATACCCAGAAATGAAGGAAATTACACATAGGATCAATTTAATGATATAATTTTGAAGAAACAACTTAGAAAAGAAAAAGTATCATGAAATGGAATCGTTTATGCAAGATTTCCTGGGGTTTTAGTGTTGCAGAGCCCTGTTATGTTCTCACATCACCGTAAAATAGAACATCCATCTGACGAGGCCAAGCGCAGAATATCCTCCACAGAAGTAAGAGAAACACACGTACTGTCAGCGGTGAATGAACCAAATATAAATCTAAACTCAGAATAACGTAAACCTTCATCAATATGCAAAATATAATGGAGAGTAACAATAAACATCAGAGACGATCTCATCTGGGTAAGTTTCAAAATGAGACAACCATTTTCGTAGTATTAAACAACGACGTAGTGTGAGGAGGAAGATTACCTGTGCATGGTATGGCAGATTCGACATGACAGAAGGCCTTCACTCTTCATTAAACGATGCCCTCATACCAGTAGGAACACAGAACTAAAAAACCAAGAAAAATTGCAGAGCAGAACGAGAACCAAGCGTGTCAAAAGAATGAAACAGAATGTTCACGCTCAGGTGGAGTAGTTACCCTAACTACTCCTGAAGCCCTCAGATCCGTTGGATCTAGGGTTAAACCTATTAGGAAGCTATAATTATAGGGAAATAATGATTGTTGAATTATATATATTGGTTTGGACTGCAGGGCGAAAACATGGTTTTATCTGGCAAAGTGGGGTTCACATAAAAAAAAAACATCCTGAATCAAGTTCTTCATGGAGCATATTTAAAAGGAGGTTCTATGATGAAAGTCTCTTAGTCAGTCACTTGATACCTTCGCTCATCAAGAGGTTCTCTGTTTGAATTTTGAATATGATTCCTTGGGGTTGGTCATCTTCACTATATGAAATTGAGGCACGGTTTAAATGAAAAATTGTAACACAAAGCTGAGAATCAACCTCAAATTGCCACGCACCGAATTTTCCTTTGCGAAGCATAAAAACGGTGATGTCAATTTTGGACCCTCAAAAAGCACAATCCCCTTCATTAATATTCCATGGTTTACTAAATCTGTTCAAGGATTCAACTTTTTGATGTGAAATCCATGAATGGAAATACCTTCTCGGGTGGTGATGGATTTTGATAATACTCTGCTTAATTATTTAGTTTCTAGACCCAACAAATCAGAAAGCTTTAAATTTCCTAATGTCAGATTAGCCTTGCAAAGGTTGCGATGTTAATTTAAGCTAACCTCTAACATTTCTGCTTTGGGATGGGGATCAAAGGTTGGAACAGATGGTTCAAAACAATTTCAGACACCCCATGAGCTTCGAAGCCTAAGGGATGAGGGGGTGTCCGAAATGGGTGGTTTTCAAAAATCCCCCCCCCCCCACCTTACGTATTATTATCTCATGATTTCGGACCTCCCCTACCCCTATGACCACTTACCACTTTAGGGGGGATCCAAAATACCATTTTCCTCCTTCCAAACCACTTTCCCCAAATAGAAAAAATCAGTTTTTATGCAGTTTACCAGTCCATTTTAGAGGGATATTCCGGGAAAATGGGAATGGATTTTGAAAAACCAAGAGAGTTTTTTTATTTAGCACGGGCTGAGGAAAAAAAATCCTCTCCCAGATTTTGTACAGGTTTCTTTAGTTGGGAGAATCGAAGCCATCTTGCAGCCCTATTTTTCAGATTTCTGTTTTTCTCGTTTTGGTCATGATTTTACGGTGACCGTTGTGGAGGTATGGAGACAAATTTTGAAAATAAGAGAGAGGTTTTTGATCAGCATGGGGAAAATAACAATAACCTCTCTCATATTTTTTATATGTGTCACCGTTGGGGAGGAAAAAATGTCTGAGTGTGCCCCTGGTTTCAACAAATTCGGCCCAGTTTTCGGCTCTGTAATCGTCTTTCCTATTTTAAGAAGATTATAGATTCGATCCAGAGAAGTGTTTCAAAGTACCAGGTCATAGAAAGAGCTAGCTCCATATTTTAACACTCAAAGGGACTGTCATATAGCCCAAGTGTTAAGGCTTGACGGGGTTTACACAGGCCAACATATGACAAGCCTGATTTGAGAATAATGAAAGAAATGACAGATGTCTAGCAGTCTTCATAACTCCTGCAGTTTTATTTACGCATGTCCAGTGACGTTATGTCCTTCTCTATTATGTTGTTAGCAAGATAGTAACTGTTAGTCATAGTGCTGATTGTTGGAAGTATACAGGGGGGGGGGGGATCTGAATCAGGGAGTGAGTCCCATTCTGAAATGTTGTGACAGTTTGCAAGTAATTCAATAGAAGGTTTTAGGATTCGAGTGTTGCACCATATGGTGAAGTTTCTTATGTTTAATGTGTGATCTGTTGTTTTCCTGTCTTAGTATTTCTAAATTCAGATATTGTAGAATACAAATGATGAATAGGATTTGTTACGGTGGCACCCTATTCTAGTTGATTCTGCAATATTCTATGTTTTCTACTGATGCCAAATCAAGGAATTCTTAACTGCTCCTTGATTTCTGCTGAACCTTACACTTCAGTTTAGTTGAGGAATTCTTGTCTGCTCCTCAATTTTTGTTGAGTCCCACTTTTTTGTATCTTCCCATTCCATTTTATTTTCAGAGAGCCATAGTCGTACACCTAGCTTGCCCCATTTCACTCATGTTGGATTACTTCTGCAAATTGGTCACCCGGGCCCTTTGACTCCATTTCCAAATGGCCCTTTTCCCTCGCTTTCTCCACCAAACCAAATTCAAAACCCAACTCTTCTTATATTAACTAGCCTAAAATTCCCAATCCAACAAAGCTATATCTGATAGACAGATCCCTCTTTGGGTCTAGGAGGGCTAGATCTTAGGCCCAAAGCAGTTTTGATGTTGCCTCCGAGATTCTGCCTTCAGTCTCAGAATTACAGAGTGATAACATAATGGCGACCATACTGGGGACAAGTTTATCTTCCTCAGTAGCACTTATCAAGATTAGTTTTGGATTTTGATGGTGAACAAAATTCAAACACAAGAAGGTTGTTCCATTCACCTCGTGACTCCATTGGCAGCAAAATCCAGAAATAGAGATTCACTGGCAACTCCATAAGCTCATAATGGGATCAGTGGCAAGGAGATATGCTCCCATCAACAAATATCACATTCGAGGCTTCCCAAACAGAATGCCTTAGGTAAATTAGCAAAGAAACCTTCCTATTTTTCAAGATGAGAATGTTGATGATGCTTTGTTACATCTCATTAAAGTTCACATATATTCATGGAATTTGAAAGTTGAATGGCATGAGGACTGTCACATGAAGATGTTTGTGGCAACATTAGAAGGAAAAGTGAGGGAATGGTATGAAGGTTTAAACCCTGGTAGGCTTGTTTTCTATAAAGGATTTCCACAAATTGTTTTATGAGCATTATAAAGGACATTACCCATCTTTGTCATTAATGGAAAAATGTTGTGATCAGTTTGAAGATTTCGTACAATACATTCAAAGTATTGATGAAGACCTAATAGATATGAATGATTAGGATCCCTTAGAAGCACTTTATGGGTTCCTTTCTCAAATTAACTGTCATGATAATCAAGGGGATATAGTTGAAAATGAGATAAATCGAGAAGTGAAAGTAGGTTCACATGACCTATCTTTAGAGACAAATGATAACCTATCTGATCTTTTGTATAAAGATGAAGAATACATTCAGTATCATGAGAAATCTTCACAAGAGAAAGAAAACAATTGTTGTTTTCTCCAAAGAAAACAAAGGTTGCCTCCTCCTTTAACTGAAGAAGAAATCAATCAGATTCTAAGCATGCAACGAACCTTCCACTCTTTGTGTAATCAAAAGATTCATCCTATTTGTCCTACTGCAAATTTATGTATTGAAGTGTTTCCTCCTAAAGAAACAAATGTAGAACATATTCGAGCTAATGTTGTTGTACATCCTCAAGAAATATTATTTCTAGAAAGTACTTGTGCTCATCAAAATGATGGCTTTCAAACAAAATTCAGCAATCTCAGTCAAGATATATTAGGCTTTCTTGAGGACAACATGCCGGTATACAATGAGGATGCCATATCAGATAATCATGATGAATTTATAGATGTTTTCTTTGAGAAGGACCCTGAGCCCGACAAGTTGGAACTAAGAGAAATCATGAATGAAGCTCGCCATTTGAATCCTCACTACCAAGCATTTTTCTAATAGCCCTTTGCTGACCTCTTAGAATCATTCATAGAAGGAGTTTATTATGCCATGGACGGTTTGTTGCAGCATTCAAGGAAAAATTTGAACACTTATGTTCAAAAACAGATAAGATGGGAGTGGTCATTTTTTTTTCTCAGCCTTCTCAAATAAGGGAGCAATAATCAGTCAAGCACTCATTTGTTTGACTGGTTACATTGGAAATATGATTATTATTTGATGGGACAATTTTTCAGACTAGATTAGGTAGATGTGCGAATAAGCTCAGCACCCTGAGCATCTTTCTAGTTTTATTTTCACACTACTTCTTAGTCGTCCGCTTAAGATTGCTTTTAGTTTTTTATTTCAGCATTGTTCAGATTTCAGCATTCAAAATTTCAAGTTGTAGGAGCCTTGTGATAGAGTATATTGTTGTTCCCTTAATCACCAAGGCACTGGTCAATGGATTCAGAGATGTGCAGTTCTTTGTTGTCTCGCTGGGAGGGCAGCATCCCCCAGAAAGAGCCACTGTTAGGGCCCTATAATTATAGGGAAATCAAGATTTTTGAATTATATATATATTGGTTTGGATTGCAGGGCGAAAACATGATTTTATTGAGCAAAGTGGGGTTTACATAAAAAAAAACATCTTGAATCAAGTTCTTCATGAAGCATATTTAAAAGGAGGTTCTATGACAAAAGCCTCTTAGTCAGTCACTTGATACCTTCACCCATAAAGAGGTTCTCTGTTTGAATTTTGAATATGATTCCTTGGGGTTGGTCATCTTCACTATATGAAATTGAGGCACGATTTAAATGAAAAAATGTAATACAAAGCTGAGAATCAACCTCAAATTGTCACGAACCGGATTTTCCTTTGTGAAGCATAAAAAATGGTGATGTCAATTTTGGACCCTCGAAAATCACAATCGCCTTCATTTATCTTCCATGGCTTACCAAATGCATTCAAGGATTCAAGTGTTTGATCATGATGTGAAAGCCATGAATGAAAATACCTTCTCGGGTGGTGACGGATTTTGATAATACTTTGCTTAATTATCTTGTTTCTGGACCCAACAAATCAAAAAGCGTTAACTTGCCTAAAGGAAGATTATAATTGCAAACGTTGCGATGTTAAATTAAGCTAAACCTCTTACATTTTCGCTTCGGGATGAGGGTCAAGGGTTGGAATGGATGGTTCAAAACAATTTTGGACCCCCCATGAGTTTCGAAGCCTAAGGGAAGAGGGGGGTCTGAAATGGGTGGTTTTTAAAAATGAGACCCCCCTTAGGTGTCATTCTCTCATGATTTCGGACCTCGCCCCCTATTACCACTTAACACTTCAGGGGGGGTCCGAAATACCATTTTCCTCCAAAACCACTTTCCCCAAATAAAATAAAAAAACCGTTTTTTATGCAGTTTTACCAGTACATTTTCGAGGGATATTCCGTGAAATGGGAATGAATTTTGAGAAACTAAGAAAGGTTTTTATTTAGCATGGGTTGAAGAAAAAAAACCTCTCTCAGATTTTGTACAGGTGTCTTCAGTTGGGATAATCGAAGCTATCTTGCAGCCCTATTTTTCAGATTTCTGTTTTTCCTGTTTTGGTCAGGATATTGCAGTGAATGTTGTGGAGAGTTGGAGACGAATTTTGAAAATACGAGAAACGTTTTTGACCAGAACGGGAAAAGAACAATAACCTCTCTCTGATTTTTCATATGTGTGATTGTTGGGGGGGAAACAATGTCTGAGTGGGCCCCTGTTTTCAGCAAATTCAACCCAGTTTTCAGCTCTATAACCGTATTTCCTATTTTAAGAAGATTGGAGATTTGATCCAAATAAGAGTTTAAAGGTATCAGGCCATACAAAGAGCCAACTCCAGAGTTTAGCACTCAAAGGGATTTTCATATAGCCCAAGTGTTAAGGCTTGACGGGGTTTACACGGGCCAACATATGACAAGCCTGATTTGAGAAGAATGAAAGAAATGATAGATGTCCAACAATCTTCATAACTCCTGTAGTTTTAATTATGCATGTCCAATGACATTATGTGCTTCTCTGTTATGTTGTTAGCAAGATAGTAACTGTTAATCACAGTGTTGATTGTAATGAGTTAGTAAGATTAGCTTATATACTTCATTGTTGGAAGTATACGTGGGTGGGCGAGGGGGGGGGGGAGAATCTGAATGAGGGACTGAGTCCCATTCTACAATGTTGTGATAGTTTGCAAGTAATTCAATAGAAGCTTTCGGGATTCAAGTGTTGCACCATATGGTGAATTTTCTTTTGTTTAATGTGTGATCTGTTGTTTTCCTGTCTTAGTATTTGTTATGGGAGCACCCTATTCTAGCTGATTCTACAATATTCTATGTTTAATATTGATGCAAAATCAAGGAATTCTTAACTGTGCCTTGATTTATGCTGAACTTACACTCCAGTTTAGTTGAGGAATTCTTTACTGCTCCTCAATTTCTGCTAAGTCCCACTTTCTTGTGTCTTCCCATTCCATTTTATTCTCAGAGATCCATAATCGTACACCTAGATTGCCCCGTTTCACTCATGCTGGATTACTTCTCCAAACTGGTCACCCGAGCCCTTTGACTCCATTTCCCAGTGGCCCTTTTCCCTCGCTTTCTCCAGCAAACCAAATTCAAAAACCAACTCTACTTATATTTACTAGCCTAAAATTCCCAATCCAACAAAGCTATATCTGATAGAGAGATCCCGCTCTCGGTCTAGGAGGGCTAGATCCTAGGCTCGAAGTAGTTTTGATGTTGCCTCCGGGATTCTTCCTTCAGCCTCAGAATTACGGAGTGATAACAAAACCAATCTACGGATGAGATCTCGCTAACCAACGATTGAGGATAGTTGTACAACCTCGGTACTTAAAAGAGCCAGGTGTCTATTGAACAATTAAATCAGAATCCCAAACCAAATCACAGCATTAATAATTGTCTGCAAATCATATGATTCATTTCCTAATCATATTAATTATCGCATGAAATCAAATGTACAGGGCAATCAAAGATCCGATCATATGTACTAGGATCGGATCAAATGTACAGGGCAATCAAAGATTAAGTCGTGGTACCCTTGGGTTATATAGATATATATTTTGATGTAAAGTGTAAAGGGTAAATATGCTATGTTGCTGACATGTATAATGTGATGGAAGTATGTATTATCAGACCTCTATTGTAAAGAAAATTAAATGTAAAGTCTATACATTTAGACGTATACAGAAAGTATGCTTTATAGATGATATGGAATTAATAAATATAAATTGTATATATAAATCATGCTATTACAAGGTGGGATTTAAGATTAAGTGATTAGAGAACTTATTTGTGTTCAAAATTTATTGTTAGGGATATAGATGTTATTAAGATATGTGCCAAGTTTAACCTAGGTAATTTTTTTTTTTTTTTTTTTGGATGGATTTTGTTTAAGGTCAACGGATGTGACAGTGTGCAAGAGTATTTTGTACCCATCCCGGCAGAATGCCCCTTTCTTATCAAAACCCCTCACAGACACAAAGCTTGCCTAACTTGTATATTACACCCTATTCACAAACTCATCAAATCACTCAATAAATCATTGAACTTGTCCAAGTGTGCAAGAGTCTTTTGTACCCGTCCCGGCAGAATACACCTTTCTTATCAAAACCCCTTCCAGACACAAACCTTGCCTAAATTGTATATTACACCCTATTCAAGAACTCATCAAATTACTCAATAAATCGCTGTCGAGGAGACATTTGCAATCCAAGACCGTACACAGATCAAACTGATGGAACGCAGAATCATACTCAACATTTGGCTCAGGCTCAATCTCAAGTTGCGGATTACAGGCCATCAAGACTGTCCCGTGGAAACCGTTTTCTCGAAATCTATTTCACTAGACAATTGTTTTCTCGAAATCTATTTCGCCATGCAGATTAAACCGCAAGGAGGACCACACTCATCATTTGGCTCGGGATGGCAAGAGAGACCTGCAACAAATCAAGGGATGAGTCCATGGCTTTCTATGGTTATTATTTTTACTATTATGGTAAGTTAGGGCTTAGTATGTTAATTATTAGGTAGTTAGCCACACCTATGAAAGAGGTTGTGGATCGAATGACCAAGACAGATAGAAACTATGAAGTAGGAGATTAGGCTTTCGTCTGCATCAGGCCAAATAAAAGCACCATATGATTTGGAAAATGGACAAAATTATCACCCCGATTTATTGGGTCGTTCGAAGTCCTGGAAAAAGTTGGACCTGTCGCTTACCGTCTTGCACTTCCAACCCACTTTCATAAAGTTCATAATGTATTTCATGTATTTGTCTTACGACATTATATAGCTGACAAATCTCATAATATTCAATGGAAGGAACTGCAGGTATCGGATGAGGGAACCATTACAGTCAAACTGTTACGTATACTGGAATGTAGGGTTCGACAACTCAGGAACCGATTGGTAGACCAAGTTAAAGTCCAGTGGGACAAGCATAACCCTGGATCGGCTACTTGGGAAAACACATAAGTCATATGTCAAAGATACCCCAACTTGTGCTAATTTTAAGGAACTTGAAACCTTATTTTTTATATAACTATTCTATTTTGGGTGGATTCCTAAGATTATCATTTTGAACTATCGCATGTAAAAATGAATTTTATTTTGCTGGTACATGAATACCCATAAGAATATGATGTTTGCTTAACTCTACTGATACATGATATATTTTAGTTGCTTAATTCTGCTAGTACATGGATACCAATTTGAAATGTGTCATTTAATTAACATTGCGGAATATGAATATAAAGTTTAGTATTTGAAATCTAGATCATGGATTATGTTATAAATGAAGATATCTATAAATTTGCTTCATTTCTGCATATCGATATGATTGATGGAATAAAAATAAAAGAGTAACCACATGTTAATATGAAAGCTAACTTATTGGTATATAGACTAGATATGGCTAAATACATTATATCATAGATAACAACATATATGAATTATACAAGAACTGTTATCTGAATACAAATTGTTTTGAATATATTGATGCATATATTATAATGTCTGGATAAGTGTTTTCATTGCAGATAACATCATTACCAAACCAATCACGTGATGACAGAATTCCAAGAACAATTGAGGCTCAATGAGATTCCATGATAGGGTGCTGGCCCTAGTCCCAAAAGGAGGGATGGAGGTATTACCCACCGTTTATCCTCCAGAACCTAGAGTCATGGGAGGACTATGTGAATCATGCTCCCCTAGACGTGTGATGATGAATGTCGGATGCCTATTGGGTAATCAGGTCGATACAATTGATGCTGACACCCTTAAGGTCTATAAATGGTTAGATTAGTAAAACTAACGCAATGACACATTCCTGTAGAGGATGGATAGGATGGGAGTGGAAGAGATTAGGAAGAATAGGATGATTCTAGAATAAATTAAAAGCTGGCTGGGGAAGAACTTAATTATTAAAAATTATAACCATTAAGTGTTCAAAATACAAATTTTACAATATCCTCACAATTACAAATGAGAAATTGATCATTGAACACAATCCTTACATAAATATACTCAACCCTAAAATAATTATCGTTATATTATATAGACCCTAACTTCGGGACAAAGATCTCTGAAGGAGGGGTGTAATGTAATGACCCATTTCGACCTAAAAGGGACATAAGGATATTAGCATGCGTACGAAGCATGCATATGATAGCTACGTATGCAAGCATCACATGTACTGCATTAGTATATATATTAACAATTGTGAAAATTCTAATTATTGAAATAAGAAGTAAGATGCACAATAAAAGGTAACTATAACATTATATTAACTAATATAGAAACTATAACATATTATTGTTAATAATTAAAGCATAATATAAAATTATACATTTTTGGAATTAAGAAAATAAGATTATGTCAAAAAGGGGGCCAATGAATATAATTAAAAGATATATATGATATAACATAAGATTAAATAATAAAATATAAAGTAAATTCAAACAATTTAAATTAAATAAAAAACTTAGATTAAAAACTATGAATAAAAATTAAAGTGAAACATTATAAATAGGAGTCTAAAGGTACATTACGGAGATGATTTAGATCGCCTCTGGAGTGCCATGGGAGGTAGATGACAGATTTTCTCCTCCACGTGCTGAAGGAGAACAAAGCCAACAGATCTAGAGAAAAATGAAGGCGGTGGGATAGAAGGTATAAGGAGAAGGGAATGAACAGAGAGCTTGGGGGAGGAAAATAATTGAGAACTGGGGGAAATTTTCATAACACAGAGAGTCAGACACGGAGAAGCATGGATTGTTCTTGGAATTCTGGGCACAGGGGCCAGAAGGTTTATCTTCTGGATCTGGGGACCATACAAGTAGACCCCAGATAGGCTAGGAGGTACGATTGGTTTGGTTAACTATGGTAATGAGAATATCAACAACACAAACAGTCAATTTCCAGGTATTCTCCTCAAATATAAGTTGTTCTTTAAAATTCCAGTGATTTACTGAGTATTGTTACAAAATTGGATTTTATTTTGTTAATTGATATGTTGCATAATTTTTTTGTTTAAAATTATTTTTGAATTGGGGCCTTACACCAAGGGGTATTCACAACATACTTTGATCTGACCTTCATGGAGCATAGTGACAAGTGTTTGGGGCATATCTTTACATCAATAATTTGTCCTTTACAAGTGTAACACCACTTCATATACATGACTCTAAATCATATCTTTATGACAAGATGACAAACCAATAAATACATCAAAACGTCTTTGACCTATAATAAAACTCCTTGCTCATGAAACCCATGAGACAAGCATTACAAAATATATTTTATTATCTTTGTCTTCTTTATTACATAAATTCTTGATTTACAAGTCATTATGAATACTGAACCTATTTACACTTTTCAACAATGTTTTGATCATATAGGGGTGCCGAAAATCCAAGGAGGAGAAAAGTTTTCTCCTGTGGGTTACCCGCTTTTTGTTGGGTAACAATCCCCTAGACCGGTTTCCTCTATTGTGTGCCTCACATAATGTCCTTACTAGGTTGATGATCATAATCAATGTCAATGGGTTTACATTATATACAATCCAGAAATTGTGGGGAAGTGCCTAGGAGTTTACCAATGAGATTTTCCTTGGACCAAAAACATTGAATATCGATGGGTACTTTTGCTACAAATTCCAATCAAATTTGTATTTCATTTTTATCAACAAGGATAAGATATTTTGAACTTGCAATCTATTATTATCAAAATATTTTGGGGTATAATGGCTTTTGAACTTATACTTGAGCCTTTCTAGAACCATATCTAAACATGCATCGACATGTTCATCTGTATTATTTTAGCATCCACCACGTTAATATTTTCCTTTATATTGAATAGTTCACATTGAAGGCTTTTTGAAAAGGTGTTATTTTCACTAAATGTGGAAGGTTCTTTCTTAAATTTGTTTCATTTTCTTATTCTGGTATTTGAGGATCATTCTTCGATGTGGGACTATCTATCAAACTTGGGGTTGTGTAGGTAGATGGGAAATTACCTTTCATGTTTGAAAATTGTATATATAACCACGTGTACAAGGTAATACTTAAATGTTGAAAGATGTTTTAAAAATAAATTACATTTTACATTGATGAGAAATAAACTTATGTTTTGTGTTACATAATAAGGATAAGAACTAACTAGATTGATTTCCTCAACCAATATTAGAAAGGAAATCCATCATGTTAGCCTTAGCTACAAACTATAGAGAATTAGTATCCTTCATTAAACATTTAATCTAGCTCGAGGGTTGATATTTCCCCAAACATAACTTGGAGATTCCTAATTTAAGGTATCCAAGCAGCTTCTCCTCCATAAGAAAGAAATTAATGTAAGTAAAATTTTGTTACAAAGCTCTTCGATATGAACTTAGATCATTCATCATCCTATCCACTAGCCCTTTACAATGAAATCAAACCCACAAAAGGTCCTCGACATTTTGTTGTGATCTTCTCCAAAAGTTTGAAGCCACTTTGCAACTCCAAAATACATGTTTCATTGTCTCCTCTTTATAAAAAATCTTGATGTATCCATTGCATGTGGCTTGACACTAATATCCAAGCCTTAATTAAGAGTTATTTGTCTAGTTCTTCAGCTAGGAAGAACCTTGAGTTTCCTAGAATGGCTTCCATCTTTCAACCCATCTATCCTTATTATCTTGTAACCCTTATCTTCTATTCAGTCTAATTTCATTGAATCCTTGGCCTAGTCTTCTCATACAACTTTATTTAATAGAAGAAAAACAACTTATCATATTTCCATTTTTAGTCTTCCAAATAGGATCTGTTACCCACCAAAAAGCGGGTAACACATTGGAGAATTTTTTTCATGTCTTTGGATAGCCAGGTAGCTAACAATGCTTTATGATCAACACATAACATGATTTCAGGATCCTCCACTCATTTCTCTGGTCAGATTCCTCTCCCATCCGACATTCCTTGTTGAAGGAAGGTGGGTCATCCATTGACTAGTACTATAACCATTTTGCAATCATGTGATTTCATTTAATCTTATGGACATACTATTATGGATAATGAGGAAAAATTGGATAGTTGATCGATAGACTGTATTCTTGTTCCCTTACTTCACCTAGGAAGTTATTCTTTGACCCTAGTCAAGTGGGATCTCCTCTGAGGCATTTAAGTTATTAGGAAGGACACCACTGGGGAAGAATTCATTGAAGTAGCATGTCATAGGTAATCCATACTTACCAGTTTCCATATTTCCCCCTTATTCATCCACATTCTTTGGGTTGGTGGTCATTGGTCACTGGGATTAGCAACCTTTATCTTCATCCTTGAGTCTAGGCCTGGAAATCTAGCCCTAGAGGTTGATGTAGCTAAAAGGAAGATAAAAGCATAGAAAATCACAATGAAATAATAATGTAAAATGCAAATGATGGTTGGGACATTTGAGAAATCGATACTAGAACACCTGTCCGATGCTACAAAAACTAGCACTCCCTCTTAGCGAGGAAGGTGTTCATTCCCTCCACTACTATACCATCCTACACGGTGCACCTAGATAGTCCTGCACTGTTGGTGTATCGCTAACTTCCTTCACTTCTCCAAGCTAACCAATCCTGTCACTGGAAATCGTTGTGCAGAGAATGTTTCCCATCAAGTTGCTGCACAAACTTTGATCTACTCATACTGCTGCTACTACAACTACTACAATAATGAGTCTGATCTCCCATATCCTAAATTACTAGCTTCCATAGGGTTGCTCCCTCTGAAACTAGACTCCCTCTGAGTCTCGATCTCCCTATGGGAAATCTCTCTGCTCCCTCCTGACAACTCACACTGTCCTCCTGCACTGGAAACTGGATTGCATAGCTTTGCAGTGGGAATCTGTTGGCTAGAACTACAACTACAATTCACACTTCCTGTGTCACTGCAACTAGTCCTGTAATTGTCTCTCGATCATTTGACTGCAACTAGATCTGCTACTGTTTATTTGACTACATCCTGCTGACATTGTGTTACTACAACTAGCTCTGAAACTTTTTATCAAGCATCTAAATGAAACTAGTTCTGCTAACCCTGAATCCTGCTACTGAATACTATGGGCCCCTGTAGCAATGGTAATGATCTTGCTGCGACATCTGGATCCTGCCCAACTTGACACCCTCATGTATCTTTCTTCTCTTGCACCTGGATATATGTTTGCTATCAATGAAAACTCCTCCAATATGGTGGTTAGCTCATCAATTTTTGCTGAAGTTGTTGCTTGCCCCTGCTTCTCCTTCTTCTCCTTCTTCTTTTGAGGACACTGGGTGACATAGTTTCCATGCTCACCACCCTCGAATCTTGATCTTTGACAAATATTTCCTCTTCCTCTCACCTTCTCCTGAACCTTTTCTATGACTAGGACCTTTCTTTGATTTTCCCTTACTTGCAAGGGCCATATTTTCCTCATCCTCCTCCTTCGGTCCCTTGCTACTATTGTTGGTAGAACCATTCGAAAGGCTGAGTCTCATCTCTTCCTAAGTGAAGTCACTCCACAGACGATCCCATCTAGGTAGTGTATCTTTCCTAGAAATAACTTGGACAAAAGTATGCCACTCCTTGGTGAAACCATTGAGGGTTGTTCTGGCTAGCTCGCTATCTAATGGTTTTTCTCCAACGGCAGCAAGTTCATCTCTGACATTCTGAATCCTGGTGAGGTAGGGTGTAACGCATTCTCCTTTATGCATTCTGGTGGTCCTCAGCTTCTCCTTGAGAATCATCTTCCGATTCTTTGATGGATTCTCATATAGCTTGACTACGACATCCCACATTTCCTTTGTTGTGCTCAATGTAGCAACATGCAGAATGATATGATCTTGAGCCCTGTCTAGGATCATCCTCTTACCCTTAGCCATTTATTTCTTGTACGTTTCTTGTTGTTGAGCATCTATAGGTATGGCAACATTTCTTTCTGCATACTCCTTCAAACCATACTCATCTAACAAGAATGACATTCTAGCCTTCCATATGCCAAAGTTAGAGGCTCCGTCAAGTTTGTCTTGATGCTTGAGTCCATCTATTGCCATCTCTACGAAACTCAAGTAATCCAGAGACTAATAAATTGGAAGTCCTTTTCTCTTTCCGGTAATTGAATCTGGCCTCTTCTGCTACTTGCACCTCTTCTAGAATGCGTAGATTTGATCCTGCACTGGCAGATCTATTCCTACACTCGCCATAGAGATCCTACACCAACCTCTGGAACCCTTCTCAGAATTCATACTGCCTACAATCTCACTTAGCGGATCACATTGTTGACCTTGAAACTCACACTGGCTGGTCTATACAACCTTTTGCTGTTGGAAAATTCAATTTCCTTTCCTGGACTAGAAAATTGGAAATTCTCTGAGAAATTGTATAAATTCTCCCTCTTGTATGCTTTTCTCTTCCTTTGCCTACGCAAATCTAAAATTGTAACCCTGCTGTAAATCTTATGTGCCTAAATCTGCTCAATGAAACTACTCATTTGCTCATCGGAACCCTCTATTTGACAAATCCACTGCCTGCAAACTCTGCTTCTGAGGCTGATTGAATTTTCTAGCAACCTAGATCTGGAAATTGAACCCTCTGCCTCTGCAATTTGCACTTCATGGTGGTCAGCGTAGATCTGAGAAATTTGTGCTCAGAACTCCCTCTAAACCTACACAATTTTTCCTTCTTGGTACTGAGCCTCTGATCTGATCTTCAATACTCTGATACCATGTAAAAATTCCTTGAACTTGGATTATCCACAATATCATAAAACAATGGTCGACGTTTCGAATCCCAACGGGGATCTATCTTCAGGACGAGAAGTGAATGAAGAATGAAAGAAGGTCCCACAGATTAGGGCATAAATAGTGAAATGGAGGTCTACGACCCTTCTTTCAATCTTAATTCAATTTTTTTCCAGATAACACATATGTTCCCAAGACTCCCCTGTTGGGAAGATATTTTTTATCTGGAAAAAAATCAAATTAAGATTGAAAGAAGGGCCGCAAACCCCCATTTCACTATTTATGCCCTGATCTGTGCGACCTTCTTTCATTCTTCATTCACTTCTCGTCCTGAAGATAGATCCCCGTTGGGATTCGAAACGTCGACCATTGTTTTATGATACTATGGATAATCTGGATTCTGCAATTAATGACAACCACAGAAGTTTAAAAACCATAATTCCTTGAACTACAGCTACTGGAATTTATTCTCCTAACTGATTAACGATTTATTAATTTTTCGATTAATATCGAATAAATCACACTGCAATTCTTCACAATAAAATAAATACGTTGCGGTAAAAATAAAATGGAACTAAGATATTCAAGCACACAATTAACACAGTTATTTTGGACTAACGTCCCTGGAAAAAAATTGTAGGGAAAAATGGTGCAATAGATAAGGGTTATTTTTATTATTCATTCGCAATAAAATTTGAGTATAATATGTGAAAATTCCTTGAAATGCAGCAACTGGAATTTATTCTTGTAGCTGATTAAATTATGCAGTTTATTTTGCTACAAGAAAATAACAAATAAATCACACTACAATTTCTTTACCATAACAACGTTGCGTAAAATAAAAACAGGAACTGAGAAAATAGAGCACACACACAATAAAATGACACCGTTATTTTTGGACAAAAGTGTTGATTTTTGAGTAGTTTAGGAGGTACTCCAAGCCCTAGGGTTCAGGGTTTTGAGGGAAAAGCGCCATAAGGGTCACTTGTGGGCTTGGAACCCAAGTATGGGGTTTTGCTCCAAATCATGTTTTGGGCATTTCCATGAGCACATTTCTACATGTGATGGATGAGAATGATAGCTCTTGGCGAGACAAATCTAATGCAATGAGAATCGTCCAATTCCGAGTTGTAGAAGTGGAGATATGAATTTTTTAGGGCATTTTTGGGGTTGACACCATAAGTGTCAAGGTCGGCCTAAGGTGTTTTTAGGAATGTGACAGTTGGAAGCCACTAAAATATCACGTTTTGGAGCCCTTCTTTTTGGTATAAATAGAAGGTGATATGAGGGTAATAAAGGCATCCAAAAGTGTAACATAAAGGCAGTGTATTAGGAGAGGCAACAACTAGTTGGAAGAGGATAGTTAGGGTTGTTTGGGTGCCTCTTTGTGGTTGTGTGGAGGGTTGTCTCATGCCACATCAAGGCCAAGGAAACATGTCAACACATATTTTTGTGTGCTGTTGGTGTTGGAGGTTAATTGTAATAGGTCGCAGGCCATAACACCACAGGAAGGCATCTACGCAAGGTTGTTTGGGGTGGTATATGCCCAAAATAACAACACGAGAGGAGTGCATACTCCCATGGTTAGGCCACATTGAATTGGAGGTTGTTCGGGTGGTGTATTTAGGGCTGTTGCAGCGTGCAAGTGCCCTAACTAGGGACATAAGGGATATATCAGAACTGAAGCTGAGTTTGCCTTCTGTTGGGTCAAATTTTTGACCAGTATTGGATCGTTTGTATTGCAGGCTGTGGAAGCCATGATTTGAAGTTGACTTGGGTTGCAAGAAGACTTCAATTAGGAGTAGATTTTGTAGTGAAGAATTGGTCATCATTGGTCTGTTGGAGGGCAGCGTGTTGATAGCCCAAATTATCCTAGACAAGCTATCTTGAAGTGACGAAGAGGAGCTGAAGGTTGGGTGAAGATTGGTGCCGAAGTGCAACACTTTGATGGACAAAAGTGACTGCTAGCCTGGCAGATTGGAGCTCGGGATTAGGTCTACCTAGAGAGTAGATTGGATCAGCCCGTGTACATGCTACAGAAGTGACTTGCAGAAGTGTTGGGTGGAAGCCTTCTTGTAGTCTCGATGTGTTGTCCTTTGAAGGACTAAGGGGCAGATAGTGAGCAGTACGGAAGCAAAGGACCGACAGGACAAGATACGACATAGAAACTGCAACAAAGTTTTTCATTGTATCTTGTATACCATAGACTGTTGTATTATTCAGATGTGGTTTAATATAAGAAAGATTGGGGTTGTACATTATTTTACAATTTTGTTAAAAACTGTGTATACTCTGCATATGTGAGTTACTACTTTATATTTTCCACAGTGCAAAGTAGTTCTGGTTGAGATTCTTGGTTTGTTAGCATCAGTGATTCTAAGAATCTAACCTAGAACTAAGGTCGTGGAAATTCAACATGGTATCCGAGCGTGTCTGGGCTACTTTGGAATTTAGTGAATCAAAGTTGTGCGTAGCGAAGTACAACGTGAGAGGGAGTCGGTCACATTGTAGGTGACAATGTTGAAGTTGCTGACAAGTCTTCGGTATTAGGACAGGTTGGAGGGGTTGTCCAACTATAGTCCCTGGAAGGAAAGAATCAGGCTGGTCTTGCAGGTCAACAGGATCTGGGATTTTTTCGAGACAGCCATCAAGAAGCCAACCGACCCTGAGGAGCTGGAAATATATGAAGACTTGGATACGAAGGCAAGATTGATCATCCTAGATGGTGTAAAGGATGCCATAATACCTCATTTGTCTGGGAAGACCACTGCACATGAGATGTGGATGGCTCTTCAGCATTTGTTCTAGAATAAGAATGAGAAACGGGTAATGGTATTGGAGGATAAGTTGAAGTCCACCAAGATGATAAAGGGTGAAGGAGTGACTTCGTATCTGACGAGGTTGTCTCAGGTCAAATATGAGCTTGTTGTCGTCGGTGTGAAAATTTCAGATGGAGATATGGTGAGGGATTGCCTTGAAAGGGTTCACCGAGGAATGGAAGCCCTTCCTCAAAGGAATAGTTTCCAGAGAGAAATTACCATACTAGAATAGGATGTGGGATGACTTCATTCAGGAAGAGTTGCAAAATGAGGATCTTCATCCATCGAAGAGGGCAGATGAGGACATGGCACTTGTAGCACGAATGAAGGGTAAGCTAAAGAAGGACTTGAGTAAAGTCAAGTGTTTCAACTGTGGCGAGATGGGTCATTTTTTTTCGAGATGTCTAATGAAGAAGAAGGGAGATTATGAGAAGAGTAAAGGAAGGTAGGTCATCAGTGTTGCCACTTCAGTTGAGATAGATGATCTCACCAGGAGATTGGAGGAAGAGGAATTTGCTATGATCTCTCATTTCTTGCAGGGTACTGTCAATGAGGATGGATGGTACGTGGACAATGGTCTGACGAAGCATATGATAGGGTCACAGGAGGTTTTTGAGAGACTAGATGAATGGGACTCGAAGTTGCACATGGTGTTGGGCGACAAGAGTGAGTTGGAGATCTGAGGATTGCGTGTTGTGCCATTCAAGATAGACAGAGGATGAGTGATGCAGGTCTAGGATATATTATTTGTACCAAGACTCAGATATAGTGTGATTTTTGTCTTAATGATCGATAAAAGGGGTTTGAGGTCTTGTTCCAGGATGGGAAGGCAAGACTCAGGCCTATAGGCTCTAGCTCTGCTGGTATCGTGCTTGGAGTTAGAGAGCATGGTCTATATAGGATGACGGGAAAGCCTATAGATCATGAGACACAGGTGCAGGTTCCACAGAAGCAGGTGTAGGTGCAGGCTTCGGAGGAGCAGGTACAGGTTCCCGAGAAGAAGCTCCAGGTTCTAGAGACACAAAGGGAGATGAGTTCTAGCGGGAGCTTGCAAATTCAGAGGGAGAATTTGCTGCCCAAGAAGAGCATGTGGTCAGTGGGGAGCAAGGATGCTTCCAAATCTAACAAAAAGGAATCATGGAGAGATTGGAAAGTAATATAGGAGAAGAAGAAGAAGCAAGGTGTTTCCAGTAGTGATAGTGACACTTCCGAGAGAGGCGTCGTTCATAGAACATGGATTGCTGCGATTGTGAGCACCAAGAGTTAGGTGAGTGTTGCGAGTAATGATGGTGATGATGAGTTACTTCCTAGTATTGGAAGTACCTCCCTCGCTAAGAGGGAGTTTTTTTTTTTGAGTAGCTTGGGAGGTATTCCAAGCCCTAAGGCTTGGGGTTTGGAGGTAAAAGCGCCACAAGGGTCACTTGTGGGCTTGGAACCCAAGTATGGCGTTTTGCACCAAATCTTGTTTTGGGAATTTTCATGTGCACATTTCTACATGTGATGGATGAGGATGATAGATCTTGGTGAGACGAATCTAACGCAATCAAAATCATCCAATTCTGAGTTGTAGAAGTGGAGATATGCATTTTTGAAGGTATTTTTGGGGTTGACACCATAAGTGTCAAGGTCAGCCTAAGGTGTTTTTAGGCATGTGACAGTTGGCAGCCCCTAAAATGTGACGTTTTGGAGCCCTTATTTTTGGTATAAATAGAAGGTGATATTAGGGTGATAAAGGGATCCAAAAGTGCGACATAGAGGCATCATATTAGGAGAAACAACAACTCGTTGGAAGAGGAGAGTTACCTCTGTTTGGACGCAGGAGAAAAAGCAGACCAGCGAGGAGGTTTAGGGCTGTTTGGGTGCCTCTTTGTTGCTGCATGGAGGGCTGTCTCATGCCACAGCAAGCCCGAGTAAGGAAAGGTGTGAACACAGGTCTGATATGGCAGAATTAAGGTGATTCATCCCTGTTTTGTGTGGGCTGTAGGTGCTGGAGGTTAACTGTGGTAGGCCGCAGGCCATACCACCACAGGAAGGCATCTATGCAAGGCTGTTTGGGGTGGTATATGCCCAAAACAACAACACGAGAGGAGGGCATACTCCCATGGTTAGGCCGCATTGAATTGGATGTTGTTTGGGTGGTGTATTTAGGGCTGTTGCAGCGTGCAATTTCCCTAACCAGGGACAGCAGAGATATATCAGAACTGAAGCAGAATTTTCCTTGTGTTGGGTCAAAGTTTTGATCAGTCTTGGATTGTTTGTATTGCAGCCCGTGGAAGCCATGATTTGAAGTTGACTTGGGTGGCAAGAAGACTTCAATTAGGAGCATATTTCGCAGTGAATAATTGGGCATCATTGGTCTGTTGGAGGGTAGGGTGTTGATAGCCCAAAGTAGCCCTAGACAAGCTATCTTGAAGTGACGAAGAGGAGCTAAAGGTTGGGTCAAGATTGCTGCTGAAGTGTAGCACCTTGATGGACAAAGGTGACTGCTAGCCTAGCAGATTGGAGCTCAGGATGAGGACTACCCAGAGAGTAGATTGGATCAGCCGGTGTACACACTATAGAAGCGACTTGCAACAATGTTAGGTGGCAGCCCTTTTGGAGTCTCGATGTGTTGTCCTTTGAAGGACTAAGGAGCAGCTAGTGAGTAGTACGGAAGCAAAGGACAGACGGGACAAGATATGACATATAAACTACAACGACGTTTGTCATTGTACCTTGTATACTATACACTATTATATTATTCATATTTGGTTTAATATAATGAAGATTGGGGTTGTACATTATTGTACAATTTTTTAAAATTTGTGTATACTTGTGCATATGTGATTTACCAGCGTTATATTTTCCGCAGTGAAAAGTAGTTCTGGTTGAGATTCTTGGCTTGGTAGCGTCAGTGATTCTAAGACTCTAACCTAGACCCAAGGTCATGGAAATTCAACAAAAGGTCCTCGGAAAAGCCCAATGTGGGAAAACCGGTGCAGCAGATGAGGGTTTTATTATTATTATGCAACAGTGAAAAATTTGAGTACAATTTGGATGGAAAACTGGAAATCCTCAGCAAAACAATCTATCCAAACATTAGCGATACAATGTTTGTCTCACCCGACACTGATCTCGGCTTCGAAACTAGCTCAACTTGTCTACGTGAACACCCTTGCGTCAGCCTCTGCGCTGCCTATATGTAGGCCAAATTGTACTGCATCCAGAACTGCTCTGATGTTGTTGTTCTACCCAACATAGCCTCTAAGAATGAATCGCTTGGCCTTCTAGAATTTTTCCTAACCTCTAACAACTGAATCAACCCTCTCTTCAGTTAAATCAAAATCCCCTTTTGAAGCTACCTACGCAGTCTCACTAAGGAAAACTCCACCCTCTTTCTACTAACTCTTCAGAACTGGAAACTCATATGGAACTACTGTCTCTACTCGCTCTCTATCTCTGCATCCCATTTGGATCGAACTTCTCTCCCTTGCTCGATTTCTTGAATTGGTTAGCTCAATCTACCAAGGAACTCGACCTCACAAGTGTGTCATCTCCATCCCCATTGAGTTGCTCTTATAATCTCTGGTTTTTGAACCAACGACCGTGATTAGATCCCCATCAACGGCTAAGATCATCTCAAACTCAATTCATGTGAGTTTCTAGAGCATTCTCACTTTTCTCAATTAATTCCCTTTAATTAATCTATTTCCCTAAGTTAGACTTAGGTAATTTTTAATTATCAATCAATTAATTTATATGAGTTTTCTTTGGGTGTTTTCTCTTGGAAACTTTTCTAGGTTTTGGAGATCTTGTGTTTCTTAGCCTCTTTGACCAAAGTCGAGACTAGAACACCTGTCCGATGCTACAAAACCTGTACTCCCTCTTAGCGAGGAAGGTGTTCTATCATCTCCTCACAACACCTAATGAATATCTTATAGCCTGGACAACCTCGCGTTGTTGATGTTTGACATTTGTGACAAATTTCCACTGCCCACCAATTACTGCGTACACTCTGATTCATCAGCCACTCTGTAGTTGAACCACCCTGCACTTGCGTTGCTGCTGACATTACACTATACCTCTTGTATTGCTGCCAAATTTGCTCTGCGCAGCAACTGATATCATATTGTTGCTGCTGCAACTACTGCAACTAAGACAAAAAATATGGATCCACTATGTCTCTATACTAGATCTGCAACTGTCTCCTGAGTCTCTGACTGTAACTAGCCTCTACCTTGTCTACTGAGTAATTGTTTGCGCTACATCTACTCTACGTCCCTCCACATCTGACTGCAACTAGCTCTGCAACTTTCTCTCAAGATCTGTCTGCATCATCCTGAACATTGATCCATCTGCTACTAAAAACTATGGGCTCCCATAGCTAAGGTAATGATCCATGAGGAAACACCTTCTTGATTCTATCCTCCTTGGACCCTGCCCAAACCTGCAACTCTGAATTCTGATCTACTCATACTGTTGTTGCTACTACTCTGCTGCTATCTCTGCATTGTTGTTGCAACTACTGCAATAATAAGTTTGATCTCCATAGATCCTAAAGTACTAGCTTCCATAGGGTTTCTCCCTCTGAAGCTAGACACCTTCTGAGTCTCGATCTCCCTATGGGAAATATCTCTGATCCCTCCTGACAACTCGCACTATCCTCTTGCACTGGAAACTGGACTATGTAGCTTTGCACTAGGAATCTTTTGGCTGGGACTGCACATGCATACTGCAACTGGGAAATTCGCACTGCCTATGTCACTTCAACTAGTTTTCCAACTATCTCATGTGTACTGATTGCAGCTAGCTCTACTGGCATTGTATCCTTCTACTGTGATAATGTGGGCTCCTATAGCAAAGGTGATGGTCTCGCTGCAACAATTTGGAACTGATCTGACTGATCTCCATGTGGTAACTATTCTAAGACACTCAAGTCCCATACTCCTCCTCTACCTATATTTGGTTCTCTACTATCCCCTTTCAAGCCTAGTCCCTGGCTGGGACCCTTCTTTGCTTTGCAACTCGCACTAAACAACTCACACTTCCTCCCACACTTATCTATGGCAACTGGAAGTCGATCTGCTATCCAGATTTGTATTCTGGCTAACTCGTATGACCTCCTTTGGAAGTCTCGTATGACTATCTCTAGAAAGTTGAAAAATCTGCAAAACTCAAAGAACTAGAGAATAAAAACAAGAGATCTCCTTCTCTTTCCCGTGGCCCTACTGCTGCTACTCACACTCCTTGAGGAATGTGCAAATATGCTCTTGTTTTGCCTCCAGATTTCCTTCCCTGATTAATGTATTGCCTTCAGCTGCTCACTGAGACTACTCTCTCAACCTTTCGGATGTCTCTCTCCAGGAACCAACACACGATCTTCTATATCTACAACTCGAATTGGCTACTCTGGAAAAACCATGTAGCCTACTACAACTGGAAATCTAGAATTTCCTCCTTAAAACTAGATTTGGAAACCCTTTCAGACAACTAGAAGTTCCCTCTTGTGTGTGCTTATCTATTCCACCCATTGTCGATCTACTTCTGCAAAACCTGTTGCAAATCAACTGTGCCCAGATCTGCTGAACGAAATGACTGATCTACTCACCGAAACTTCCTATCCAACAAATCCACACCTGCAAATTTCTACAACTAAGGCTGATCAAATTTTCTATTAGCTACAAACTCAAAATTGAACTCCTGTCTCTGCAATTCACACTCCTGACTAGACTTTGCACATTTCTAGAAATTTTTCCCAAAGAATCCCTCTGAAGCTGCAAAATTTCTCCCTCGTCACTGAGCCATTGATCTGTCTTCAACACTACTCTGATACCATGTGAAAATTCCTTGAAATATAGCAATTGGAATTTGTTCTTCTAACTGATTAAATTATGCAGTTTATTTTGTTACGACAAAATAATGAATAAATCGCACTGCAATTTCTTCACAATAAAAATGTTGTGGAAAATAAAAATAGGAATTGAGAAAATAGAGCACACACACAATAAAATAACACTGTTATTTTTGGACAAAAAACCCCAAAAAAACCCAATGTGGGAAAACCAGTGCAACAGATGAAAGTTTTATTATTATTATGCAGTAGTGAAAATTATGAGTACAATTTGGATGCCAAACTGGCAATCCTCAACAAAATAATCTAGCCAAAAATTAGCGAGACAATGTTTGTCTCACTCGACACTGATCTCAACTCCAGAACTGGCTCAAATTGGTTGCTTGAACACCCCTGCGTTAGCCTCTGCGCTGCCTCTATGCAGGCCAAATCATACTTCCTCTAGAACTACTCTGATGTTGTCATTCTGCCCAACTCAGCCTCTGCGTTGCCTCTATGCAGGCCAACTCATACTTCCTCTATAATTTCTATGATGTTGTGATTCCATCCAACTCAGCCTCTAAAAATGACTCACTTGGCCTTTTGGAATTTCTCCTAGCCTCCAGCAACTAAATCAACCCTCTCTTCAGCTAAATCAAAATCCCCCTCTGAAGTTGCTTGTGCAGTCATTGCATAGCCTCAATGAGGAAAACTCGACCCTGTTGCTACTGACTCTTCGAAATTGGAAACTCCTCTGGAATCACTGCCTCTGCTCCCTCTCTGTCTCTGGCTCAAAATTCTCTCCCTTGCTCAATCTTTGCAACTGGGTAGCTCGATCTGCCAAGGAACTCGACCTCACAAGTGTGTCATCTCCATCCCCATCGAGTTTCTCTGATAATATCTCGTTGGTGAACCAACAAGCATGATAATATCGCCATCAATGACTAAATATCATCTCAAACTCAATCCGTGCAAGTTTCTAGAGCACTCTCACTTTTATAAATTAATTCCCTTTAATTAATCGATTTCCCTAAGTTACACTTAGGAAATTTTCAATTATCGATCAATTAATTTAATTGAGTTGTCTCTGGGTGTTTTCTTCTAAAACCTTTTTTTGGGTTTTGGAGATCTTGTGTTTCTTAAACTCTGTGACCAAATTCGAGACTAGAACATCTGCTCGATGGTTAAAAAAATAACACAGTATCTAGATGCCAAACTATTAATCCTTCGACAAATAATCTGGGCAAATAATTTGGAGAAAAAATTGTCCCTTCTACAAAGTAACTCAACCTCTCTCTAGCCTCCTCGCACTGCCTCTTTGTTGCTCGCTTTGCTGGTCTGTGCAAGTTTGTACGACCTATGAAACTTCCGCCAATTGGGTCGTCTAGGCTCCCTCTGCCTTTGAAAAACATTTGCTTTACCTTCCCTACTTAGATTAGCCTCCGAAAACTAAAACAAACTTCTCCTTGCACTCGCACTAGGGTTTCTAGCTCACTCACTCTGCTTGGACAACTTCTCTGCATAAAAAATTGGCCTCCCTTTTCCTTCCTCTTCGGCACTAGAAAAACGCTAGCAAATTCCTCTATAATTTATCTTTGTTGCTCCCTCTCTCTCCTGCTCTCCTTCTGGCTCGAAATCTCTTCCTTGCTGAAGCTGCAACTGGATAGCTTGACTTGCCAAGGAAACTCGCTCTCCACAACTATGTCTCTCCTCATCCCATCGATATGCTCTTATAATCTCTCGTTGGACCTTCAATGACCATGATTAAATCCTCATAAATGGATATGATCATCTTAGACTTGATCCATGTGAGCCTCTAGAGAATTCTCGATCATACTTAGTTAATTCCCTTTAATTAATCGATTTCCCTAAGTTAGACTTATGCATTTTTAATTATCAATCAATTAATTTAATTGAGTGGTCTCTAGGTGTTTTCTCCCGAAACCTTTTCTGGGGTTTCGAGATCTCGTGTTCCTTAGTCCGAACACCTTTTTGATGCTACAAAAACTAACTAAAGGCTCTAGGCAGGGAAAAGTTCATTTACGTCAGAGAGCAGATGGGTATAGTGGTGAACACCTTCCTCACTAAGAGGGAGTTTTAGATTTTTTTGGATATGGTAGCAACGGACATGAATTCTAATTTTAGATTGTGTCTAAGAGGCTAAGGAACACAAGATCTCCAAAACCCAAAAAATGTTTCGTGAGAAAAGGCTTGGAGACACCTTAATTAAATTAATTTTCTATAATTAAAATATTTCCCAAGTATAACTTAGGAAAAGTTGTAAATTAAAGTGAATTAATTAAGGGAGTTCGATTTTGCTATGGAGGCTTTTATTGATGAAGTCAAACTGATCTTAGCCATCGGTTGAGATGTCATCGTAGCCATTGAGACTCCAATGAGAGTTATAATAGCAGGTCTGAGGGATTGGAGAAGATATAATTTATGAGTTGAGAAGTTCGACTACCTAGTTGCAGGTATTTAGCAAGTGCGTAGTTGAAGCTAGGGAAAGCATCAAAGCGAGTGATCAACAAAGATTTGAGAGAAGGAGCTTGGAGGAATTTTCCTCAAAATTTTCCAATGCTCGAGAGACAAGAAAGAGGAGGCCGAATTCATCTGCAGAGGAGGCTAAATACAACAGTGTGGGTTATCCACTTTACCCACTCCAAGTTTCCGGATAAGCCATGTTTCAATTGCTAGTTGTCATATCAGTGTTCCGAAGGTAGAGCGAGTTTCAGAGGCAGATTAAGGCTAGATGACTTGCCTACAGATGTTTCCGAAGCTGTACGAATTTATTCAGCTAGGCATTGCGCATTTCTGGGATGCAGTGCGAGTGGCCAAGTAGAGTGCGAGTAGGCTAGGAGAGGCCAGATCAGTTGCATAGAAAGACAAGGGTGTCTTCCAGATTATTTTGCTCCAGATTATTTTGCTAGTAATGGATTGTCGAAGCTTTGTTACATTGGCACATAGATATATGTACCCTTGAATTGCTGAAGATGATAATAAAACCCTCATCTGCTACACTAGTTTTCCCTTCATGGTTTTTCCAGGGACAATTGTCCAAAAATAACTGTGTCAATTTTATTTTGTGTGTGCATCTATTTCTCAGTTCCAATTTTATATTTCGCATCGTTTTTAATGGTGAAGAATGTAATAGTGAATTTATCGTTATTTGCCAAATAATAATTTAGAAGACCAATAAAATTCTAACTGTTAGAAGATAAATCTCTTGTTTATCGCATTCAAGCAATTTTCACATAGGTCTCGATGGCCTGGATCTCTCCTTTTTTAAGCACTTAATCACTGCGCCTGTTCATATGATCAAAGAAGGTTAATCCATTACCTTCTGAAGTCCTTTGCTTCGTACTTAAGAATTCCAGCCCCGTGTGCTTTACCAATTATTAGCACGAAAGCAAGAGGCCTTTACCTTGGCTCCAAGTGCATGTGGCTTTATATACATATAATAAGTATACAGCCTGTCCCAGCTATCCCTCCTAGACCTTTCCAAGACTCGGCCACAACCTTTAATTGACTATGTATACATATATATATGTATATGCTTACACTTATGTATATAAGTAATTATGCTACCTCTTCTGAGCTTTGTATAAATACTTAGCCACTCGGCCTGGAACTTGCAAGAACACATGTATATTTATATAATGTACCTATACATATATGAATTCTATCCCTACTCAGCTTATGGGTAAATAACAACCTGATAGCCAAAACATTTTGAAGCAGGCATTCATTGATTAATAAATATTGATCCATCTCTTCATACCCAGGCCATTTAGACCAATTTTCAAGCTCAAGATGGAAACAGGGATAAACCCATTTGTAGGGAAATATTCAGGAAGCACTTCTAAACGGGAAATCACATTCCTTATTATTAACATGAACATTATATCAACATAGTGACTAGATATCCAAACATGCAAGTGCATTCAATTAATCAATAGAGATTCCCATCTCTTCATACACAACTTTCGAGCCCAAAGTGAACACAGGATTAAGCCTATTCTTGTAAAGATATTCAAAACACCTGCAATACATTTTTCATGCCAGATTCACATCCCTGGTCATTAATTTTAGCTAATTAACAACTCTGTGCCAACATATAATAATCAACGCATGAAACATACATAAACAGAGATACATAATTCCTCTAGGAATGAACCATCCCTCATCCATAGCACAAAACTTTAGCATTGTACAATAATTCATGTTTCTTGTCATAAGCATTAAACCAACACAGTGAATCAATATCATCACGGGAATTTAATCCAAGACATTATACATATGCATAACATTCAAAGTGCAAGAGCTTGAGTAAGCAATTATCTTATAATAGGGAGTCTGGTAACTGAGATTGAGACTTCAACTCTCCACCCAACTTTAGAGAAGCTATATCCACCTTTACTTGTAGCTGTCACCCCAGAGCCAAATTCCAGAGCTTGAGGAGTTCTTTTAGAAAAACAAACTGATGCTATCAGTTGAAACAAGGTCCTCCAAGGTTGCACCACCTTCACCCACTAACTATCAAATAAATCAAATAAGGACAATGAATCCACTTCACTTGCATATAGCCTTCATCCACTTAGGTAAATAAAACAATCATTAGGGGAATTTTGAGGTCTAAAATGGGCCTCCTAAGGAAAATGTACAATCAAAATTCACTTTATGAGAACCAATCACATTTTAGGAGATGACATCATCCCTAATAGTTGAGGTGGCATTGCTTGAGTTAAAGGTACTTACTTGTCACATTTTCAATGGTGGATAAAAACTCATGGTTAACCATGGTAGTGCTCTAAGTACTTTTAAAGTCAAAGTAAAGTACTCATAATAAATGTCATTTCACATTTTTTGAATAAAAATATATTATTGTCATTTCATATTTCTTGAAAGAAACAATGCATATCCCTATACATTTGTTATATTATATTATATTATTTTTATATAGTATATTAATTACATGTTATTATACAATTTAAATAATATAAATTTTAATTAATAGCATATAATATAATTAAAAATTTAAAAATTTATATTTATATTTTAATTTAAGTTATTTAAGTACAAAGGACAAATTCATTAGTTGTTCAATGATAATGACTTTTTCTTGAAAAGCTCATTCTTATTTATAGTCACATCAATACAAATTTTTTATTAATTTTATTTTGGTACAAATTTTGAATCGAATTTAACTATGGTTACATGGATTGTGGTGCAAAAAGTGAATTGCAAATTCATAAATATTATTTTATTGGTTTAGCTATTATTTTATTATTTCCTTAGTAGGCCCATTTTAGACCTCAAAATTCCCCTAATGATCATCCCCTGAAATAGGGTGTCTCAAGTTTACCCTACCTATACCCACCAACTATACAACAACTTCACATCAGGGAGGGTGCACTTCTCTTGTACATAAAGACTTATAATACAACATCCAATATCTCTATGGATTTAAACATAAAGAGTCTCAATTTAGATGTGGAGAGTGAGATATAGTTAATGATAAGGAAATTTTATCAGCTGTGTTACCTCTGAAGGAATAGGAGTGCACTTTCCAGTAGCTTCTCAGTGGAACTCCCACCTCTGTTTGCAGCCCAACCCCATGGAACTACCATCAAGTGTTATCATCCCACTAGCCCTAGGTGCCTCCATCTCTCAAAAGTTGTCAACTAACGTGGTCTCTAATGGATTTATCAGCCCTATAAGGCACAACCATTGCTTAGTGAATATCATCCAACAAGCCTTTTGGGTTCAACTAGACTATCATTTGAGCCCACTTTGTGATTATTAGCCAACAAGCCTCATGGGTTTATCAACCATGCTATCACTAGAGCTTCTCCGTGATTATCAGCTGGCGAGCCTTATGGGTTTCTTAGCTATGCTGTCAATAGAGCTTCTTGGTGATTATCAACAAGTAAGCCTTATGGGCTTCTTAGATGTGCTATCAACATAACTTCCCTCTCTCTGAATTCTCTAAGTCATGTTATTCTTCTCTGCCCTCTTAACAAATCAACTTCATTCCTAGGAGCCTCATGACCTCCTTGTTTTTTTGTTCCCCTTCTCTGCCATTGCATATTAGTATTTAATGATTTTATTTTCCAACAGGAGCCTCTCGGCCTCCCTTTCTCTTATTTCTCTGTGTGCATTTAGTTTTAACTGATCGAGTATATCGTCTCCTTGTTGTTTCCAACAGATGAGAACCATCTCCCCCCATGTCATCTTCGCGGACCAACCAATGTCCTTGTCTTTTAGTGGGTCTGTGCAGACCCTCCTCGTGGCCAGCGCAACCTATACTTATTCATTTAATTTGTCCTTTCTTGCCTTGCCTTTTTCTTCAAGGAAGCATGGTCCTGGTCCTCTTGTCTAGCTCCCTATTAATGGAATAATTGTTGAGATTTTGTATATTTGGGGTAGCATAAGTTGTGCTCTAGGTCCCAAATTTTGAAAGGACTAGAGTTCACCTGATCTACAAGACCTAGAAATGGATTTGGGAAATTTCATCTGGTTTAGGAGATATTAAATTAATTAATTATTTTAATGTATTTCCTAAGTTAAAACTTAGGGAACTTAAATAATTAAAGTGAATTTAATTAAACATGTGATGAAATTGTCTTAAGTCACACGGATCAAGCTTTCTTTTAATTTTAGCCATTGACTCAAGATTTGATCATGGTCGTTGATTTGTCAATGAGAAAAGTATAAATGAAAGGCTTGGGGTCATTTGTAAAGATACACAGAGGTAGAGCACTGAAACTAAGCTAAGATTCTAGGGCAGAGTTTGCTAAGAATACTCAGAAGTGTTTCAGCTGTAGAGAGGGGAATTTAGACCAAGGGGATGGTCTGATCCCGGGGTCTAGAATACGCAAGAGGTAGATATCAACTCAAGGACAACGCAGAGGAAGGCAACAGCAACAGAAGCAGCAGCAGGGACAGCGTAATTTTCAGGGGACCCTTCATGGGTTACACAGAGACCCTTAGGGCCAGCGTAGTGACTGTGTCACCCATTTTGGGGTAATGCAGTCCCTTCTGGAGCAACGCTGAGGGTTTGGAGGCCATCCAAGGCTGACGCAGAGGCTTTCAGGGGCTTGAGAGGCTGACACAGTGCATTTCAGGGACAATGCTGGGGTTTCCAGGCCTTAATCTTGTCTGAGTTCCATAAATCCCATTTGAGGGTGTGGATCAGTCACTATTTTGGCCCTAGATCAGCCAGTGAGTTGTAGATCTAGTATTATATCTGTCGGGTTTTCTAGATTTGGAACCCAGATTTGTGTATTCAGAAATATTCTTAATAATAGAACCCTCCAACAGCCAGAGAATGTATTTCCCACCTTGGGTTTTTCCAGGGACTATTTGTCCAGAAATAATTGTGTCACTTTGTCAATGTGTGCATGTGCTTATTCTAGATTTGAATTGGTAGAGATCTGTTATGTGTTTTTCTTCGATGTTAACTTGAATTTATTCTGTTTATAACTTATTTAAGTAGGAGGAGCTTAATCGGATTAACAATAATAATTTCTGCATAAGACATAAAATTCAGAAATTTATACAATAATCCAGCCCATTAAAACCACTCAGTCAACCCATGATTGATATCTAAAACAACCAACTTCCTCAAGAAATCTCCCTCCTCAAGCAATGGAATCTGTGTCCCTTTCCCTCAGCCATTTTAATTTATAGTTATATAATTACAAGGAATTATTTTTTTCAATGTTAACAAGGGGATTTTACCTGCAGGGGATGTCACACCTACCTTCCCATGGATCTTATAAAGATAAGGGTCATCGTCAGAAAGAACAAGTTCTAGAACTTGGAAATCATGGTCCTTCTTCTTAACCCATAGTTTCTTCTTATTTTTGATGTTTTGATCATTCCTCTTGGAGGAAGGTAAAGAGTTTTCTTGACATATACTTCTCCATCAACCTTCAACTTCCCAAAGAACTGACGTTCAAAATTCTTTCAAGCTACTTGAAGGTTCAAGGGCTCAAGGAACTCTTCTCTTTCTATGGAATCTTTATATGAAAAAGGAAAGAGAGATAGATGATCACATTCATTCTCTCTTGATGTCTTTTGGATCGGTGGGGACATATTTCTCTACCGATCCTAGATCAACACTAAACATATGGTAGTTTTTTTCTCCAATGTATTCAACATGATATGGAATGTCAGGTTCTCTATAAAGATAAATAGAGTTCCATTTGAGGTAGGTATGGTAGCAAAATATAGACCCATGTGCAAATTACCACCCATAGTAGCTGGCCACATTATTGATAAGAGCATGCTCTAGACATTAGGAAGATCAATGACAACTATATCCATGAGCATAGCTATATTAGGATTTGTAGCTAAAACTACCTTGACATATTTAATCAAACCATAGAATTGGATATATCTGTAGTCAAATCCATAGACATTCCTATATGGTTTAGTGATTTGCAATTATAATTAGTTCATGACCTTTAGTGGCATCACATTGGAAGGAGCTCCAAGGTCAAGCATACAATTGTGCGGGATCAAATTATTTATCACTAATGAAAAGTAGAAAGGTGCATGTTCCTTATTCTTTCGATCATAACACATTTTTTTCAATATAATAGGAGGATCTTCACGTTCTCAATCAATATTGATAATCTTTCTAATCTGATCCCTTTGGGGTTCAAGCTTTGGTAGTTTTAACAAAGGGATAGGAACATTCACTTTAGTTAATTCACTTCCCAAGTTAACATCTATTGAAGCATATTTAGTCTTTTGGGTTGGCGTGGGCTTGGGGTTTCCTTTATTTAAGGACAAAGGTGATATTATCCAATTCTTTGGTGAGGAATTTTTGTCGCTTCCCTCAAGGTTTTTTGTTTGCTTGTTTCTCCTAGTACTATACAAACCCTTAAATCTACCCCTAATCCCAACATCATTAACATATTCATCGAGGTTCCTTGCGCATCCTCTAATCATTTCATCATGTTGTTGTTGGAAAATAGGGAAAGTTTTATTTGGCAAGGACGTCAAGGGACAAGAGTCATTTATCAAGTTCAAATACTCTGGGCTTTCCTCCTCCCCAACCTTGTGGTGAGGACAATCTTCTTTAGTCAGAAGTCATTGCATTATGGACACCAAGGGATCCCTTCGTGATTTATCAAGTTGGTAGGGGAAAGAGTGTTAGGTATACTTTGTCGAGGGAAATTCTTGCCACCACTTGGGCTTGGGTTACTTCTTGGAGCCTTGTCATAGGATAGGATATCAAGTCAACCTTAGATGAGGCAAGGTTATGTTTAATAGTCATGGAACAAGCCTTGGATTGCTCAAGATTTGTAGGTTCCTTGTTCTTTAAGGCATATGAAAAGTTTCCATCAATTGTAGCTATATATTGTGCCGAGATTGCATCTGCGGTAGGTTTGAAATTTGTTGGTATTTTTCTTACTAACTGTTGATTTTTGGTAGCATTGGATGTGCTCTAAGTCTCAAATTTTGCAAGGAGGCTTAGGCACATGTATTCGAAAGAACCCAGAAAGGATTTTAGAAAATTCTTCTAAGATTATGTTTTATGGAAATAATTAATTATTTTTAATGGGACCCTAAGTCTAAACTTACAAAATCAAAATAATTAAAGGATATTAATTAAAATAGACTGTAAATCTTCTAGAAAAGACAAAGATCAAGTCAAGTTAATCTTAGCCATTGATTAACGATTTAATCTCGGCCATTGAAGTCTCAATGAGAAGATTATAAGGACCTGATGGGGCATTTGGAAGATACACCGAAACATCGAGAGAGAAAATATAGAGATCAAAATTCTTTAGTGAGCAGTGCTCAGGGAGAAAATCGATTGAGAAGATTTTGATAGAGAGGGGTAGAGATAATTTCCAGTTGGAATAGTTTCCTGATCTGGACAGTGCAAAGCAGAGGAGGCAGTAAAAGCCATAGAGAGGTAGCACAGAGCCAACCATGCAGAGGCTACGCGGGGACTATGTAGTGCTTCAGAGGGAGTTTGAAATTTTGTTGAGGAAACATTCGAGGGTCAGTGCCAGTAGCTGGAGGTAGTTTCCAGAGGCCAGGAAAGCCTTGTTTCCAGTCAGTAGAGAGATCCAACAACAAGAGGGAAGGAAGCTTCAGTTGTGACACAGAGACTGCGTCACCGTCAAAGGTAGTTTCCAGAGGCCAGAAAGCCTCGTTTCCAGTCAGTAGAGAGATCCAACAACAAGAGGGAAGGAACCTTCAGTTGTGATGCAGAGACTGCGCAGGGTGACGCAGTCATTGCACAGAGGTAGTGCAGAGCAGCTCATATCGAGCTAAGGTCAGTGTCGGATTCCCATGGTAGAGTGAGATCTTCTCACGAGATTTTATTTGATGATTTGTCAGTTTCGAAAATCATAGATTTGTAGTCATAAAATTACTGCAAAATAAACAAAACCTCAGCTACTGCATTGGTTTTCCCACATTGGGTTTGTCAGGGGACATTGGTCCAAAATTAACGGTGTCATGTGTCTATAATTTATTATTGCATAGATCTTGTTTCCGCACATTTATTTTCCGCAGTTTAATTTTGTGAAGGATATAGTGTATGGGTTTTAGTATTTACCGTAGAACACATAAATTAATTCATTCAAGTAATTAACAAATAGAAGAATTATCATCAGTTGTTGCAGTAGGATTCGGGCAACCAAATTTTCACATGGTATCAGAGCTTGTTTAGCAGTGCAGGAGGAGAAAGAGAGCAGACCAGTAAGATCCAGCGTTGAAGAAGAAGCCGAAGATCATTTAGCTACATAAGTAGCAGATTGATTTCCCCAGTGATTGCGCAACCCAAGCCACAAGGGCTAGATCTGCAAGGAAATCTCTCTCTGAGTGAGCTGACAGAGAGGTAGTATTTTCCAGTTTGCAGTTTTTCAGAGGCAGAGGGAGTAGTGCAACAAATTCAACGCAGATCAACAAGTTGGTGGGACACAATTTTCTTGTAGCAGCAATTGCTGGTGCAGAAAGCATTAGAAGAAGGAAGAAGGATCACATTGAGGGAATTCCTTCCTTAGAGAATTCCTAGCCAAGGAATTTGATTTCCCACTGTAGAACAACAATATTCGAGAGTAGATCTACTTACTCCAGCAGGGAGTGCGTAGAGCCAGTTAGCAGTTGCGCAGAGGAGAGGAGGCAGTTTGACATTTGATTGGTGAGATGGCCATAGATAGGCAAGATCCATGGAAGAGCAGCTAATTAGATCTAGTTGGTGTAGATTTATTACATGGATCAATATCCTTGCTACAAGAGCCTAATAGAATCAGTAGCAGGAGGATCAAAGTGTCAGCAGGAGCAGTTAGTCATTTAGATGACACCTGCATAACTAGTTGCAGTCAGTACATGGGAGACAATTGTAGAACTAGTTGCATGACACAAATAGTGTGAATTGCCCAATTATAGCATGTAGGTGCAGTTCCAGCCAGGAGATTCCCAATGTAGAGCTACACAGTCCAGTTTCCAGCGCAAGAGGACAGTACGAGTTACTAGAAGGGAGCAGACAGATTTCCCATAGGGAGATTGAAACTCAGAGGGAGTCTAGTTTTAGAGGGAGAAACCCTATGGATGCTAGTATTTTAGGATCTGAGGAGGTTAGACTCATTATTGTAGTAGTTGCAGTAGTAGCACAGAAGCATCAACAGAGTAGTAGCAGCAACAATTTGAGTAGATCAGACTTTTCCATGATTGCCCACATACCTCTAGGGGAGAGGTGTAGTGATCTAGAACTGTACTTCAACAGATCTACAGTTGGGCATGATCCTTCAGGAGTCCACCTCTCGGATCATCACCTTGCTATAGGAGCCCAAATCAGCAGTAGCAGGATGAATCAGTGTCAGTTGGTGCAGAAGAGTGCAAAAGTGACAACACAATGGCCAGAGAGTGCCAGAGTCTGAGCAGTGCAGAGCAGAGTTGGCAGCAGTGCAGGGAGGCACATTGTTGAGTCAGTAGCAACGCAACAGCTTCAGAGGGACAACGCAGAGACTAGTAGCAGTCAGATCATCAGTACGAGATGCATCCTACTGAACACTTAGTTTAGATTTTGGATGTTTTCTGTTGCAATGAGAAACAAAGTTGCAGTACAATGGCAGTTGGCATCAGTATGAAGGGTCAACAGCAACATGGATGCAACGACGCAGTGTTGGTGGGTAGCAGTGTCAGACATCAACAACACAAAGGGAGATGTTCCAGAATCAGAGTAGTACTTCAGCTGGATGTATTGCTAGAGCACATTTCCTTGCTAAGAGGGAGTGTTGATATCTGGTAGCATCAGATGTGCTCTAAGTCTCGAATTTTGTAGGGAGGATTAGGCACATTTATTCCAAAGAACCAAGAAAGGATTTTTTCAAAATTCCACTCAGATTATTTTTTATGGAAATAATTAATTATTTTTAATGGGACCCTAAGTCTAAACTTAAGAAATTAAAATAATTAAAGGATATTAATTAAAATAGAGCATGAATCTTCTAGAAAAGATAGAGATCAAGTCAAGTTAATCTTAGCCATTGATTAACAATTTAATCTCGGCTGTTGAAGTCTCAATAAGAAGATTATAAGGTCTTTATGGGGCATTTGGAAGATACACCAAAACATCGAGAGATAAAATATAGAGATCGAAATTCTTTAGTGAGAAGTGCTCAGGGAGAAAATCGATCAAGAAGATTTTTGAAGAGAGAGGCAAAGATAATTTCCAGTTGGAAGAGTTTCCTGATCTGGAGAGTGCAAAGCAGAGGAGGCAACAAAAGCCAAAGAGGGGCAGCACAGATCTAGTCATGCAGAGGCTACGCAGGGACTACGCGATTCAGAGGGAGTTCGAAATTCTGTTGAGGAAACAGTTGAGGGTCAGTGCTAATATCCGGAGGGAGTTTCCGGAGGCCAAGAAAGCCTCATTTCTAGTCAGCAGAGAGATCCAACAACAAGAGGGAAGGCAACTTCAGTTGTGACGCAAAGACTGCGCAGGGTGATGCAGTCACTGCGTAGAGGTAGCGCATCTCGAGCTAAGGTCAGTGTCGGATTCCCGTGGCAAAGTGAGATCTTCTCACAAGATTTTATTTTTAAGTTCTCCTCTGTATGATTTGTCTGTTTTGAAAATCATAGATTTGTACTTAGAAAATTACTACATAATAAACAAACCCTTGGTTGTTGCATCGGATTTCCCGCATTGGGTTTTTCTGGGGACATTGGTCCAAAAATAACGGTGTCATGTGTCTATGATTTATTCTTACTTAGGTCTTGTTTCCACACATTTATTTTCCGTATTTTAATTTTGTGAAGGTTGTAGTGTATGGGTTTCAGTATTTACCGTAGAACACAGTAAATAATTTGTTCAAGTAATTAACAAATAGAATAATTCTCATCAGTTGCTGCAGTAGGATTCGAGCAACCGAATTTTCACACTAACAAGTCAAACCTTTGGTTGAAATCCTTGACACTTTCATTTTCCTTTTACTTGGACTCTTGGAATTGGGCCATCAATTGCCTCCCATCTTTGATGTTTTCCCACCTTTTATTAAAGGTGTAATGGAATTGGTCCCAGATTTTGGTAAATCTAGGTACCATAATCTTGTATTGCTTTCAAAGGAAAGGGATAAAAGATTCAAAATTGCATCCTCTTCTTGAATATCTCTTCCACCTACGCACTAGTAAAAGAGATCAATGTGTTTCTCAACTATAATTACATCATTCCCTAAGAACTCAGGCAATCATTCCTCATTTTTTTTAGGCATGTCATTTGGGTATCCTTGAATAGACATGTCTATGGATTTGTAAACACTTGTAAGCCATGGATTTGTCATTGTGACTAAGGTAGAAGGCTTCTAAAGAGGACTTTAGTTACAAAAGAGGTTTGAGTTATAGTAGTCTTTGGGATAGTCTTCCTTTTAGGAGGAATGATTGCTTTGCTAAGCTTGCAACTAGAAGACCTTGAATTGGGACAAGACTTAGGAGTAGCTAGATGAGGAATTTTAACTTTGGATTTGGGATGTTCTTGTAAAAAGTGATTGGAGCATCAAATTTGGATTAGGAGGAGAAGGAATCAACTCTTCCACGAAAATGGTGCCAAAAATGTTACTACAAAATCTTGCATCCTAGTGCAAAGCTTCGCTAGACACTTTAGGTCTAGGGTAATAATGAGATCAACCACCTTTGTTACCTTAGTGGATTCTGCCTTGGTATTTTGTGGTCGGATATTATTGACACAAGAGAGGCTTCCCCCAAAAAAACTTAGAGGTTGGATGACGAAGGGATCCTAAGACAAATGGCTCTTTAAGGGGCTTGCAAACTATGCATCCTAGAATGGTCTTCAATAAAGCAAGGCTTAGGGTGAATAAGAGATGGTGGATTGGAGGAAACTAACTGCGAATGCCTGGAGGCCAAGATAGAAAGAAAGAGTGTTGAAAATGTTTATATAATCAGAAACATAACCAAGGGCCAAAGCAGGCCAATGTTGTGAAATGTAAGGAAGAGGAAGATCTCTTTGTGTTCGTGGCATAGGATAAAGCAACAATGTGTAAACATCTGCTTGGTATATAGTTTTGGGGGCATTTCATCATTTTATCAATAATAGAGATTGTTATATTAATTATATAGCTGGTGAATCTTGTAATGGTTCTATGGTATTTTCTGGTGGCAAGGAATATAGGGTAGAAGACAAAGATAAAGTGTAGATAACTTTGTCAAGTAAAACACAATATTTCTTAATGTTTACTACTAGGAATGGATAAGAACCTATGTTCTATTAGTGAAATTATGAAGAAAAACACCAACTTGTGATTTTAAATACCTACAAATGCTACTTTGTGGATAAGGTCAGTAAGAAGACACTTGCTCTTGTTATTGAAGATAATGGGATTTTCAGGTTAATTGATGCAAAGAAGGGGGAAGAGTATGCTTTGATGGTGAAGAGTGGTCAAAATTGTAATGAGCTTTGGCATCAAAAGTATGGGTATTTCTATTTGAGATCTTTTCTTGTTTTTGCTAAAGAAACCTTGGTTGATGGCTTTTCAGATGTACAAAGTCAGCAAAGAATTGCAGAGCATATCAGGCTGGTAAGCAACACAAGGCCATTTGAAGAAGAGAAAACTTGGAGAGTTAAGAAAGTTCCTTAGTCGATATATGCTGACATTTTTAGGCCTATAAAGATGGCATCATTCTCTAGAGATATGTATTTTTGTTATTTGTGGACGATTTTTCTAGAAAGATGTGGGTGTATTTCTTGAAGTTGAGATTAGATGTGTTTAATGAGTTCAAGAAGTCCAAGGCTCTGAATGCTATTCCTAAAAGCTACTATTTCATCAATGTTGACAATTTTAAAAATTATAAAAGGGTGTTTTCTATCTTAAAGCACTTTCAATATCTTTGATCTAGCAGAATTGTAAAAGAGTGTTTTCTATCTCAAAGCACTTTCGAGATCAGTGATCCAGAAGAAATTTCAAATTGTTTGTTCCCTCAAGGAAAAGTTCAAGAGTGACCCTAACTGGCCAAGTCTAACAGCCAAAACCCTATCTCTAGAATTATATTTCAGAGAAATTTGTCTAATGGAGTTTTTCATTACAAGAAAGCTTGAATTACATCTTCTATGTGGGATTTATAGGCGATTTGGGAAGATCAATCTATCTGATTTATACTACACCTGATTGGATGTGTTTTTCTTTTGCGTTTCTGAGAGATTGTTTTTCAATAAACTAGGTGACATCTTTGGCTGGAAAGCTTACTTTTTACCTTATATATTCATTTATGGTTTTATATAATATAACTACAATGTACTCCAATAACTGGACTGTACAATCATTGCAGGTTGAAAGTCAAATTAGGATATGAACCATCAGAATCACAATGGGCTGCTTCGATGAATATGTTTGTAGTTGAGTTAAATGAAAAGCTCATGAAGTCTGTTATTGCTGCAGAAAAATTAGCACTGAGTCATATACGACATGTTGTGTCAATTGCCTGAAAGTATAGAAACATGGGCTTTGAAATGGAAGATTTGATTCAGGTACTTACACATACTAGGTTCAAAAGGTCAGTTGGTACAAAGGCTTATTGAAAAAGTAATGTAAGCCATAAATTAGTCACATATTATTTTTACTCCAAGTTTGTTTAATGCAAAATGGAGGGAGGGATGTCTGAGCACACTTTTGGATATCCAATTTTGTAGGAGGGCTTAATTGGGCTGCTACGTGGCATGGAGAAATTTGATTCCACAAAAGGTTGCAAGTTTTCAACATATGTGTATTGGTGGATACGCCAGGTAAGATACTAACTCCTTCCATCCTGAATGTATAAATATTCTTTATTTATTGTTCTCCTTCCTTTAGCAATTGCACTTAACGTATCTTTTTGTATTGACTTGGGAATTCCATTGGCATTCTATTTTGTGCTACTCATCAATATTTCTACAAAAAGCAAGTATTTTTGCTAGAATTTATCATCCTTTTATCTTTTAGTTGCCAATGGGCACCACCCCAAAGAAATAGCTAAATGAAAAATAAAACATAATATTTTCATCTCGAATTGCTTTATCAGTGTTAACCTGACCGCTTCATCTCACCTCGATAGAGCAGATCCTAGATTTTTAATGAGACAAAAACTGATAGCAAGTGAAATACTCTGAGGCAAAAAGCCTGCATTTCCCAAGGCTGACTACATATACACGTGGCATAAGGATCAACATAGTGTTCTAAGTGGCATAGATATGACTTTGTGGGAAGAAACTTATTGTATAACTAAATAGTAAATCCTTTTGTAGAATTGTGTTGCAGCTGCTGCTACCGAATTCAATTCTTATTCATGCATTATTGAAATGATTCACTGAGAAAAAGCTGAAGCAATTGTCTGAAGGACAAGAGAAATTCACACCCATTCCCTCAGATCTATAACTAAGGGAAAAGTCATTCAGACAAAGAAACTAACATCTTTTGTAGATAAACACAAAATTGAATAATCAAATACCTTAGTTGAGCACTTGACTAGATATTTTAATAGTAGCTTCCATTAACTTCTTTATCAGACATAGCCTGATCCATCTACGCTAAACCAAAAATCAATTATCTTAGCAGTTAATTAAATTGAATAGTAAAACATTGTAACTAACTATTCTTAATCTTGCATATATTAGGTCTGTTACCCACGAAAATGGGTAACCCTATAGAAGGAAAATTTTCTCCTACATTTGACAGCCATCCCGTCATCCAAAAGGCCAGCAGCCCCTGCCAGCCACCATTAGACGATGATATGCATGTTCCTCTGCCATTTGCATCAGCCATGTGATTCTCACCCATCCGACATTGACACTTGGATGAAGGTGGGTTGTTTCTCAATGGGTACTTTGATAGTCTTGCAATTACTTGTTTGTTTTGGGCATTTAGTATGGATAATGAGGCGATCTGGAAGTTTGATAGACCTTGACCGTATTCTTGTTCCCTCACCTTACCATAGGGGTTAATCTTTGACCCTAGTCTAGTGGGACCTCCCTTGAGGCCCTTTGGGTTATAGGAGGGGTACTACCTGGAAATCCATGGTTGAGATAGCGTGTTCCATTTTCCCTATGCCATACTTAAAACCCTCCATCCCACATTATATGTGCCATATCTCACCTCCATTCTTCGGGTACAACTTGTCATTGGTACTTGGGGATTTGGCACTCATACTGTTCACATACCTTGAGTAGGGCCTGGAAACTTTGCCCTGGGAGGTTAATGCAGCTAAAAGAAAATGAAAAAGCATATCATGGCCACAACAAAACAAAAGGAAATCAAAATGCAAAAGATGGCTAGGATATAAATATTAGCACATGGGAAAAATCCTAGCATGAGTTCTACCTACCTCATATGGCCATCACCCGATTCCTGAGCACATGATTCTCCATTACATAAAAAATGAACACTTGCATGTCCCAACCTTGATGAGTGATAAAATGACTCATCTTTAAGGGATAATAAAACTGCTACATCATACAAAGCAAGCTCTAACCATTTAGCTACAAATGGTAATACAAGGGACAATCAAGAAGAAGTAAACAATGCACAAGCGGGGTGAAAAAATTAGGCCGAGTTGGTAACCCATGCATCTACAAATGCTCCATTCTCATATCTATACACTCAGGATGTGGACACCCCTATCAGTTGGTCCCTTTGACCATGGCACTTGACCATGAAGTATTCTCCGCTCAATTACCACGTTATTATACACTAACCCCTATCAATTGAAGGGTTGACCAAGGAACTGTTACTTCCCCTTACTGGATGGAAGCACTTAATAGGGTTGACCATTATCCATCCCTACCAAGGGAGAAAACACCTTTACAAGATCTTTGTCTTGATTTTGTAAAGAGATCTTTGTTTGGAGTATTAATATGTGCTTAACATTCAAGTTTGGTTCAGTTAGATGAATTATAGGTCTTAGTCTCTAATGAATGGTTGCTTTCACTAGAATCCATGTTGTCCTTGCAAGATGGTTTAGTAGCCCGGGCTTTAGGCACCCACTCCACGGGTACCCAGGCCCTACAAAGAGGTATATTGACCTAAGTAGGTGCAACGTTGAGAAACTGGAGCCTCTTAGAAACACTAGCAGATGACACCTGTCCCAGAGTACCTCTAAGACCCAGGACGTTGGTAAAGTTTGACCCACCACTGGACCTAGTGTGACCCCAGGTTTACCATAACAAAACCTAATGGGTGAGAGCTGATTCAAATCCCAAATGAGAATGGTCTCCCACTAGGAGACTAGCGAGGGCTTATTGCACGATAGGAAGCCCTAATGCTGGAGACGAGGCCTCATTTAGCCATTAGAGTCTAGAGACCCATGAACACCACTTGATGGCACCTTAGCTGGATATTGGGACCCCACAGAAGAGATTGAGGTGAATTTTAGGGCCAACGCTCAAATATTGGATGATCCAGGCATCTACACATTATTTGACACCTCATCACTCTTGGACATGGAATTTGGAGCATTGATGATTGATGACGTTAGACATTTAGAGGCTACAACTCACACGTGTGGGATAATTAGGCATAATTTGTTGTTAGCTAATGGGTTGGCTTGTAACCCAAGTACTTCTAGCAATACAACTTATTTTTAGGGACTTTGTAGGCATAATTAGGAGCCCTAATCATCATATAAATAGAGGATAGGCTCATTTCATTTCTCATCATCAGTTGTGACTAATTCAACCCTCTGAGAGAATTCGACCTAGTTGAATTGTGACTTGTATCTTGCGGAGATGTGATCTATGGTCGATTTTTTGAATTTTCTAATGGAGCTATTCTTTGGATTTCGAGATGTCATTTTGGAGCAATAAATGACTTGTTCATGCATTTTATTTTGTAAGTATATCTTGTATTTGATAAATCTTTGTATGTTGTGGCTATTGAATGGAATGGTTGATTATCTAGGGCTTCTATGTGAAAATTTATTGTTGAAAATTATTCTATGGACTCTTGATGATAACATTGCATACATTACCCACTTATAGAATGTGAATGACAATCCCATGGCTGAATCTTTCAAATAGCTCTCCCCTTTGACTTTTCTCCCTCACAAAAGTGATAGCTAGGGTTTGAAACCTAGGCTTTCATATTCCCTTACTCTTTTGCCAAGGTTTAGTCATTTTTGACCATCCTCTAGACTCCATCACCCAAGGTCAAGGCACTAGCCTAATTACATCGTTGATCACCTTGAAAACCTTCATAAATTAAGGACATGATCATATTTTTAAAATGGAACTTTGATGTGGCAATATAAACGACTGAACCCACTAGCTCGCTAATTTAATCGGCCCCAGTCTGTCAAATTTAGCCTTTCGCCAATGTGCTTTTCGAGCCCTTGATCTACACAATCAAATAGGGAGCTCGACTATTGAACTAAATTCAATTCAACCGTGATTGTAATAGTGCAACCCTCCTGAGTCAACAAGGTTGCCCCCCTATGAACTTAATTTGGCTCCACTTAGTTCTTTGGAAAACAAACAATGAATGTGGCACTGGTCACAATGCGATCGAATTTTGTCTTACAATCAACTCTCTTGCTCTTATGGCCAATTAGTACTCAGGACTTGACCCTTTCACTCTGCTACAGGTGGGATTTCTTGATCCCGAAATTATGATGACTCTCAGCCTCAGGCACTGATAAAATTTGACTATACACAGCTTCACAAACTTGGCCCTGGTTCTCCAAGATTTCGTCTTTCAGTTAAATCAGAAAGTTTGACCTTCAATAAAATTAGAGAAATTTGGCCCAAGAATTCAGCCTTAGCACAATGACAATTTTCACTACTACAACCTGTATTAAAATTTCTCACTCCAGAAGAAAATGATAATCCTTCCACTACTTAATCCCTTAGGCTAACGGGAAAACTAACTCTGATACCACTATAATATTCCTTTTGGAAATATGGCAACCAATATAGGAATAAAACTCAGAAATCCATGATAAAAATTTTAAACGAGAAAAAACCCTCATTATAAATAAAATATTATAGATGAGTAATAAAACACAACTAATTATTCTCATCCAACAATTAGATAAAAATGATGCAATTCCAAATAACACGATAGCCACAAAATCAACTTTATTTTATTTACTAGAACAAGATTACTTGCTAATACAAAATTATCAATAGCTCTTGCTAAATGGCATGTCGAGCTGGAATATAGTTGAAGTGATGGACTCCAAACTCTGCGGCAATACTGATCTTGGCCTCCCAAAAAACTATAATTGGAACCAATAAACGCACCTGTGAATTCTGAATGAATTCATTAAGGGATTGGTAGAGGTGGGTTTCCGTCCAATCTCACCAAGGTACCCAAGGGTTTTTTTCTCTGGCATAATGATCCTATGAGGACAATTTCCCCAATCTTCACAAATGACAAATGATTAAATCCAGATGCCCCAAAAGGATTTCTTCTCCCCCTTTTCAAGATTTGATGAATCACTCTTCAACCTTATTGAAGCACTTTTATTTTATTATTTTATTTTCATTCTAGAAGCTTCTCCCTTTTATTTTATTTAAGTTTCTCTTTTTATTTTATTTTATTTAAGTCACTTTTGTTTAGTTTTTGGAGTGTTGGGGTAGCATCGGATGTGCTCTAGCTCCCAAAATTTGTGGAGGGACTAGAGTACATGAGATATCCAAGACCTAGAAAGGGATTTGAAAATTTCTATCCAGTTTGGGAGATAATTAATTAATTAATATTTTTAATTAAGGATCCTAAGTCTAACTTAGGAAAATTAAAATATTAAAGGTAATTAATTAAAACATGTGATGGGAATGACTCAAGTCACATGGATCAAGATTTCTTTTAATCTTAGCCATCAATTCAAGATTAGATCATGGCCATTGATTTCCCAATGAGAAAAGTATAAAGGAAATGCTTGGGTCAGTTGGAGGACACACACACGGAGGCAGAGCACTGAGACTAAGCTGAAATTATAGGGCGGGTTTGCTCATAATTTTTAGAAGTGTTTTAGTTGCAACAAAGGGTAGTATTGGCTAAGGGGATGATCTGCTCCCAGAGTCAAGAGTTAGCAAGAGGCAAAGAAGCAGCAACCAGGAGCAACGCAAAGGATCAGGGGTAGAAGCAGTAGCTACACAGCGTAGAGGGCTTTAGCCGCTATGCAAGCCTAGAAAGGGCAGTGCTGAGCCAACATGAGACCTCCAGGGTTACTCAGAGGCTATCCAGGGCAGCGTAGGGACTGCATCACCCAGTCTGGGGTTACGCAGCCCTCTCGAGGCCAACGCATAGGCATGCAGAGGCTAGCAGGGCTGACACAAGGGCTTCAGGGGCAGCACTGGGGTTTCTAGAGGCAAAAAGTGGCTGAGTCCTGTAAATCCCGTTTGAAGGTGTCTATCAGTCAAGTTTTCAGTCTCTAGAACAACAGGTTAGCTGCAGATCTATTTTTTCTCTATCAGGTTAACTAGTAAGGTGCCCAAATTTGATGTATTTAGAAACTACTTAATTATATAAACCCTCCAGCAGCCAGAAGACCGGCTTTCCCGCATTGGGTTTTTCCGGGGACTGTTGTCCAGAAAATCTTGTGTGTCACTTTGTCTGTGTGCATGTTTCTTTTGCCTAGATCTGAATCGGGGAAAGTCTATTATGTGTTTACTTCGATATTAATCTGAATTTCATCATTAATAACTTGATTAAGTAGGAGAAGTATAACCAGATCTAATAGTAGGGTTTCTGCATAAAGTAATATTCAGAAATTTTCACATGGTATCAGAGGGATTGAAGATCTAGTAGGATCTCCAGTAGAAGACTGAAGAATCCTTGTTGCAGGAAGCAGCAAAGAAAGTGGCAGCAGAAAGCTAGACCAGAAGGGATAGCGTAGCAACAGAGGGAGCAGAGCTACGCAAAGGCCAGAGTGACGCAGTCCTACAGAGTCTCCACGTAGGACCACATACTTATTGCGCAAAGGCATCGCAGAGACAACGCTGGGATTGTCTGCTCACGCAGAGGCCAACAAGGGTGACGTAAATATGAAGCCGTTGTTGTTTCAGAGTGCCGGAAGAAGTGTTGCAGAGCTTCAGAAGTTGCTGGTGGGGTTAAATTTTTGAAGATTCAGAATTTAGCCTAAGCATTAGGTGACAAAGAGCGGGAGGAGAATAATTTCTTCGAGGGTTTCCAGCCAAATAATTTTGCACATCGATCAGAGGATCGAAGAGAGCTGATTTGTTTGATTTTGGCAGACTTCCAAGAGAGGAGGTCAGTTGCCAGAGGGAGCAGAGGGTGCCTGTTTCGCCAAGGACCCTAGATCCAAATCTTTAGCATAGAGAGGAGGAGTTCCGACAGATTTGCTGAGGAGATGGCACCTCACAAACTACGTGATCAGGATAGGTTGGACGGTCTGTCAAACTTTGCAGTCTGGAAGGCTAGAATCCTGGTAGTCATGGAGACATATGGTCTAAGGGACCATGCAGAAAAAGTCCTGGCCACGCCAACCGATGCCGCCCTCCTAGAGAAGCATGAGGAAGCTTCGGCACATGCCAAATGCTTCATAATGGATGGGGTAAAGGATCATATAGTTCCAAACATAGCCGACAAGAAAACGGCTCAGGAGATGTGGAAAGCCTTAACTGCCCTATATGAAGGAAAATCCGTCCAAAGGATAATGCTTCTGGAGAATTAGCTGCGGTTATTCATGATGACCAAGGGAGAAGAAATTGATCCCTTCCTTTTCAGATTACAGGCGATCAGAGATCAGTTGTCCGCCATGGGAGCAAAGCTGTAGGATGATTTGATGGTAAGGACTGCACTCAATGCAGTCACAAAGGACTGGGAAACTTTTGTCCAAGGTATCTTGGGTAGAGCGGACCTTCCCAACTGGGACAGTATGTGGGCAATCTTTCATCAAGAAGAACTTTTTCGATTCACCAAGAGGTAGTACAACACGGGATCAAGTAAGGTGAAGAAGGAAGAGGAAGAAGATGCAACCTTGGCATCAAAGAGGAAGAAAGGGAAGAAGAAGCATGATCTATCTAAGATCAAGTGTTTCCAGTGCGGCAAACTAGGACATTTCACCAACAATTGTCCTCAAAAGAAGAAGGACAAGGAAGCTTCTACTTCCAAGGCTACTGTGGCGGACGATGGTTCTGAATATGACGTAGCCATGAGTGCTCATGAACCACGAAAGTGCGGCGACATGGATCTATAGAGCAGCTATAGAGTGTTGGCGAGATCCTTGAACAACTCATCTCTTGGATCACATCTGTGCTACGGGAGCCTTAAGACAATAGCGGGATGAGTGGAGCAGTTGGTGCAGAGAATCACAGATGAAGCAGAGGCGGATTTGAAGGCTGAAGGGTGTAGCATAGTGAAGATGCAGCAACATCGGAGCAGTGGAGCGCAGAAGGGCTGATGTGACTTCAGCAGTGGAGCGCAGAAGGGCTGATGTGACTTCAACATCGTAGTGCAAGCTGGCTTACGCAGAGCAGAGTTGCAGCAATCCAGTGGCTTCAGGAGGAAACTGTAAAGCAACAACCGATAAAGCTTCAGTGATGAGGATGCAACCCAACTGACTTGTCTGTTAAATATTGGGCAGGAGTTTCAGTTGCTTCTCTCAGCAATTGAGTTGCAGTGCAGTAGTTGGTAGCATGATGCAGTAGATTGAGAAGGAGCTATAGTACAGATGTGGCAATGGCGGTGGCAGTGTCATGGGAAACAATACAGGAGAGCAGCAACAATGCAGAGATGAAGGGCAGCAGGCCAAGCATCAACGCAGAGACCCACACCAGAGATCAGTGCAAAGCTTTGGGGTGAAGCAGAGTTGTACTAGAGCACATTCCTCGCTAAGAGGGAGTGTTGAGTTTTTTGAGTGTTGGGGTAGCATCGGATGTGCTCTAGCTCCCAAATATGTGGAGGGACTAGAGTACATGAGAGCTCCAAGACCCAGAAATGGATTTGGGAAATTCCATCCAATTTGGGAGATAATTAATTAATTAATATTTTTAATGAAGGACCCTAAGTCTAACTTAGGAAAATTAAAATATTAAAGGTAATTAATTAAAACATGTGATGGAAATGAATCAAGTCACACGGATCAAGATTTCTTTTAATCTTAGCCATTGATTCAAGATTAGATCATGGTCATTGGTTTCCCAACGAGAAAAGTATAAAGGAAGGGCTTGGCCTCAGTTGGAGGACACACACACGGAGGCTGAGCACTTAGACTAAGATGAAATTCTAGGGCGAGTTTGCTAAGAATTTTCAGAACTGTTTCAGTTGCAGTGAGGGGTAGTATTGGCTAAGGGTATGATATGATCCCAGAGCCAAGAGTCAGCAAGAGGCATAGAAGAAGAAACCAGGAGTAGCGCAGAGGAGCAGGGGCAGTAGCTGCACAGCGCAGAGGGCTTCAGCTGCTACGCAGGCCCAGAAAGGGCAGCATTGAGCTAGGAGGAGACCTCCAGGGTTATGCAGAGGCCATCCAGGGCAACGTAGGGACTGTGTCACCCAACTAGGGTTAGACATCCCTCACCAGGTCAGTGCAGAGGCACGCCGAGGCTAGCAGGGCTGACGCAGGGGCTTCAGGGGCAACGTTGGGGTTTCTAGAGGTAGAAAGTCGCTGAGTCCTATAAATCTCGTTTGAGGGTGTGGATCAGTCAAGTTTTCAGTCTCTAGAACAACAAGTTAGCTACAGATCTATTTTTTCTCTGTCGGGTTAACCAATAAGGTGCCCATATTTGTTGTATTCAGAAGCTACTTAATAACATAAACCCTCCATCAGCTAGAAGACCAGTTTTCCCGCATTGGGTTTTTCCAGGGACAGTTGTCCAAAAAATCTTGTCTGTCACTTTGTCTATGTGCCTGTATATTTTTCTTAGATTTGAATCGGTGAAAGTCTGTTATGTGTTTACTTCGATATTAATATGAATTTCAGCATTAATAACTTGATTAAGTAGGAGAAGTATAACCAGATCTAACAGTAGGGTTTCTGCATAAAGTAATATTCAGAAATTTTCACAACTTTTAATTCTGAAAAATGATTAATATTTTTGTACGATTTCTACGACCACTGCAAGTCACTTTTCATCATCCCATCCCATAGATCTCTTCATCTCGGTTCCAACGAGCTTATTACACTAAGGTGTTTCTCCAAATAACACCTTTAACGTATTTAATTAAAATATACTTGATAATAACCCCGTTCTATGGGAATCATCTAAATGCAACTGAACCAAGAACGAATTGTGGGGAATTGAATGTGATGATGAAATATAACAAGCAAACCCCGTTAGACCCAAGAAAACTCCTCCAAAAACCTCTAGGCCCATCGATGACGTAATATTGCTCCTATGACCCAACTTACACAAACCTTGGAAATCCACCCTAATCGCATCATAAGGGAAACCAAAAATGGAGATATTACATAGCAATATTGGATGACACATCCTAGAGAACTGCTAACAAGTTACGACTAGGACATTGTTTGACTTAGTCCAAGATTTTATGATTCTTCAGGATGACACAGTTGGACCCAACATGCCCCTAGGTCAACATTGACACAATTTGATGGGTAGGAGCTGATTCAGAGCCCATATGAGGATGGTATCAACATGAGTGACTAGGGAGGGCATGTTGCACCTAAGAAGCCCTCATTAGGGGATCAAAGGAGGCCATTTTTAGTAGTTGGAGACCCATGGAGACCACTTTGTGGTGCCTCAGCTGGATCTTAGGACCCCAGAGGAGGCAATGAGGTGTATTTGAGGGCCAACCCTTAAATCATGGACTTGACATGCTTCTACACCACCTTGGACATCTCTTTACCCTTGGACATGCCATTTGGAGCACTTTTATTGGATGACATCAGCCCTAGAAGGCTTACAACTCATACATGTGGGCTAATTAGGGCATATTTGTGAAAAGTTAATGGGTTGACTTGTAACCCAAGTCCATTTCATCATCAAACTTGTTTTTAGGGGCTTTATAAGCTAAATAGCATTCCTAATCCTCATATAAGTACAAGATAGGTTCATTTGTATTGGATCATCATCACTTGTGACATATTTCGACCCTCTTAAAGATTTCAACCTTCTTGGATTCTTGTGGAGATGTGACTCTATGGTGTATTTTGGCATTTTGGAGTTATTTCTTGGTCTTGGAGATGTTACGTTGGATCAATAAAGGATTTTTCATGCATTTATCTTGTATGTAAGCCTTGTATTTGCTAAATATTTGTTCTTATGTCTAATATATGGAATGGTTTATTATCTAGGGTTTTTCTATTGTGATAGTTATTATTAAAAATCAATTGTATGGAATCTACATAATGACATTGTATGCATTACTCATGTGTAAGATGTGAGTGGAAATCCCTTGGTGTATCTTTGGAATAACTCTTCCAAGTGACCTTGATCCGTCACAAATGTAATAGTTAGGTTTTTGAGCTAGGGCTTCAAAATTCCCTTACTCCTTACCAATATTAAGCAAATATTTCACTCCCATAGACTCCATCATCCCAAGGAATAGGCACTGGCCTTTTCATTTGGTTGATCACTCATAAATCTAACCATGAAATTCATTTTCACTCTGCTATTCAGTTTTTCGACCCTCCTAAAGTCAAGCTGCTAGCTAGGGATAGGGCACGTGTTGACCTAGAGTGGGGATTTGACCTTGTGGAAGGATTCAACATTTGAAGGAGCCTTGATTGCCTCAAAATAAACTCCCTTTAGTGGCAAATCTATCCATTCTAAGGTTAAATTGTCTTGCCCTAGGAAATCCTAGTTTTCCCTAGGCTTCAACTTGGGGGCTAGTTGAAGGTTTCTTGTTCCATTTGACTGCTTATACTCATTGTTTAAAATCCTTTTCTTGGAATCTTGATTCTAGGATAGCCAATTTTGATTATTATCCTTCAAGCCCTAGATCAATTGCGCCCTAATAGACTTTGTTAGAGGATGTGGATTTCTTTTCTTAGCTTATTGAGCCTCGTCCTTAAGAAGAGTTGTCCTCTATAAGCCTCTCTTGTCACCTTGATCCTTGAATTTGATATATTCTTAGGTTATCATCTAAAGAGAAACCTCCTAGTGGTGGAAGTCCACAAAGAGTAAGAGTTAGTGGATGTGGTGACAATGAGCCACACCTCATTGTTGTCCCTTAGTTTAGTTTTTGCTTTGTAGGTTACCCCTTACAAGACCTACTAGCTAAGTTACCGAAACTGCCTGAAGAATTTGCCGGAAATGCGGATTCTCATTTCCGAAACGGAAATGGATACGATCCTTGTCCGAAACATCGTAAATTTTTTTTGTGCCATTTCAAAAGATCGGAAACTTCAAATTTGGAATTGGATACGTTTCTGAGGGTTTTTAATTTTTTTGGATCCACGAAAATCCTGATTGGAATCCATCCTTAAAATGTTAAAAAGCATGAAAATTTGTTTAAAAATTTATACAAACAAAAAAAGATAGATGTTTAAAAATACAAATAGAAGGGTTTAATGAATGTCTTCATAAAGAGATTTATTTGAGCGATTAAATTTCAGTTTGGTGAAGGTTTTGTTAATTGTCATTGATTTTGCTCTTGATTTTAGAAATCCCTCCAATATAACAAATATTCTCTAGCCAATATTTTCCCTGCTTATAGTCACGAGACCAAGTTGACGTTGAGAAGATTGAAATGTTCAATTAGGTTTTGACAGAATACCCCAATGATCCCATGGGCCTTTTAATTGCCATGCAAGGAAAATAGATGCCATTTTCCATGCACGACACATTCTTTGAAGGAGTTGGACCCAAAAGCACAAAGGCTATAGCATCTATGATTACATTATTAATGATGATGATCATATGTTGAATCTTATAATAATCACTAATGATGATGACAATGTTTATGCTGAATTGATGATGATGATTTGTTTATGTTGAATTGATGATGATGATTATGTATTTTTTGATATAGGATCTAGATTCTAACAGATAAATGGTAATATGAAATTCTTATTTTATATATATATATATATATATATATATATATATATATATATATATATATGTCGTTTTCTTGCCGTATCGTATCGAGATATTTTGAAAATTTGACGTATCCATTTCAAACCCCGTATCCATTTCACTGGAACTTAGCTTACTAGATTTTGAGGCAACACTGCCACAACTGTCATCTTGCTGAAAATGCACCAAAGCTTGCTCCAAATGCTCCAAACATAAGTAAAATGCTTGCCGCTGTTGCTGTATGAAGGTCCTTTTGCAAATGAATGTGTGAGAAATGAGTGAATGAATTGCTTTTTTATAGTAAGGAGGCTACTAGGGTTTCTAGAGAATTCTAATCTTAATTTTTTTGAAATGAATGTAAAATTGGGTTAATTAGTGTTTGGAGTGAATTAAAATTAAATTTAATGATAAATTTATCTATTTTTGGCCATAGAAGGGCCGCACAGGTCACGCCCTTCTTGGGTGCTTGAGTGGGAACGCAAGAGCAAAACCGCCCATGACTTTGCATTGAAACGTGGCAGAATTGGGCTAAAACATTACCAGCTGTACCGTAGAAAGAAAGAAAGAAAGAATTTTTTAAAGTCCACGAGGCTAAAATAGCCTATGGGACAGATTTCTTCTCTGTCTGACTCTTGTATTCGGCCCTTTTCCTACGAACTTTTACAATGACCACTCCCAGCTTATTGACCAACTCTTCGCTGAATAAATTATCCCAAGAATTAGCTGCCAGAATACCTGCATAGTTTTCCCTGATGTCTTTGAAGGCCTCACATTCTAGAATGAAATGTTTTTCTGTTTCCACTTTTCCGGAGGAGAAAAAAATACATACTCTTTCTTCCCACATTTCTTTTGGCCTTTTCTAGCGCCCTGTTTCACAACGGAGTTGATGAGAATTAGTCATTAATTGAGCAATAAAAATTTTAGATCTCCAAGAAATATTAGCCCCTATGTACGCCTTTTGTTGATGGTTATGTGTGGGGTTAAACTCTTCAATGTAGTACTTCTTCTTTCTCTCTAGCTCTTTCATCCAAGTATGTTTGTGGAATTTATCCATAACAAAAGTTTTTATCTCTTCATTGTTTGTAGGACACATGTTCAAGCAAATACCCCATTTACTAAACCGTTTGTTATTTTGCCGCATCCAAGTCTTCTGTCTTTTGCACAATCTATCACTAATCACAACCTTAGGCCATCTACCCTCTTCCATTTGCTCAATTTTTTTCAGATACCTTATGACTCGCGCCATAGCAATTGCTTCAATAGGAGCAGCCCCTGTTTCACTTAGCAGGATAGCATAAGGAACTGCACTTTTAATTTTGAATTTGTTTGTAATCAAATGTTTCTGAATTTTCTCAATTTGTTTCTACTGCATCTTGGTTGTGTTGCTGGGCCACAGTTCACAACCGTAGAGAATCACCGGAATCACTAGAAGCCCAAAAAGAGTTAGAGTGGTTTTCCAGTCCCACAGCTCTGCCTCTCTACACCTGTTTTGAAGAGCATAAAATGCTTTCCAACCCCCTAAAGTTCTTTTCTTTCTACAACCATCCCAACTTAAATTTCTGTTGAAGTCAATTCCGAGGTATTTTTATTCTGCAACTTCTTCCAGAATGCTGCCTTCAAAATAGAACTTATGTTGGTTATGCTTTCTTTTGTTAGAGAAAACCACTACTTTCGTTTTTCTATTATTGACTTGCATCCCAACCCTTCTACAAAAATGCTCAAGGGAGCGTAAATGCTCTTGCAAACCAAGAGCCGATTTAGCAATCAATATAAGGTCATCTGCGTACAAAAGAAGCCTGATAACGAACTTGCCCAAATGGATACCGTCACCCCCTTGCGAATTTAGCCACTCTTCAAGCTTGTCAATATCTAACCCAAAAAGGGTAGGAGATAATGGGCAACCTTGCTTGACCCCGATATCGCTTCTAAAACTTTCAGAAATGCCAGCTGAAGTTCTGATTTTGACTTTCACCTCTTCATACAACCTATGCACAGCTGCTCTCAAATGCTTGGGAACCCCAAGTTCCTCCATTATGCCCCAAAGCTTATCCCTAGGAACCGTGTCAAAGGCTTTTCTGAAATCAACAAAGCAACGGAAAACTTCTTCCTTTTTTTCCCAAACTTTTTCGATGATGTGCCTTAAAGTTATACAATGATCAACTGTGGAATGTTTAGGTCTAAAACCCGCTTGCCCTTTAGCACGTTTATCTCTTTCTTCTGCCCACTTGCTGATTTTCTTTTCTAACATGCTTCCAAATAACTTTGCAAATAAGGGGTTTATCATTATGGTTCTATAGTTGGAGGGATTATTGACGTCACCGCTCTTGAAAAGAGGTATTGCCATACTAGTTGTCCAATCTGTGGGGAACCCCTACTGTAAGATGTTGTTGAAAATTTTTGTGATGTGAGGTGAAAGAATTTTTAAGCCCCACTTTAGATACTCTGCTTGGAGTTCATCTAAGTCTTTTGCTTTTCCAGCGCTCAACTTCTTGATACCCATCTCTACTTCTTGCACCGTGAAGAGTTTTGTGTCTGTTTTGACCAAGGGAGGCGGGTCAACCTTGGGATCCTGCTCATAAAGTTGTCTTGCATAGTCAAACCATTTAGAAGCTATAATGTTGTTTTTAGTTTGCACCTTTTTCGATTGGAGCTCCTTCCAAAATAATTTGGGGTTATTTTTCCCGAGGAAGATTAGTTTTTCTCTCCTTGAAACCATGAAATCAACTTTTTTCTTTTTTACTTTCTGCTTGTAAGCTTTGAGCTTTATGCTATCCGTGTTTGATTCCTTCCACCTTCTCCTTGCCTTTTTGCATTCCTCGTCAAACCAAGCATTAACCGGAAAGCAATTTGTTTCAGACTTTTTAATTTTTTCTCTTTTGCACTCCGCAAGTGCGCTTTGAATTAAATGTGTTAATCTGTGACTATGAAGGCCATGAGATGGGATTTCCTCCTTCTTGAAGAGCCTCTCTAGCATTATTTTGAAGGTATTACAATTCTCTGGATTCAAGAGAATTCTGCCCTTTGGGGGATTTTGTTGAACACACTGATTTTTTTACCCTAATTGCTTCTTTCCGGTCCAAGAGAAACTTAAATAGATTGGCTTGTGATCTGATTTTAAGTCCCAAATTTGATCTCCAATCAACACTTCCTCCATTTTCTCACACAAACTATGCGAGCAAATTACATAATCTACTACACTTGCTCCATTGTAAGTATTGCAAGTGAAATTACCGGACTTTTCCCATTTAGTCAACCCATTACAAATGACTAAATTGAAAGCCCCACATAGCATAAGCAGTTGTTCTCCAAAGATATTGCAGCCTTTATCCTCTGAAATTCGTTTCCACTGATGATTACTCTCTTCTGTAAGCCAGATAGGGTCACTGTCTTCTTTACAACAAAGAATGCTAGCTTGTTCACTTGCAATTCTAGCATTGAAATCCCCCACTATAAGGACTTCACCTAGCTGAGAATATATTGCAATATCTGTTTTTAGGGCTGCAAAGGGATCTTTGTGGTCAAGCCCTCTACTTTTGTAGATTTTTGAACTTGCGGCGCAAAATAGCATGCTGCAATTCTAATGTGATTTCCATTTTCTGATATTTTAAGCCAAACAAATTGCTTATTTGGGTCTTCTTTTTCCAGCTGAATGAAACGACCTTCTTTTTCTCTTACTAATACCATGATACCCCCGTGCCCTTTGCCATTCCCTGCTGCCTTGTTCCACACTGCTATCTTCCAGTACCCTTCAAACAAAGGTGTCTTACACCCTTCATGATCATGTGTTTCTATGAGGCAAATTATGTCTCTACCTTCCGCAATAGGCCCTAACCCAGGTCCTCGTCTCCATGGGTAACCCCTGCAGTTCCAACAAACTAATCTTAAGGAAACCTGGGTAAGACTTCATTGCTATTTGTTTTGACATGCAAGACTCACAGTGGAGTCTTTGTCCCTGTTTGCCCATAATGACCTTGCTTCCTCATTTCTTGCTAAAGAGTTTGCTGCCTCTTCTTTGTTATCATTTTGCTGCCTTGTTTTGGAAGGAGGTCCAAATTGCGCAATCATGGCTTTACCTTTATAAATCCATGCTCTTTTTCCCTCATCCCTTGCTGCCCTAACTTTTGTCATTTCATCCCTCATTTCCTCTGGTTGTTTTACAGTTAAATCTTCTTCTAGAAAAAACCAAGAACCCCTTAAGAGTTGCTTCTTGCTTAGAATGATATCTTTATCACGCAAGTTGGGCATGATGACTTTTATGGCCCTGGCTCTCTCACCGTTAAGCTTACCTACTTTCCATGCTTGACATATTTGTCCTTGCCATTGGAGCTTGTCTTTCAAGAAGTCTCTTGCAAGGTCAAGAGTACATTCATTTTTCCCATACTCTTTCACCCCTTTAATAATTATGTTTGTTGCTCTATCCAGTCTTTCCTTGCTTTCTCTATCTTGCATGTTGTTAACCTGAATGTTTGTTTCTTCTTCCCTCTTAGTAGAATTGCTAATAACTTGAGCCCAAGTTTTGGAAAGTTTTGTGGGATCTCCTTTCCTCCCTTCTCTTGATGTTTCTTCATTGTTGTCTATTTGAGCAACTACTTTCCCCTTATCCTGGGATGGCTTCACATTCATCACCTCTGTATTCTCCACTGCAAATTTCTTCATGTTTTGCACCTCCGCTTTCATACGTTGCCATTCTGTTTTCCCTATTCGAAGAGCTTCCTGTAGTAATGCCATTTGTTCCTTCAAAACTTTGTTGCTTTCTGCTAAAGCCTGATTTTCAGCTATTATTATATGGATTGTACAATCTCTTTCCAGCTCTTTAGCTTCTACTGCTTCCAACCTTTCTTTTACATTTAAGAGTTCTTTCACATAAAGATCAGATGACCAAGTGAGAGGTGTGGATGGGGGACTATATAAAACATAATCATCACTAATTTTTTCTTTTCCTTTGGACTTGTTGCCACATGTTTACGAAGAAGACTTGTTTGAATGTTGTTTCTTGCAAACAATACTCTCCCTTTGAGACCTTTTTTTTCTTGTCTGCTCCCATTTTAGACGAGCTAGTCTCCTTTTTAAAATGCCCTGATATTGTTTGGCATTGACCCAAACCCACTTCCCGGTTTTCGTTGATGAGGCAATTTTCACTTGCCCTATATCATTTGTTTCCACGGGTTCTAAAGTTTCTTGTCCCATTACCATGATGATATTAAGGGAAATCAAAATCTCTGCCCAAAACTGACCCTTTGTTTTATGCTTAACTCTTCAATATCTGTTGGTCTGACCACTGAAAACTTGCTGCTCTGCCCACTGTCCACTGAAAACTAGCTGCTCTGCCCACTGTCCACTGTCCCTATCCCTGTCCACTGAAAACTAGCTGCCCTGCCTTTGCTGCTCTGCCCACTGAATATGATTATGTAGGAAAAAAATAATCAGACATGCACCTGTGGGATCCATGATGGAGTTGACCAATTTGAATGTAGAGTGTAAATATATCGCATTATCATTGATGTGCTTGGAACTCTTGTGGAAACATATTGTTGGAAGAAAAACTGGCGAATTTGACATAAGGAACTAGAGTGTCCGAACAAAAACGGTCTTACATGTCATGACAGATATTTGCCCTCTGTTCTTATCTGGTCATCGTATATCAATCTATAGTGTTCTGTAGCGTTTATTCTTCAACGCTGTTAAACCCTTGTGAATCCGTTTTCTGTAGTGTTCTGTAGCGTTTATCTGAATTTGAACTGGGTCTAGGGAAACCTGAATCTTCAGCCTTTGTATTTCTTTGTTGGGACATCCATCACGAGAGAACTGTGTTTAGCGTGCAGCCTTCAGTTTCAGAGCAGCGGTGTTGGGATTTTTTGTGAAATGGCCTGGTGACAGGATTTCACATACTGTAAATAAGTAAATAAGCATTGTGAACAAAATGTAATTTTGCCAAATCTTGAGTCCCACGGAGCTCGGAATCTGAATATATCTCCATCGGATCAAGGAGATTTAAGAGTACCCGAGCGAATTGATCATGATGGAACGCTGGAGCTCCTTCCGTAGCCTGAGAAGAAGTAGTGAACAAAATTTGCTAGGGTATGGAATGGAAGGGTTTCAGCAATGTTTCGGCCGAGTTTTGGTGTTTTGTCGAGTTTCTGTTACTGGTACAACAAGTTGGGAGCCATTTCCTGTGACATAGGGGTGAAGGTACAACATAGAATTTTGATTCTATCGATAATTTGAATTATGTTGATGATTGGGATTTTGTATATATGTGTTAGATGATATGAATTGCATCATTCCTAAAGAATGCATGGTTGAAGTGAAAAGGGGAAGAATCAAGGTAGAGAAATTGCAGGGACTCTTCGGTATGAGACTTTCCGCCAATAAATTATGGTTATGACAGACGAGTTGGTGAAGATTACAGCTGTACAAATCAAAATTTAGGTAGAGAAATTAGCACGCTCACACGACAGAAATTTGGACCAAAAAATGGTGAACAGAAATTTCTTTGTGCAATAAATTCTGGAAAAGGAAGTGCCCAATCAATACCGGGGGCTGGTACAAATCAGTCAATACAGAAAAATAAAGGTACGCAGATTGATGAAATTCTGAATTTAGTTTGGTTAATTAGTTGTCTAAAGTTAAGATTCAGGTGTCTTTGATGGATCTCATGAAAAATCCAACCCAAAAAGAGAAGGTTAAGATGTTGTTAAGGCTTGATGAAGTTCTGAATTTAGTTTGGTTGATGAGTTGCCTAAAGCTAAGATTCAGGTGTCTTTGATGGAACTCACGAAAACTCCAACCGAAAATGAGAAGGTTAAGACATTGTTAAGGCTTTAAGAAACTGAAGACGATCTCTTTTGTTTTCAAGAAATTAATGAATGTGGAAGAGATGGTAGTCACTCACCATTCTATGGCACTTTAATAGTAAATTATTTATTGCTACACAATTGCATGCTTGACTTCGATGCATCAAGCAATGTGATGTACTTGAAGGTTATGAATCAATTAGGGATTCAAATCACAAGATCTTTGAGGAATGTGTGTGCCATGGATTCTAGAGAGATCAAGGTGCATGGATTAATCAAAGATCTCTATGGTAGTCTTGTTGCTTATTCATATATTGGTAACTTGATGGATGTAGTTGTTATTAATGTACAGGATGCATGGGGTACATTATTGGCCAGAAAAAGGTCTGCAAACATAGCTGAAAGCTTTTAGTTAGATTTATCTTATGCTGTCATACCTACATTTGACAACACATATGTCAAACTGCATAGTGAGTAGATGATAAAGTACCATCTTGAAGACCCAAAGGAACTGATGAATGAATTTTTATGTACTTGAAGATGACTTGGGAAATCATGCTATCATGTATCCATCATCAGTGTTACTCTTGGACAATGAGCCAAATAATGATGAAAAATCTATATGGGAGCTATATATTGATGGGGCTATATTAAGGACAAGTGTTGGAGCAGGAATTATCTCCCTATCACCTAATGGTGAAATCATTCCTCTCTTGTACAGATTAGAATTTGACTGCACTAATAATGTTGCCAAGTATGAATCTTTGTTGTTGCGATTGGAGTTATCGAGAAAAATGAATCTGAGAGTGTTGAAAATTGTTGGAGATTTTGATGTGATAGAGCAGTGAGCCAAAAATTAGTATGCAGAAAAGAATAACAAAATGCTCTTTGGGATACTATTGAGCTTTTGATGCATTTTCCACTATCGCTGTCCCAAAGGAATTAAACATGCAGTCTAATGCATTGGTTGTAGCAGCAGCAACCTGCCAACCTTGTGATGAGATATTGCAAGAAAAATGCAAAATGGAGGTTGTTTCAAGAGATTTTGTTCTTGATAATTTTGACTTGATAATTTTGATCATTGGCACATGTTTCATGATGATTCATAGATTGTCAGATTCTTGACCAATAGGTAGAAGTTTTCTTCCCACCACATCAATTGGTAAAATGAAAGAGACTCACTTTTGGGACAACCGATCATGTAGTTGAGGGAAAATAAAATCCTCAAGGGCCTTATTCCATTGGAGAAATTCTTTGACCAGAATTACAAATTCAAGAAATATCAAGAGTCAAACAAACCTGAAGATAGCATTGAGATCAATAATTTTTAAGAAGAAATACGAATGCATATATGGGTTGGGAAATATTGTAGCACACAAGAAAGAAGAGAAATTGAAGTCCTCATTAGAGAATACAAGGATATATTTACTTGGAGTCATGGTGATCTCAAGGCCTAGAAAGGGGAAATCATCAAGCACATTATTCCCTTGAAAGATGGAGCCAAATTTTTTAGACAGAAGCAAAGTCCCATAAATCCAAAACTTGCACCAACCATATAAAAGGACCCGCAGAAGATGTTGGAGGCTAATATCATAGCTCTCATGGAGCATTTATCATGGGTAGCTAATTTGGTGCCAGTAAGAATGAAGAATGTTGAAAGATGAAGCCAAATTTTTTAGACAGAAGCAAAGGCCCATAAATCCAAAACTGGCACCAACCATATAAAAGGACTTGCAGAAGATGTTGGAGGCTAATATCATAGCTCTCATGGAGAATTTATCATGGGTAGCTAATTTGGAGCCAGTAAGAATGAAGAATGGCGAGATACAACTGTGTGTGGATTGTAGAAATTTGAATCAGTTATCCCTCAAAGGTATCTATACCCTTGAAACATGGATCATCTCGTTAATTCATTTATAACAGATCTGATTTATTTTACTTCAATGATTTATCAAAAACCCAGAAAATAATTATCTGAAATAAATTCTAAAATTGTTAATAAAAAAACACACTGGTATATTTGTTGAAAAGTGTAACTAGGTCGGTCTTCATATTGACTATGTAATTATGTATTTTATAAAGAAGAAGACAAAGATAATAAAATGTATTTTGTACTTGCTTCATGTGTTTCATGAGCAAGATTTTATTATAGGTTAAATAGACTTCTTCTTGATGTCTATCAAGGGTTTTGTCTTCTAGATATAAATGTAACGAGTGTCATATATGAAGGGTCTAAGAATGTATGCTCCAAGATCTTGTAGAAGAATAGAATTCAAGCTAAAAGACATGCTCATAAACAGCTCTCAAACATCGATGGAAGTCAAGCTTCATATACCGTGAAGAACACCTCTCATACGCTGGAATAACCTCTCTGCATGAAGTCAGCTCTATAAGAGTCTGTCTGGTCGGCCTAGAAGCAAGTAACAGTGCACTATATATATATCACTGTTCTGTAGTCCATTTTCTCTCATCAAATTTCAGTCAGCTCCAAAAAGAAAAAATGGGGATTATTTCTGAGGAACAGACAGCGTTCAGGATTAGAATCAGTGCGATATATACCAATGAAGAAAGGCGGGTTATCTCAGAAACTGCGATATGTATTAATAAAGAAATGCATGCGGAATTTCTCAGAAATAAAGTGCGATGTATTAATAAAGAAATGCATGCGGAATTTCTCAGAAATAAAGTGCGATGTATGTTAGTAAAGAAATGCGGACTATACATTTGAAGAAACACCTATAACAGATTTTGGACACATCTCAGTTTGGCGGATGTATGACAGCATATATCACAGATACTTTTGCAACATAGGTTATTGTGGACTTATCTCTAAACTACAATACGGAAAAGGGACAGCAAGAAAAGCGTATCTGTCTGAGTTATAAGTGCGGGTGCGGATAAACAATAGGAAGAAGTGCATATGTTCTGTGTTAATACAGCGTGGTGAAGTCGTGAAATACATGCGAAGAGAGGGAAACGTTAAAACCGGGTTAAAATGATATGCTAGGGTGCGGATTAAAGTGCTAGAGTAGACTGAGTTACAGTGCAGTTAAGGGCTGCGTTCTGCTATGTTCAAGTGAGAATGAAGGAGCTGGAAAATGACTGTGTTCAGGTGCGAACTAGTGTGCTGGAGTAGACCGAATTACAGTGCAGATAAAGGCTGCGTTCTGCTACGTCCAAGTGTGAATGAAGGAGCCTGAAAAAGACTGTGGATTAAGGTGCTGAGTTAAAGTGTGAATAAGGGCTGCTTTCAGTTATGTTAAGGTGCGGAATGCATCACTGAGTTAATATATGGTGCGAAATATATGAATATATTTTGTGTCTCGTGTATTTTCATAATTAACTTGATGAAATACCAACTAAGCTAAAGAAAGAAAGACATAAGTATCTCAATAAGATTCACAAGTAATTATCATGTAGAGAATTTGTAATAATCTCTAGCCCTCCAAATTCTCAACAATATTAACTCAGAAAATAAAAATGTAGCAGAAAGTATCATGAGAAATCTGACATATAACAGAAAAAAATTCATCCAATAACAATCTTCTTTCACTTCATTAAACTATGGAAAATTATAGGCTAAACCCACAAAGAAAATACATAGAAATTTTCAGCTGTATGAGAACGTGTAACTCATCCCCCAAGGAAATCGACCTACTGAAATTCAACTTCTTAGCTGGAAACTGGCCCCAAGAAATTCTCAACTTCCTCTGGAGTTCCTTGACCTCCTCACCCTGCTCATGGCTTGTGCAACTCAGCCTCTCTGGATAATTCATTAAATTAATTATTGTACTTTTCCTAAGTTAGCCCTAGGAAATAAATCATAACATCACTTACTCCACCAAGAAAACACCTAAGGGGGAAATCAAATATCTTCTACATGCTAAGACACTAAGCTAATGTAGAAGACCTTTCGAGGCTACGTAATAATCAACACTCCTTACTAGCAAGGAAGGGATTCTCCACCACCCCTAGCTTGTCTCTGTAAAACACAAACTTCCCCTTCATTAGAGGCTTGGTGGGAATATTTGCTACCTTATACTTTGTGGAGATATATTGCAATCTCATGGCACCTCTCTAGACCCTGTCTTTGATGAAGTGGTATCTGATCTCTATATTCTTGGAACTATTATGAAACACTGGATTCTCAGAGTGTTTAATGCAACTCTGATTGTCACAGTGAATCACAGTAGGCCCCATCTCAAGACCAAATAATCCTATGAACATCTTGTGAAGCCACATGACCTCACAACTCGCCAAAATCACTACCATGTACTTGACCTCCGCCAAGGAGTTCTGCTTCCTACTATACCACAAGAACATAGGTAATCCCAAGCTAAAACAACAACTTGAAGTAATCTTTTTGTCCACTGCACTCCTTGCCTAGTTTGATTTTGCTTAGCCCTACAACTCCAGTCCACCAACTTTGACATACCTCAGTTCATACTCTACTATACCATGGAGATACCTGAGCACATGTTTCACTGCTACCTAATGAACACTCCTCGACCCCACCATAAACTGGTTGAGTGTGTTCTCTACAAAGCAAATATTCGAACTAGTGTTGACCAAATACATCAAGGACCTGATCAACTATCTGTACAAGGTGGAATCCACCAACTCACCCTGAGAAGCACTTAGCTTCCTCAATTTGGTGATCATAGGTGTTGACATTGGCCTGCAATCGTCCAAACTGAATCTCCTCAGAATCTCAATTGCATACTTGCCCTGCCCAAGGAAGATCTCTCCTGGTTTTTCCACATCTCTAATCCCAAAAAGTAATGCATCAAACCAACGTCCTTCATCTCGAACTCTGAAGCAAGTTCCTCCTTGCACACCCCTATGAGCTTGTAATGCCCCTTCCTAAATTTTCCTAATGTTTGGAAAATACAATTTTTCAATTTTGAATTAAATAACTTAAGTATCTTTTTGTGGCCAACATAGGAGAAAAAGAATAAATTAAATTACTAGTGGAGGATGGGACCCACAAGGAAACCATATTAGAGAAGAAATCAATTCGAATTCCCTTGGGTAAATCGAATTGGTGGAGGGACTCGCAAGTTGTGCATGGCTAACACTTATAAAAGGAAGGTTTGGAGGAGGCATTGGCATCATTTGTATATTTAGAAAATCAAATTTACTTAGTTGTTTAGTTGAAAGTTGAGCCAATGTTTTGCTGTTTAGCACAAGAGATTCCCAAGGAGAGAAGCCTGTTGAGATTTTTTGTATATTAATTTGGAGAAAATCTCTTGGATATGCCAACAATAGTTTTTTGCTACAAAACTGATGGCATCAAATAAGAAAGAGGAGATATTCTATCCTAGTTTGGTGTGATAGAATTAATTATTCAGTTTCTTCTCTCTTCTATAAATTGTAAGCCTGTAGAGGCAAAACATATGAGATGTGAGATGTGTGGAAGAGGAAGTGCAGATGAGTAATTCTGCTGTTGTAATCTCCTGTTGATGAATAAGATTGTCGATACCTCTATTTGGTGGATGTAGCCCAGATTGGTTGGGTGAACCACGTTAAATATGTCTTGTCTTTTGTATTGCTCTATGTGTGTGTTTTTTAGTTTTCTGCTACGTTGACTTTAACAATTGGTATCGGAGTTGGAGACAGTGACATGCCTGTCCACTCCTGTATTTTGTCCGCCAAATTGATCCATTTTGGGTGAGTAGATCTTAGTTAAGGCACAGTTGGATCGGGTCTCGAGAGCAGCTAAGCCGTGAACTGAAGGTTGAATAGTGCCGAGAGCTAGTGGTTGGAAGTAAAGCTGTTGACCGGGCCTAGATCAGCGTGGACCGTGGCTGTGAGGCCGTGAATTGGAGGATCGGGCAACGTTGATTTCATAATGCAGAGCCGTTGATTTCATAGCATTGATTAATCAATCCGTTGTGGAGAAAGCCATGGACTGTGTGTTTTAGTTTTCCGCTGTGTGAAGTTACAGTGTTGTTATTACTGGCTCACCCTTGAATGCAGAGTTGTTGGAGCAATGTCCAAAACTCTCTCTGCAGAGTGTGATCCGGTTGTCACTGGCACAAATAACTTGTTTGGATGTCATTAAATCCAGCGCGTGACTTGAAAGAGGAACAACACGTGAATTGAAGGATTGGGCAGCATGGAATCAACATTCTAATCCAAAGTCAGGCATTGAAGCAAATATGCACCGTGAAGAGTCAGAGTGAAGGCAGAATATTCATTGAATGTGAGCTGGGGTGGTCGATTTCCCACACAAAACAGTAAAGTGGGTAAATATTGAAATTCCATTTTAAATCGATTTGTATTAATGCAATTTTTAAATCGATTTGTATTGTTAAACGAAGATTTGTGTTAAAATGCCATTTTAAATCGATTTGTATTGTTAGACGAAGATTTGTGTTAAAATTCCATTTAAAATCGATTATATTGCAATACCTTTTATATCGATTTATTGTAATATGCCATTATATTGGGTAGGGCCTAGGGCCTAGGACTAAGTTTTTTCGATGGTGGAATGGTGGCATGTTTATTTATTAGAGCTGTCAATTTGCCAAAAAAGTTTCGGTTTGTAGGCTAAATTAATTGCAAGTTTGAAAAAGAGAATTTTTTATCAAATTGTTAATTTGATTAAAAAAGGCAATTAAGGATCCATAGAGAAGAGGTTGAGTTAAACATGGCAAAAATTCAAAGTGCTCGGTTTGAGATCGAGAAGTTTAATGGGAGAAATAATTTCGAGATCTAGAAAGTGAAGATGCACGATCTACTTGTACAACAAGGTGTGGCGAAGGCACTTTTGGGAAAAGCCAAACAACCTTTCGCCATGACAGATGACGAATGGAGTGACATCGATGACAGAGCACTAAGCGGCATACGATTGTGTCTGGCAAATGATGTTTTATTTAACATCATGTCAGAGAAAACTACTGCTGGTTTATGGACAAAGTTAGAGAAACTGTACATGACTAAATCCTTAACCAACAAGATTCTTCTGAAAAGACAGTTGTACAGCTTGCGCATGAAGGAAGGTACATCAATAACTGATCATTTGAATACCTTTAATACTCTCTTGGTGTAGTTAGATAGCATAGAAGTAAAATTTGATTCAGAAGATAAAGCTGTCACCTTATTATGCTCGCTGCCTGAGTCATGGGATCATTTTGTTACTTCTATAAGTCTTAGTTCATCAGAAACCCTTGAATTTGATGATGTTGTTGGAGCTATGCTGTCTGAAGAAACCAGGAAAAGGTCAAATTTAGAAACCTCTACATCAGAAGGAATGATGGTTAGAGGTTGATCTAAAGAAAAACGCTTCAGTCAGAAGAACAACTCTCGGTCAAAATCGAAAGGGAAGAAGAGTAAGCTAAAATGTTGGTTTTGCGGCAAATTGGGACATTTGAAGAAGGATTGTTGGAAGAGACAGCAAACATCCAAAGGAGACTCTTCAACAGAAAGTAAAGAGGCAAACACGACAGATACAGGTTCAGGTTCGGCATCCGATTCAGGTATAAGTGATGAAGTTCTATCAGTTAATTTGTTAAATCATGATCAACATTGGCTATTAGATTCTGGTGCATCCAATCACATGTGCATTCATAAAGAGTGGTTTGCATATTATAAATCAATCAATGATGGAGTTGTTTACATGGGTAATGATTTCTCATGTAATGTTGTGGGAATTGGAAGCATCCAGATTAAAATGTTTGATGGGACAAATAAAATCTTAACTGATGTAGGACATGTGCCTGAACTCAGGAAAAATCTTATTTCTCTAGGAGTGTTAGACACAAATGGATATAAAACTTTTATTGAAGGTGGAGTAATGAAAATTTATAAAGGAATACTATTAGTAATGAAAGCAAAGAAGATTGGAAATCTTTTTCAGTTAGAAGGAAGAACAGAGTCAGATCATGCTTCTACTGTATCTAAAAACAACAGTGATTCTATTCGACTATGGCATCAATGATTGGGCCATATGAACGAAAGAGGATTAAAATTTTTATCTGATCGTATGTTACTTCCTAGTTTAAAGTCTTTTAAGTTAGATTTCTGCAAACATTGTATATATGGGAAACAAAGCAAGCAAAAATTTAAAACTGGAAAACATACTAGTAAGGGAATCCTTGATTATATCCATTCTGATGTTTGGGGCCATCTCCTACAACCTCATATGGAGGATCATCATATTTTGTATCTTTTATAGATGATTTCTCTAGGAAAGTATGGGTCTACATGTTAAAAACAAAGTCTGATGTATTCACAGTTTTCAAGCAGTTTACAGCATTAGTAGAGAACATCACTGGAAGAACCATTAAATGTTTAAGAACTGACAATGGTGGTAAGTTTACTTCAAAGGAATTTGATAATTATTGCAAGGAAGCTGGGATCGAAAGACATAGAACTACTACTTATACTCCTCAACAAAATGGAGTTGTTGAACGCATGAACAGGACTCTCTTAGAAAGAGCAAGAAGTATGCTAAGTAACAAAAATTTGCAAAAGGAATTATGGACAGAAGCAGTATCTACGGCTTTCTATTTGATAAATTGATCACCATCAATTGCAATAGGATGTAAAATTATTCAAGAGGTATGGAAAGGTCATCCTTGTGATTATTCTAAACTGAAAGTTTTTGGTTGTGATGCATATGCTCTAATTCCGAAACATCAGCATTCTAAATTAGATCCTAAATCAAAAAGATATATCTTTGTTGGATATGGTTGTGGGATTAAGGGATACAGGTTGTGGGATCCAGATGTAGATAATAAATTGAAACAGGAAAATGTACCTAAGTTTCAACATATTCAATTTGAAACCAATTCAAATACTGATGATAGTCCAGATGAACAAGTTTCATATGTAGATCATGAACAAGTTTCAGATGCAGATCATGAAGAAGTTCCTACAGATAATAATCAGCAATTGTGGAAGAACCAAAAACATCTTTAAGGAGGTCCACGAGAATCAGACGTCCTCCTAAAAGGTATGATGATTATGTTACTTCAGTTACTTTAACCGCAAATGATGATGAACCTTTATGCTATCAGGAAGTTGTAGAATGTTCTAATAGTAATAAGTGGAAAGAAGCTATGAAGGATGAGATGAAGGCATTAGACAAGAATGCCACATGGGATCTGGTGGAACTTCCTAAAGACAGAAAAACTGTGGGATGTAAATGGGTTTACAAATTGAAAAGGGGTGTTGATGATAAAGAAGACAGGTACAAAGCAAGGCTGGTCGCAAAAAGTTTTTCTCAGAAAGCAGGTATTGACTTTCATGAGATATTTTCATCAGTTGTTAAAATTGTTTCAATTCGGATTGTCTTAGCATTAGTTGCTTTACTTGATTTAGAATTACAACAACTAGATGTTAAGACTGCATTTTTACATGGAGATCTAGATGAAGAGATTTATATGGAACAACCTGAAGGGTTTGTTCAGAATCGCAACAAGAAATTTGTCTGCAGGCTCAAGAAATTATTGTATTGTTTGAAGCAGTCGCCTCGACAATGGTACAAGAAATTTGATTCTTTCATGATGAGCCAAAATTACATAAGGAGTGAATATGATCATTGTGTTTACTTTAAGAAATTAAGTAATGACATATTCATTATCTTAGTGTTGTATGTTGATGATATGATTTTAGCAAGCAAAAGCATAACTGAGATCAATAGGTTAAAGGCTCAGATGGCTAGGATGTTTGATATGAAATATCTAGGAGCAGTAAGACAGATTTTGGGCATGGAGATTTTCAGAGACATGAGCAATGGTAAGTTGTGGTTATCACAAGAGAAGTATATTGAGAAAATACTCTTAAGGTTTGGTATGAACAATGTGAAGCCAATTTCAGTCCCTTTAGCTTCCCATTTTAAGCTTTCTTCAAGTTTATGTCCTAATACAGATGAAGAAAAGGAATATATGTCTCAAATACCTTATGCTAATGCAGTAGGAACTTTGATGTATGCGATGGTTTGTACTCGACCAGATATTTCACATGCAGTTGGGGTTGTCAGTAGGTATATGGAAAATCTAGGGAAATAACACTAGTCAACAATGAAATGGGTGCTTCGGTATCTGAGAGGCACAAGTGATTATTGTATCACTTATGATAGAAGTAGTGAATTTGTTTGCGGATATGTTGATTCCGATTTTGCAATTGATTTGGATAAGAGAAGGTCAACTTCAGGATATGTCTTTACTCTTGCAGGTGGAGCTATTAGCTGGATGTCAAAGCTACAAAACATTGTTGCTTTATCCACTACGGAAGCAGAATACATAGTTGCTTCACATGCTTGCAAAGAAGCGGTTTGGTTGAAAGGTTTGTTTGGTGAGTTTGGTAGGTTGCAAGACAACATTAAGTTATTTTGTGATAGTCAAAGTGCAATTCATTTGGCTAAAAATCCTGCCTATCATAGTAAATCAACGTATATACCTATAAAGTACCATTTTGTAAGACAGGTTATAACTGAACGAGGTGTCTCTCTTGAAAAAGTGCATACAAAGGAAAACTGTGCAGACATGTTCACAAAACCAGTTTTATTAGAGAAGCTACGATGGTGTCTGGCTTCTCTTGGCTTGCAAAGAAAATAAAAATAATAAAGGAACGAGGTATCAAGCTAATTGTTGTCAAGGTGGATATTGTTGAGATTTTTTGTATATTAATTTGGAGAAAATCTTTTGGATATACCAACAATAGTTTTTTGTTGCAAAACTGATGGCATTGAATCAGCAAGAGGAGATATTCTATCCTAGTTTGGTGTGATAGAATTAATTATTCAATTTCTTCTCTCTTCTATAAATTGTAAGCCTGTAGAGGCAAAACATATGAGATGTGAGGTGTGTGGAAGAGGAAGTACAGATGAGTAATTCTGCTGTTGTAATCTCTTGTTGATGAATAAGATTGCTGATACCTCTGTTTGGTGGATGTAGCCCAGATTGGTTGGGTGAACAACGTTAAATCTGTCTTGTCTTTCATATTGTTGTGTGTGTGTTTTTTAGTTTTCTGCTACGTTGACTTTAACAAAGCCCATCCCTTCTCTGGTGGACTTCGAATGCCACTCAAGAAGGGCTCTATTAGTACTTGGTGACCAGGGGAGATAGATTCAGTAGGTCCTACGCATTTCTAGAGAGGCTGGGACGTAGTGAGAGCTGGTGCTGCGCAATAGACAAAGTCAGCTAGTGTTGGAGGAGTTTTGTTGTGGAGAAAATCATCTGGAACAGCTACAAGAGGAATCATTGAGGATCTTCAAGAGTCTTGGAGCAGTTTCAGTCCCTAGAGGATCAACCACACACCGTTTTTTTCATTCATTCTCGAGGGATTGCATCATCCACCCAGTGACTGCGCAGTCATAGGAGGGCAGCAGTTTGGAGCAACATTTGTCGGAGGAGTTAGGAGCTGAGGAGTTGCGGGTTTTGATTGGAGATATATTTCAAGAGGTTTTCTAGTGTTTTGGAGGTAAAAAATCTACATGAGCATCTACAACAACAGGTTTCAAAATTAAAGAAGTGCCAAGCAGAGAAGGGTTCAATTTTGAAGGTTGGAATTTGGGTAAATCTTTCTGGGTTTTTCTAGGTTTTGGGAAAGGATAACCTTCCCAAATTCCTATAATTTTTTGGGCACTATTCAGTAGGAAAATCAAGTGCCAAAGTTAGCAAGTAGTTCTAGAAGCTGTACCTTTTGTTGTTGATCACCTAAGGCTTGTAGCTTGACCTGTGCAAGCCCAGGTGCACTCATTCCATCTCATATTGTACTCCACCTGATCATATTAATAAAATTGGCATTTTGGGCATATTTTCTTGTATTTGTGTTGGTGAAGTAAAATTTCTGTGTTAAATTTATTGCATGTTTTCTATATCACCGTAAATTTTCTATTTGGAATACTACAGTGGTATCAGAGCATGTTTTTGGCGAGGGTGGGGAAAAAGAGCAGGTGATGCCATGAAGATACCAAGGAGTGGTTTTCCAAAGATGTTGTGGCAAAGGCAGAGGTAGAGGTCGTGGGAGAGAAGGTAACCCAGACCCATTTTCAGACACAAAAATAAAAGTCAGGAGGGAAGGAATGTACCAGCACGATGAGGAGCAGCCTAGGTGAAGGGGCTAGGACCAAATTTTGGAGGAGCTACTAAGAGAAAATCAACAGATGATGAGACAGGGGCAGATCATGATGGACATGATGCAGCAGGTGATGGGATTGCATGTGCATGGAAGAACAGATGGAGCAGCAAAACCTTAAGGTGATGGAGGTTCTAGAGCGGGAGGCAGTCGTACATTTCAGATCCCACACACTCCATAACGTGGGAAGGCTGGTAGACCTTTGATGCCAAACTTCGTAGAGGAGTCAGAGCCTAAAAGGGATCCAAATCCAGTTGAAGATCTATTGCACTCAGTATCATCAGTAATCGATGAGTATGAGGGATTGGATGCCTGTATCAGACGAGTGATCTCCTTTGGTGAATTCATTCACCTAAAGGAGAAATGTACCACGGGGGCTGGTCATTATTTTAGAGGAGGATCATCCAACCATGAGGTGCAAACGTTGGCAGGGAATGTCACACTTCCAAATTTTGATGGGGGAGCAAAGAGTTCAACACGAGAATGGATACAAAAGCTGGACACCTATTTTCATTTGAATCCAATGAAGGAAGCAAATTCCATACGATTTTCCACCCTTCACTTGGACGAAGATGCCCAAGAGTGGTGGTAACATGGGCTGATCACACTTGGACATATCCACATCACTTCATACCAGGATTTTACTCGGAGGTTGTTGGAGAGATTTGAGAGGAAGGATCCATAGCTTCACTTCAGGGAGCTCACCCACTTGAGATAGATAGGTAACGCAGAGGCATTCATCACTGAGTTTTAGAGGCTAGTCGTGATGGTGACAGATATTTCTGAGAGCCAGTGTATCATGTTGTTTGTAGAGGGGCTTGCTGAGCCATTGCGTGGATGGGTGAGGGCCTATAAACCCACATCACTACATGATGTCATCTCTTGAGCTCGGGATATGATTGATGCAGTGCCCAAGAACGGGGCTTTTGTTCCCATGAGACCCACAACCCCATAGGGTAACAGAGATATGCAACCACCACAAAGAGATGGAGGGTGTGGTCATTTGGATGATGAGACACGGAGGGATCTCAAGAGGAGGAGATTGTGTTTCACGTGGCAGGAGCCTTGGGCACCGAGCCACAAGTGCACCAAGGGCAAGGCCCATTTCATTGAGGTGTTCTCGAATAGAGAGCCAGAGGAGGAGGAGACCAAGATAGTGGCGCTGAGGGATGAGGGAGGTCCATTGGGAGCAGGAGGGCCACCACCACCCCCACATAGAGAAGGACCATTTGCCCCAGTAGGAGGGATTCTTGCTTCACTTCGGGGTATGCTGAAGTCCCTGACACTAAGAGTTAGGGGGACCATTCAGGGGCAGCGTGTGTCAGTTATGGTTGACAGTGGGGACACCCATAGTTTTCTTGATGGACAGATGGTGGAGTGTACGGGCATCCAGACAACCACGTTTGAGGGATTCTTCGTTCTAATACCTGGAGCCCGGATTATGTAGTGTACGAGATATGTCCTTGAATTGAATTTGCAGATGGGGAACTACTCTCTCACCGATCATTTCTTTATTGTTGATATTCCAGATACCAATGTGGTGTTGGGAGTTTTGTGGCTGTACACATTGGGGAAAGTCACCACTGATTGGAATCAGCTAGAGATGGAGTTCAAAGGGGCCTCATGGGAGGCCAGTATTGTTGAGGGGGATACACTCTTATCCACCTCAAACAGTTTTAGTTCATAGGATGGAGGCATATCTGCGGCATGGAGATGTGGAGTGGGCAGTTGATTTACGCATTTCAGAGACTGGGTCACGGGCCAAGGCTACACACCCAGACATATTAGCTTTGTTGGAGCAGCATCAAGAGGTTTTTGGAGATGTTCCGCCAGGGAGACCACCAGACTGGGGGTTCGAGCACACTATTGAGTTGGAGGAGGGCGTGAATACAATCATCACCACACCTTATAGGCATCCCAAGGCCTATAAGGATGAGACAGAGCGGGATATACACGAGTTATTAAGATTGGGACATATCAGGCCTAGATCTAGTCCCTTTAATTCTTCTGTAGTGTTGGTGAAGAAGAAGGATGGGGCACTGCGCATGTGCATAGACAACCTGACACTGAATGAGAAGACTTTGAAGAACAGGTATCCCATTCCCTGCATAGATGAGCTGATGGATGATCTTAGAGGAGCTAAATACTTCTCTAAGATAGATCTACGTTTGGGGTACCACCAGATATGCGTGAGGGAGCAAGATATTCCCAAGGTTGCTTTCCGTTGTCATTATGGACATTTTGAGTTCTTGGTGATGCCCTTTGGGCTAACCAATGGTCTTGTTACCTTCCAGTATTGTATGAACCATGTGTTCCATGGTCAGCTGAGGCGTTTTGTCCTAGTGTTCTTTGATGATATACTCATTTATAGCTGGACATGGGAGGAATGTGAAAATTCCAAGATCTATATCTAGAATCCCTACTGCAACAAGGTGAACTAGTTCTTCTACTTGCAAATCTGATTTAACAAGTAATTTAAAGATTACTTCTTAAAATATCGAAGAAGTTACTGAAGTAGCCTTCACCCATTAATATACATTTGTGAAAACATAAACTGAGCAAGAAAGAATAATGCAAACACAGGACACCATTATTTTTGGACAAACGTCCCCAGAAAAACCCAATGCGGGAAAACCAGTGCTACAAATTTGAGGGTTTATATTTATGCAATAATTTTCTGAATACAATCTTGAATGCCTTTCTGGCTATCCCTACAGAGAATATGACTAACAAAGAGTTAGTGAGAGAAATCTCACACTGATATTGGAAGCTCGACTGACCAACAAACCCCGGATGGCAAGCCCTCTACTGTGTTGCACAGTCACTACGCAGTCTCTGCGTCACTCTGCGTGGGGACTGCGCAAATTTTTTGCTGCTGGTCTTTTCTGGATGGATCTGAACCTCTGGCCCCTTTTGGCCTCACACCCCAACTTTCCGGAACTAGATCCGACTGATCTTCAATTGAATTTCGGATTTCCTCAAGGCTGTAGCGTTGCCTCTGCATGGGACTGCGTTGCCTTTGATGATCTGCTCTCTGTCCTCTCTATGATGTATTCTCGGCTCAGGAAAATCTCCAACCAAAATTACGCTACCCCTCAACTGCAATAAAGAATCCCTTAGATATGATTTTCATCCAAGCACTGCTTTGTCAGAAAAATTCGATCTCCAGATCCTCTCGGTGTGTTTTACAAATGACCCTCAAGTATTCCTTTATAGCCTTATCGTTGACAAATCAACGACCAATATTAGATCTCAAATCAATGACTAAGATTATATTAGACTTGATATGCTTTATCTAGAAGATTCACCCATAGTTTACATTAATACTGATTAATTATTTTAATTTCCTAAGTTAGAGTTACGGTCCTCATTAAAAATAAGTAATTTTTCATATAAAATTGTTTTTGTGTGGAATTTCCCAAAATGATTTTTGGGTTATTTGTAATGCATGTGTTGAAGCCTCTCCACAAAATTTGAGACTTAGAACACATCCGATGCTACAAAAAATAAATGCTCCCTCTTAGCAAGGAATGTGCTCTAACAGATATGCCCTGCTGCACACTTCTCTGACTCTGAAGCATCTCCTTCTGCGCTGATGATGTTTGACATGTTGCCCATCAATCACTGCACTGCTGCTGACCCTGCCATGATCAACACTACATCCATACTGCAACTCCCTCTCAAACGCTGCATCGACTGTTCGCACTGCCACTGCTAACTTTGCAATGCAACTCAGCTGCTAAGAGAAGCAACTGAAAAACATCCATGAATCTGATCAAGTGTTCGGGATGCATCTCAATGCCGAAACTCTGACTGCTACTAGTTCCACGTTGTCCCTCTGAATCACTACGCTGCTGCTGCTGTGCACTGCGCCCCTCTACGCTGCTGCAACTCTGCTTTGTGCTGCACATATGTTAGCGCTGCTAACTACTGCATCTGTCGTCTCTGCACTACTATGCACTAAATGAAAAATTCTCCAGCCTGCTACTACTGATTATGGGCACTCGTAGCAAGGTTGTGATCCTAGAGGTGGACTCCTCCCGAATTCCGCCCAACTGCAGTTCTACTGAACTACAACTTAATGTCTCCCCATCTCCCTCCTGAAGATGCGTGGGCACTCATGGCGTACTCGTCCTCATCGATCTTCACGGTTTCTGCCTTCAGATCATGCTTCTCATCCTTGTCCTTTTGCTTCAAAGGACATTGGGAAGCATAGTGACCAAGTTTACCACACTTGAAGCACTTGATCTTCGAGACGTCTTTCTTACGTCTCCACTGCTCTTGCTTCCCTTTGGATGCAAGGGTTGCATATTCTCCTTCGATCCACTGCCACGGCTGCCATCAAGTTTGCACTTGACCAAGTCTCTCCTTAGCTCTTCTTGTTGAAGAGCAGCCCACATCTCTACCTACCCTAGCAAGGTTACTCTGTCCAGATGCTCTGGAAAAATATTGTTGATTTTTGGGTAGCATCGGATGTGATCTAGATCCGAAATTTTGTGGAGGGGATAGAACACATGAGATCTCCAAGACCCATAAAATGTTTGGAGAAATTCCATCCAAAACTTAAGTTATTCAATTAATTAATTATTTTAAATGGAGCCTAAGTTAAAACTTAGGGCAATAAAATAATTAAAGTGAATTAATTTAACATGTGGGTGAGAATGTTCTAAATGACGAAAGTATTTTCTAGTCTTAGCCATCGATTAGAGATTAGATCACGACCGTTGATTCATGAACAGGAAAAGTATAAAGGAAGGCTTGAGCATCTGTTGGGGAAGACATAGAGACTGAATTTAGAGATTGAATTTTTTTGACGAAGGGTGACGCAAAGCAAGAGGGGGTGACAGTCACTTGAGCAACTACTTTGGGTTTCTATGACGCAGATCGGGCAGCCATTCAGCAGATCGATTTTTGATCCAGGAAGGCTCACGAGGAGGGTGACGCAGTCTCAGCGCAGAGTTTGTTGAAGCCATCGTTGCGTAGAACTAGGGACGACGCAGTCACCTTGGGGTTTCTTCATTCTGCTGTTGGATCAGCCGAAATATTTGTCTCTGGATAGAGGTATTTCTGTCAAGGATTTTCTCTGTTGGGTGAGACGGATTTGGCACCCTAGATTGTATTCAGAATTCTGCATAATAATATAAACCCTTAGAACTACTGCACCAATCTTCTCACATTGGGTTTTTCCGGGGACAATTGTCCAAAAATAAGTGTCCTTTGTCTGAATTCTTCATTTATTTTTCAGTACTTGATCTGTATACTTTTGTAGGTTGCAATGTATTTACATTAATATTTTCTTGATGTATTTAGAAAATAACTTGTTAAATTAATGAAAACAAGTAGGTAATGTAAATCATATTTCTGCAGTAGGATTTCTGTAACTTAGATTCAGAAATTTTCACATGGTATCAAAGCCAAGTTGCAGATCAAGTAGATCTGAAGCCATCAGCAAAAGGACGAAGAAAAATTTAGAGCAGGAAGGCAGTTATCCCGAGTGACAACGCTGGACCAGAAAGAGACAGAGGAAGGGTGACGTAGTCACCAGAGGTGCTCACGTAGAGCCTGCCTCAGCCAACTAGGGTGACGCTATAGCTGCAAGAGGAAGCGCAGTGCTTGTTGGGCCAGTGTAGAGGTTTTGAGCCTCAAATTTTTCCATTTCCATGGTTAGAAGAGCAGTACGAATTTTCTTCTGGAATTTCTAGTGGGGCATTGTTTCTGTTGGTGCAGAACAGTGTCTAGTGGGGCAGTGGCAAAGTAGAGGAAAGGAGTTCCTGAGAAGACTTCCTGCAAAGAAGTCTAGATCCAAATTTTGATTAGCACCAAAGAGTGATTGGAGATGAGTGTTTCGACATCAGTTGGCAGAAGTTTTCCATAAACGAAATCGATTTTTAAAGGGATCTTGTTCCTTAGAGGGTTTCTAGTGCAATACAATGCAGGAAGATATGAAAATAACGTATATCATCTTTATTTAAGCAGGAGGCCAATATGGAGACCTTTCATTTGTTATAACAACAAAAAATTGTATGTAAAAAGCGGCCCATAATATTCATAACATGAAAAGGAAGCCTCCAATGAAAGAAATCCCTCAAAATGAGGTGCTGCAACCATATATAAAGACTGGAAAAAGCCTTACAATGTGATTTTATTGGTCTGCAATAGCTGTATATTACACATCAGATCTAGAGTAGATAAGTGCATAAAAATTCAGATCTATAACAGATCTATACACTATATAAGCTCTTCTAAAGAACCCCCTTGGGCTTTTCAGCAAAATACCTTGTACAAGTTGTAGATCTGAGATCTAAGACTGCAGATCTACTGAAATATTCAGATCTGGAAGGTGGATCTGATCTGATATAAACAATAAGATGACATCCTCCAATAGATCTCCAAAGTGAAGGGCAGATTCCCAACGCTTAGAAAATTAGCTCTCCAATGGTGTGTTGAACCACCCTGAAACTACACCTACAGAAATAATGCAGATCTGGATCTATACTATGCTGTAGGGATAAAAACAAAGTTGGCCTGCTACCAAGATATGAAAATGAGACTCAATCTCTCCAATACTGTCCTCCCAATGAAGTAGAACCCTCCTCCACTGAAAAGAAGCACTGAGATGGACTAGATCTGAGAGATCTAATCTCCACTTGCTGCAATTGCAAAAATAGTCAAACCCTCAACAGGATCTACACTGTAGTTGAAAGAAGAAGCTTGGTCGTAAGCCAGATAGTGGACAATGCAATACAAATTCCCCCAAGAGCTACTCAATGGGAAGAGGTGGGATTCCCAACTAGGAACACCCAATGCTAAACAACATTCAATCTCAGCTAAACAGCAAGAGAAAGATATATGTCTAAACAGACAATATATTCAGAAATATGATAAACATCAACAACCTTCTAATGTTTCCATCACCTTCCTTTTATAAGACAAGAGCTTGCAAACCCTAAACCACATCCAATGATAATACTTCTTTCACACAAGGCATCTCCATCTAAAACTGTGTTGTGCCTCATTGATGACCACTCCTCTATGACAGCGCTGTAGATTTGGTCAAGATTGACCCAGTCAAAGTGATCCAACCCCTTGCACACCAAGGGTGTTTCAATTAAGCTGAAAAATGTGATCCAATTTCACATGAGAAGTGGTTTTATTCACAATAAAGAGTTTTATGGGTCTCCCCACCCACTTATTCACCTATCTATGTGAAAAAACAAAATTTTAATATTCCCATTAGTTGTAGGCTAATTTAGGAATATTACATTCTCAAAGGTTAGATGCTTTAGGTGTGGAGAATTAGGACATTTTTCCACACAATGCCCTCAGAAGAAGAAGGTCAAAGAAGAATCTAACTTGAAGGCTGCTGCAGAGAAGGATGATGACAGGAATGATGATGATTGTGCCATGAGTGCTCATATGCCTCGAGAGAAGAGGTAGGGCGAAATTGATCTATAGTTCTTTGAACTGCAGTGGGGGCAGGATTCTTGAGATGCCCAAACTCTTGGATCACATATGGCTATGGTAGCCGTTAAATGATAGTAGCAGAATGACAGGAGTCAGTTGGTGCGAGAGATGATGGAGCAACATTGGCAAAGCTAGGATGCTAAAGACTGAAGCAGTGTAGAGCAAAGGCAACAACAACAACACAGTGCACGGAGGTGCAGTGCAGTGCAGAGCAGCAACAACGCAAAGCATTGGAGGATCAATGCAGATTAGCAGTAGAGGGAGCTTCACCATCAAGATGCATTTAGAATAACTTTTATGTTTGGTTTTTGGGATGTATTTTTAGTTGTTTAACTCTCAATAACTGAGTTGCAGTGCAACAGTTAGCAGTGGTAGTGCTATGGGCAACTTGATGCAACATTTGAGAGGAAGATGCAGTACAAATGAGGCAGTGACAAGTGGCAATGTCATGGGAAGCAGTACATAAGGCAACAACACAGTGGATGAGGGGCAAAAACTGAGAATCAACAGTGCAGAGGACCGATGTCGTGGATCAGGGTGATGCTTCTGGTGAAGAAGTATTGCTAGATCACATTCCTCGCTAAGAGGGAGTGTTGATTTTTGGGTAGCATCGTATGTGATCTAGCTCTGAAATTTTGTGGAGGGGCTAGAACACATGAGATCTCCAAGATCTAGAAATCGTTTTGAGAAATTCCACCCAAAGCTTAAGTTATTCAAATAATTAAGTATTTTAAATTGAGTTAAGTTAAAACTTAGGGAAATAAATTAATTAAAGTGAAATAATTTAACATGTGGGTGAGAATGTTCTAAGTGATGAAGATCAAGTCTTTCCTAATCTTAGCCATCGATTAGAGATTAGATCATGGACGTTGATTCATCAACACGAAAAGTATAACGGAAGGCTTTGAGGGTCAGTTGGAAAAGACACAGAGACTGAATTTAGAGATCAAATTCTTCTAACGGAGCAGTGCTCAGATGAAGATCAGATCTGAGTAATTCAGTGCAATGAGGGGCAGTTCGATAGTGAGAATTTAGTCGAAGGCCGAGAATACAATTGCAGAGAGGCAGATCAACACTAGAAGAGACAACGCAACCCTTGAGAGGGTGACGCAGAGCCAGTTGGGCTCATGCAAAGCCAGAAGGGTGACACAGAGCCAGAGGGGGTGGCGTTGTAACTTGAGCAGCTGTGTTGGGGTTTGTGTGAGGCAGACTTGGCAGCCATTCAGCAGATTGATTTCTGAGCTAGGAAGGCTCATGAGGAGGGTGATGCAACCACTAGAGGAGGTGACGTAGTCTCAGCGCAGAGATTGCTGTAGCCACTAGAGGAGGTGACACAGTCTCAACGTAGAGCTTGCTGCAACCATTGTTGCGCAACACTGGGGACAATGCAGTCACCTTGGGGTTCTTCATTCTGTTGCTGGATCAGCCAAAATATTTGTCTCCGGATAGAGGTATTTTTGTCGAGGATTTTCTTTGTTGGGTGAGCTGGATTTGGCACCCTAGATTGTATTCAGAAATCTGCATAATAATATAAACCCTAAGAACTACTACACCGGTTTTCCTACATTTTTTTTTTCCAAGGACAATTGTCAAAAAATAAGTGTCCTTTTTCTGAATGCTTCATTTATTTTTCAGTACTTGATCTATATAGTTGTGTAGGCTGAAATGTATTTACATTAATATTTTCTTGATGTATTCAGAAAATAACTTGTTAAATTAATGAAAACAAGTAGGCAATGTACATCATATTTCTGCAGTAGGATTTCTATAACTTAGATTCATAAACTCTCACAAATAATTTCCAATAATCAGTGACTGCATTCAATGCCAGTCTCACCATCACTGTAGGAGAAGGGGTAGACCAAACTGCTGCAATTTGGTCATGAATCTCCTGAAGTTTCGACAGGAACGGATCAATGCGCTCCCCTTTCCGCATCTACGCCATCTTCAGTTGTTGCTCAAGGTACATCTTCCGCTGGTCGAAAGATCCCTCATATAGTGTGGCCAAGGCTTCCCACATCTTCCTGGCAGTATCTTTGCTAGCTATATGGGACACAATGTGATCCTTGACTCCATCAAGGATTATCCTTTTCGCCTTCGCCATATTAGCCTTGTATTATTCAAGGGATCTGGATCTGTAGGGGCAGCTACCATGTTCATCACGAAGAGCTTGAGGTCATATTCATCTAGAAGAAAAGTGATCCTTGCCTTCCAGAACACGTAGTTTGAGGCTCCCTCCAACCGGTCCTCATCTCTAAGTCGGTGAGCTGCCATCGCAGTAAAAAAATGTCGAATTTGATCATCTTCTTCCCCTTCTGTGCAACACTAGACAGACTTACGCACTCCTTATGGAGCTCGTAGATCTACTGCTTGGATCTGCTGCTCAGATCTTGGAAAAACTGAAATTCCTTGGCAAGGAAATTCTTGAGAGAGAGAATTCCCTCATTGTGATGCTTCCTCTTCTTTTGACACTTTCCACCCGGCAAAATCAAGATTTTCCTATAGAAACTACGTCCCACCAGCTCTATGCCAAGGCTCTGCGCTGCTCCCTTTGCCTTGGTAAAATTCTGATCTGGAAGTCTTACCTGTCTATCGACTCACTCAGGGAGAGAACTTCTCGAAAATTTCAGCCCTCCTGGCTTGGACTGCGTAATCCCTATGGGGATTCGAATGGTTGCTTTCTGCAGTTCTTCGGCCTCCAACTTAGCGTCGGATCCAGTGTTCCTGTTTCACAATACACGCTCTGATACCATGTGAAAATTCCAAGATCTAGATCTCGAATCCCTACTGCAAAAAGCTGAACTACTTCTCCTACTTGCAAATTTGATTTAACAAGTTATATAGATATTACTTCTTAAAATATCGAAGCAGTTACTGAAGCAACCTTCACCCATTAAAATACATTCGTGAAAAAAGAAACAGAGCAAGAAAGAATAATGCAAACACAAGACAACGTTATTTTTGGACAAATGTCCCTGGAAAAATCCAATGCGAGAAAACATGTGCAACAGATCTGAGGGTTTATATACTATGCAGTATTTTTTTGAATACAATCTGGAATGCCTTTCTGGCTATTCCTGTAGAGAATATGACTGACAAAGAGTTATTGAGAGAAATCTCACACTAATACTGGAAGCTTGATTGACCAAAAAAACCCGGATGGTAAGCCCTCCACTGCGCTGCACAGTCTCTGCGTCATTCTGCGTGGGGACTATGTGGCTTCTGTGCTGCTAGTATTTTGCTGGATGGATCTGAACCTCTAGCCCCTTCCGGTCTCACACCATGGTTTTTCGGCACTGGATCTGACTGATCCTCAACTGAATTTCAGATTTCCTCAAGGCTGCAGCATTGCCTCTGCGTGGGACTGCGTTGCCTCTGCTGATCTTCTCTCTGTCTTCTCCATGATGTATTCTCGTCTCAAGAAAATCTCCAACTGGAATTACTTTGCCCCCCAACTCCAATCAAGAATCACTTAGATCTGATTTTCATCCGAGCACTTCTCTGTTAGAAAAAATTGATCTCTAGATCGTATCGGTGTGTTTTATAAATGACCCTCAAGTCTTCCTTTATAGCCTTCTCGTTGACAAATCAACGACCAAGTTTAGATCTCCAATCAGCACCTAAGATTATATTAGACTTGATATTTTTTGTCTAGAAGATTCAACCACATTTTACATTAATATTGATTAATTATTTTAATTTCCTAAGTTAGACTTGGGGTCCTCATTAAAAATAATAATTTTTTCTTATAAAACTGTTTCTAGTGGAATTTCCCAAAATGATTTTTGGGTTATTTGTAATGCATGTATCTAACCCTCTCCACAAAATTTGAGACTTAGAGCACTTCCGATGATACCAAAAATCAACAAGGAACACCTCCAATGCTTGGAGGAAGTGCTACGCATACTTGAGGAGCAACAATTGTATGTAAAGATGTCCAAATGTAGTTTGGACTAACTGAGATGTTGTACCTTGGGCATGTGATAGGAGAAGATGGGTGAAGGTGCATCAGGAGAAGATCCAAGCCATATTAGATTGGCCAACACCCAGGAATGTGACGGAGCTGTGGGGCTTCTTGGGTATTTGCACTTATTACAATAGGTTTGTGAGGGGATTTTCACAGCTGGAAGCACTCGTTACAGATTTGACAAAGAGGGGAGCTTTTGAGTGGATGCAGATAGCAGAGGAGACATTCGAGAGGCTCAAGAGGGTCATGAGCAGCTGTCCAGTTTTGGCTTTGCTAGATTTCATATGACCCTTTGTGCTGGAGTGTGATGCTTCAAGCAAAGGTATTGGTGCAGTGTTGACACAGGGAGGCCACACCATTGCATTTGAGAGTAGGAAGTTGTTGCCTCATGAGAGGCTGTATTCAGTGTATGATAAGGAGATGTTGGCTATGCATGCGTTGGAAAAGTTCATACAGTATCTTGTGGGCAACCGGTTCAGGGTAAAAACATATCACAATAGTCTCTGTTTCTTCCTTGAGCAACAGCCATTGGAGGAGAGACAACAAAAGTGGGTGAGTAAGCTCCAAGCTTATGACTTTGAGATAGAGTACGTGAAGGGAAACCACAACATTGTAGCTAATGCCCTTTCACGTAGACCAACAACGTTGTCACTGATGGATTTCACGCAGGATTGGAAGGCTCAACTGTTGGTTGAGTATTCCAAAGATAGGCAAGCATGTGAGATCTTGGATGGTACACACAGGGATGACTGATTTTAAGTGATGGATGACGTGATCTATTACAAGGATCAGATCTATTTGGTCACAGGATCTCATTTGAGGGAACAGGTCATGCAGGTAGTGCATGATTCTCCACTAGCAGGGCACCCTAGTTTCCTCAAGATCTACCATGCTGTCAGGGAGAGATTCTCTTGGAGGGGTCTCAAGGGAGATATTCTGTGACATGTGAGAGAGTGCATAGATTGCCATAGGAACAAGGTGGAGCTCTCACATCCAGCCGGATTGTTGCAGCCATATCCCATTCCGTAGATGAAATGGGAGAGTGTGTCTATGGATTTCATCACGAGACTACCGACAATGCAAGGGAGAGACTGTATTTATGTGGTAGTGGACAGACTGACCAAGTTTTCCCATTTATTCGCTATCTCTTTGAGATTCAGCCTCCTAGGTGGCTGAGTTGTTCTTTCGGGAGGTCTTCCGGTTGCATGGTCTCCCCAAGACCATTGTGAGTGACAGGGACAATAGATTCATGGGAGCTTTTTGGCACGAGTTGTTCCGCTTGGTGGGGGCTGAGCTCACACCCAACACTAGCTATCATCCCCAGACCGACGGGAAAACAGAGATTGTGAACAAGTGGTTGGAGGGGTACCTATGCAATTATCTGACAAGGCAACAGAGAGCGTGGGTGAAATGGCTGCATCTAGGGGAGTTCTGCTACAACACAACTTACTACATGTCTATTGGTATGTCCCCTTTTCGAGCTCTTTATGGATATGATGCACTCAATTTTTTTGATATGATTTTTGGAGACAGCAGGGCCCCAAGGGCTAAGGATTGGGTTTAAGAGAGCCAGGAGATTCTCCAAGCTCTCAAGAACAATTTGCAGGTAGCTCATAATCAACAAAATATATATGCTGATAAGCATAGGGTGGAGAGATAGCTCGAGGTTGGAGACATGGTTTACCTGCACGTGCAACCATATAGGCAATCTTCACTCAAGCAGAAGTGTGCAGAGAAATTTTGACCTTGATTTTATAGACCTTATTGGGTGGTGAGGAGAGTTGGTGAGGTGGCCTATGAGTTGGAGCTACCTTCTGAGAGTCGGATCCACAATGTATTCCATGTCTCGTGCCTGGAAAAGGTATTGGGGCAGCAAATAGTAGCTATAACAGAGTTGCCTCCATTGGATGACGAGGGACATTTGGATTTTACACCAAAGCTTTTATTGAATACTAGAGAGAGGAGGTTGAGGAATAGGGTGGTCCGAGAGCACTTGGTCAAGTGGAAGGATTTGCCGGAGGAGGATGCCACATGGGAGAATGAACATAACTTACAGCCTCCAGTTTTGCAGTTGCTTGGGGTCAAGCAACATCCGAAAGGTGAGGACTGTAATGTCCCTTCCAAAATTTTCGTAATGTTTGGAAAATACATTTTGTCAATTTTGAATTAAATAACTTAAAGTACCTTTTTGTGGCCAATATAGGAGAAAAAGAATAAATTAAATTACTAGTGGATGATGGGACCCACATGGAAAGTGTATTAGAGAAGAAAGAAATTCGAATTTCCTTGGGTAAATCAAATTGGTGGAGGGACCCACAAGTTTTTCATTGCTAACATTTATAAAAGGAAGGTTTAGAGGAGGCATTGGCATCATTTTCATATTCAGAAAATTGAATTTCCTTAGCTGTTTAGCTGAGCCAATGCTGTGTTGGTTAGCATAGGAGCTTCCCAAGGAGAGAATCTCATCCCTTCTTGGTGCACTTCGAGTTCCACTCAAGAAGGGCTCTATCAGTACTTGGTGACTAGGAGAGACAGATTGAGTAGGTCCCACACATTTCTGGAGAGGATGGGATGCAGTGAGAGCTGGTGATGCATAGTAGAGGGAATTAGCTAGTGTTGGAGGAGCTTGGTTGAGGAGAAAATCATTCAGAGCAGCTACAGGTGGAATCATTGAGGATTTTCAGGAGTCTTGGACCAATTTCAGTCGTTAGAGGATCAACCACACGCAATTTCCTTAAGTCATTCTCCAGAGACTGTGTCATCCACCTATTGACTGCACAGTCATAGGAGGGCAACAGTTTGGAGCTGCATTTTTCGAAGGATTTAGGAGCTGAGGATTTGGGGGTTTGATTGGAGATATATTTTAGGAGGTTTGCTAGTGTTTTGGAGGGCAAAAATCTACAACAACAAATTTCGAAATTGAAGAAGGGCCAGGCAGAGAAGGGTCCAATTTTGAAGGTTGGAAGTTGCGGAAAAGATTTCTGGGTTTTCAGCAAGGATCACCTTCCCAAATTCCTAGAATTTTCTGGGCACTATTTAGTGGGCAAATCAAGTGCCAAAGTCAACCAACAGTTGTAGAAAGCCAAGGACAACATAGTTTCGAGGAGAGAAGATTATTGTAGTAGCTGTATCTTTTGCTGTTGGTCACCCAAGTCCTGTAGCTTTCCTTGTGCAAGGCCAGGTGCACTCATGCCATCTCATATTGTACTCAAGCTGATCATATTAATAAAATTGGCATTCTGGGCATATTTTCTTGTATTTTTGTTGCTGAAGTAAAATTTTTGTGTTAAATTTATTGCATGTTTTCTATATCACTAGAAATTTTCTATTTGGAATATTATAAAGCTTCTTCGATCTAGTCAGAAAGATATCACCAACATATAGCACCAAGATGAGTGGCTCACCATCAACAGGTACATAGTACAAGTTGGAGGCCACCTCACTCTTGGTAAAGCTTAATCCAAGTAGGTGCCCATCAATCTTGGAGTACTATGCACGATAAGTCCTTCAATCTGCATACATGGGATTCCCTCCCATGCACATCAAAGTTTGTTAGAAAATAGGAAAGGCATAATTTTTTCCTTATATTGATAATTACTTGTGATATTCATGAGTTCTTATTAACTTTGTTTATGTTCTTCTTTTATCTTCTTTTCATCAAGAAATCATCAAATCAAAACATGAAGATTAGGGACACCAGATATAGGCACTCAGCCAGGGCTAAAACCCCTCTATAAGGAAAAACATAGTCAACTCTTCCACTAGTAGATTCAAATCAAGGTGAGACAATCCAAGACCTCTTATACCTAGACAGAGACCTCTTCTAACCACTAAGTTAGCCCTTCCTTCCTGTAGATGATCTTGACCAAAGTCTCCAAGTACTGGCTTCACAGTTGCAGCTTCAATTTAGAATTTCGGCCCCTAGCTTCAAAACTTCGGACCTGCAGTAAATTCAGAATTTTGGCCCTAGCAGCAACCCATTAACTTTGCATGTTTGAGAGACAGAATGCCCAAAAACTCGATTTAGGTCTTCCCTGTTGATAAATCTAGGGCGTAGTAATTAAGTGATTTCTCTTCTATTATTAACTACTTGTGACTGGTTTTTACTTCTTTAGATTAGGATCTTCTATTAATTAGGTTATTAGTGTTCTTTTTCATCAATCAACTACTAATGCATAAACCATAAAGAGACAAGAGACAGGAAATATAGGCTATCATCTGTTGAGAAATTAGGGCTTCTATTAAAATTTCTCTTTCATGGTAATTACTTATGATTTCATTATGCTTCTTTCACTTAGATCTTATCTTCGTTAGATTATTACATTCTTCATCAAGTCAATTATCAAATGCACAAGAGACACAAATATTTAGGCTTTCAAGCCAAGGTCAAAACCTCTCCCTCTTGGAGAGGAAAACTTGATGATCATTCTTCTTATAGATATTCAATTGATGAGTACCAAGACCATGAAAAAAACCCTTGACATCAATGTATCTCTAAGACCCTTGTCACTGCTCTTCTAGGATCTTCTAGTTGATCTCTCCTTTCTGCACTGCTCTACACCAACACTAGGAAAGCTCAGTTCCTAGCCCTAACCAGTGAGCTCCTTTTCTGTTCTCCTTGATTCAAACTAGGCCTTCTAGAGACTTCTCCTCGACCTACCTTCCAGTACCCATAGATGCTCAAGACAAAGATCTTCTTGCTCCTGTAGACCTTCTATACACTGTGTATATCCTTGGTTCCTTTCCACAGGAGATGACCCAAGAATGAGGTTATACTGCCTCTTCTTCATGTTGATTGTAGACTCTTTACACGTTGGATCTTTTCTTCTTTTATGCACTAGATAGCAGACTTGATACTGTAGTCCTTCTCTGAAGTCAACCTCGGCCTACCTGAAATATGTGAGGTAGGTACATACCCTAGAACAGAGATGATACTCAACCCTTACATGATCCAAACACATAATGTTTCTTCTCTTCTCGCATCATCTTCACACCAATATATAGTCCTGTACTTCACATTTTCTTTCTGAACTTGACTGAGATATATTAGACCCGAGACAGAGATATAATATCCTTCCTTTACTTCATTTTTTTTCCTTCTATATTCGCACCAACTGCAGTCCTTACTTTGCACTACAATCTCAGAACTTTATCCGAAATTTTGTTCTCCAAATGAGGCCGCAATCCCTCTATATATAGGGATTGTCTTACTGCTTCTAGGCCGACATGATCTAGTGTGTAGGCCGACATGAACAAGGGTGAACCTTCAACACATTTGAGCCAACTTCTTTGGAGTATCTTGACAAGGTCTTGGAGCATACATTTTACATCAATAATTGTCCTTTACACGAGTGTAACAACACTTCATATACATGACTCTAAATTACATTTATGAGAAGATGAAAAATTCCTAAAGACATCTAGAAGAAGTCTTTGACCTATAATAAAAACTCCTTGCTCATGAAACCCATGAGGCAAGCATTACAAAATACATTTTATTATCTTTGTCTTCTTCATTACATAAATTCATAATTACAAGCCATTATGAAGACCGAACCTAGTTACACTTTTCAACATCATCCAGGGCCAAAACCTCTCCCACTTGAGAGGAAACCCCGAACAAATTCTTCTTCTTGTAGAGATTCCAATTGATGAATACCAAGACCAAGACACTTGACCTATCTTCCACTCCAAGACCAAGACACAAGTTTGTTAATCAACGATAGTCAACTGTCTACTCCTTCCTTCTTCTTGACTTCCTCTTTGACGTTGGCTTTCTTCTCCTTTAGACCTTCGACCTTCTTCCACTTCGGCTCCCTAGGAGTTCTGCACTTCTCCTTGGCTTCCACTGCTGCAACAAACTTCTCCTCTCCTCAGCCTTCACTACTACAATAGAATTCTTCTCGTCCTTTACTACTGTAACAAACTTCTAGCACGTATAAGGGTTTTCTGCCCTCAAAATAGTCCCATAAAGTACCCTAAGAACCTCGCTCTTCTTCTTCTTTAATTTGCAGGTTGGGAGGCTTCTCCTTTTACCTTTTTCGCACTTCTATTTTAGATCATTGTTCCACTAAATTCCAGAATAAAAGATGTCCGAAATTCTGTGTCAAAGATGAAACTTGAGCTGCCTATAAATAGTAGTTTGCCTTTGTAAATTAGTCGACATGAGAGAGTTAAGCCGACATGTTTCTTTGAGTAGGTTATTTCCTCCATTTTGTAGCCGAATTGAAGTTGTTGTTTTGTGCTTGGTCTTGGAAGGCTTAGATATTGATTTAATGACTTATACAAAATGTAACATACCCAAGAAGGGTCCTTCATACATGACATAGACTCAATTTTGAATTTTATGACTAGATGACTTAATCCTAAAGGCTCACTATGGGAGCCACCACTAAAATAAAATTCCTTGCTCATGAAAACCATGATACAAGCGTTAAAATAATAATTTTATTTTTCTTCTTTTCATCAATTACATAAAATCACAATTACACATGTCATTATGAAGACCAAACCTAGTTACACTTTTCAACACTCCCTCTTAACTAGGGAGGTATTCATAATGGTAGTTGGTCATTCTCAATCTGAATAATTTCTCGCAAGAAGAGTCAGATTGGTAACCAATTTGTTTAGCATCATATCAACTAGCATTGTCACATAGCAAGGCCTTGACTAACAGCTCTATCTATCTACGAGATTTGAGCATAATGTTGGTTAGACCAATGATGTATAGACACCCTCATCATTGTCTCTCTCGGAACATACCCCACTCGGGTTCTCAGGGTGTGTTACACTAGGTCTTTTCTTATCTTGGATTCCCAATCCTTAAAGAATATCGGTCCTCTATGGCTACTCTTATCTTGGATGCCCTAATACATCCTTAAAGAGCATCAGATGCTAGATATTTACCTAACCCTCCATTCTGTCTTCACAAGTGAAGAAATGAATGATGCGTCTATCTCTCCCTCTTAATTAGGGAGGAAATATATATTCCAATAAAAGAATGTGCTCATTACTACGGAAGGAATGTACCTAAGCTCCCTCTTGGCTTAGTATTTTCCAAGTTTCTTCCAAGTAAGAAACTTGTTTCCAGGCTCCCTCTTAATTAGGGACCTACAACATCTCCTTAGGTGGAGATGATGGGACAGCCAGCTGCTTGAAGAACTCCTCCTCACGATGTCATGAACTTATTTTCGCTATCTAGGAGTCTTCATGTTTGGGACTTCTACATAGGGCACTGATCATCTATCACTTTCAGCCATGTCATCATCGGAAAGTGATCCATCAATCCATATCTAGCCTTCCTTCATGCAATGCTTCCTTCTTCATGCCATGTTTACTTAAGGATATTTCCTACTACATGTGCATCGGTGGTGGAAGACAATATCTTCCCTTGGCAGCCCTATATAAACCCATCCGGATATATGTTCAAAAATAAAGGAATGAACATTAAAATCAACATTACCTTTGTGATGGTCTTTCATCATGACATCTACAAGTTCGCATCAAAATCCTGCATACATATCGACTCAGCACTAAATCTGCTCTTCCTGTTTCACAATACACGCTCTGAAACCATGTGAAGATACCAAGATCTAGATCTGGAATCCCTACTGCAACAAGTTGAACTACTTCTCCTACTTGCAAATCTGACTTAACTAGTTATTTAAAGATTACTTCTTAAATATTGAAGTAGTTACTGAAGCAACCTTCACCCATTAAGATATTTGTGAAAATAGAAATCTGAGCAAGAAAAATAACACACACAGAGGACATCGTTGTTTTTGGAGAAACATCCCCGGAAAAACCCAATGCGAGAAAACTAGTGTAGTAGATCTGAGGGTTTTATTATTAAGCAATAGTTAAGATGGATACAACTCTGATTGTCGCACTGGACAAATCAGTTAAAAAGAATATTGACAGAGAAAGAAATCAATGAGTATGCCTCACTCTGCAAGTCTCGGCTGATTTGGTAGTTAAACTGAGGAAACCCCAACTCCCTCTATGCTGCCTCTACACAGTAGCTGCGTAGGCTTGCGTGAGGTCAGAACTGGAACTGCGTCATCCCTTCTGCGTGATCTTCCAACCCTTGCGGAAAATTGATCTAGGCCTTCTCGACTCAGATTTGGATTTCCCCCACTGAAATCAGACTTTTTGCTGAAGAACTACACTGCCTCTGCGTGGGGCCCGCATGGCCCTGCGTCACCCCTTTTGGGTGCTGCATCACTCACTCTAGGCTCTGCGAAGCCTCCTCTTCGTCTTCCTCTGCCTCTCTATTGTTGATCCTTGGCAGATCCTTGGCACAGAGAAGATCCTCTTGCCAACATTGTCTCTACCCCTCAACTGAGCTGAAGAATCACTTAGATCGTGTTTTCGTCTTGAGCACTGCTCACTTCAGAAAAATCGATCTCTAGATCCTCTGTGTTTATCTTACAAATGACCCTCAAGCCTTTCTTTATAGTCTTCTCATTGAGACTTCAACGACCGATATTAGATCTCCAATCAACGACTAAGATTATATTAGACTTGATCTGTTTTTTCTAGGCTTTTTCTAGAAGTTTCACCCACAGTTTACATTAATACTCATTAATTATTTTAATTTCCTAAGTTAGACTTAGGGTCCTTATTAAAAATAATTATTTTTTCTTATAAAACTATTTCTGGGTGGAATTTCACAAAACAATTTATGGGCTATTTGTAATGCATGTGTCTAAACCTCTCCACAATGTTTGAGACTTGGAGCACATCAGATGCTACAAAAATCAATAGTCCCTTGTCTGGTACAATTTCATCAATGATAAGAAGATCATCTCTTATTCTTGCTATCTTTACAAATAAAGTAGCCACAATATCTTCTTTAGTCATCTTGGTGGTCCTTAGTTCATTCTTTAAACTTGCTACTTGACCAATGTTCTTGATAGTGAATAGTTTTGACAAGGCTTCGTACATTTCTTGAGCATGGTCAATGTTAGCTATGTATGGGACGAGGTTGTCCTTTATGCCTTATACCATTAGAGTCATGGCCACCAATTCTAATTCCCTGAATTTCACCTTATCTAAATCACTGGAATCTTCTATAGGCTTCTTTACTTTTCCTATTACCACGTCTAATACTTTATTCTTTTCAAGAATGAGGTAAACCCTCTTCTTCTAAGACCTGTAGTTTGATGCTCCTTCAAGCTTGTTCTCTCCCTTGATTGAGTTAGACATCTTTCTTGAAGATGGTGAACCTATTTCCTTAAAGAAATTCCTTTTATGATTCCTTGATCAGCTCAAAAACTTCTTTTTTCTTCTTTCTTCACCAAAGCTTTGATACCATGTTAGAAAATAAAAAAGGTAGAAATATTTTCTTGTTTTTGATAGTTTACTTGTGATGTTTCTGAATTCTTATTGTTATAAAATTATATATTACAGGCAATGCAACACATAAAAATATGCAAAAACATAAACACAAAAAACATATAAAACAAGAGAGACGCAAATATACGCGGTTCACCCAATTTGGGCTACATCCACCACGAACAACCAATCCTTCCTTTATATTATCCAACAAGATGAAGAACCACAACCTACAACAGATCCGTTGTAATATCCTCTACTCTCTCTCACAATCCCCCTTTCTGTTTCTCGCTCATAATACACATACAATACACAACCACAATACAATATCCTCATAAAATAGAGGGGTTGCCTTCTAGGGAAAAAAACCCTAAATTAAACATAAACTCTACCATCAGATCATCCGCCCAATGAACGACCCCCGGCAGTGTTTAAACGACGGGTGGCGTTGCCGCCCCATTGATAACAAGGGTCCAACGTAATGATACATATAAATAAAGAAGATAATCAGGCTCCACTCCCAACAATTATTAGTTTCTTATTATATTCTTCTCTTTTAGTTCATCAAGCAATTACCAAAGAAATAGCACATAAATCAAGGACACCAGATATGGGCGGACAACCAGGGAAAAACCCCACTCTAGGAGATAACCCAGTCAATAATTCTTCTTTCAATAGTTTTCCTTAGATAATTGGAGATCCAAGACTCTAGACCTTGACTCACACTTCCTCCACACAAAGTCAACTTTCTTCTTGATCCTACTTTGAACTTTGCAGCAACAGTAGCAAAAACAGCACTATGCAGCACTTTCTTCGACCCAAAAACTTCGACCTTGCTTTAGAGACTTCGATCTTGAAGGAAAGACTTTGATATTGACTTAGGGAGTTCAATTTTGACCCAATACTCCTTCTCAAGGAAATAGCATCCAACAACAGCAAATTTGACCTATTCTTTTCTTGGCAGCAACAACATGCAGCAACTGGCAGCAACCACACAATGAGGGACTTCAATCTTCCAATTGAGAGCACGAGAGAGAGAGAGAGAGAGAGAGAGAGAGACCAAAATTTTGATTTTCCTTTTCTCCTTCACCTTGACCAAACTTGCACTCCTTTAACCCTCTTCCTTCACTTCACACTTTTTCCTAGGCAACAGTAGATATCGAACTTCTGTGTCTGTGAGATGATGCTCCAAATGAATTCCATCTCCTAATATATATAGGCTTGGGGTGATGTCGAATTACTTGACTTGAGGCCGACTTGATCTTCTTAAGGCGAACTTGGTGTGGAGGTACCATAAATCATATTTGACTCAATACTAAGCCTTTTTACATGATTCAAAAACCCAAGAAGGGTCTTTTTAAATATACAATGACTCTATAAACTCAAAATAAATCCTAGAAGTCCTTAATGGGGACTTTGACCTAAAACATAATGACCCAAGCATGAAACCCATCATTAGGGAAATTGTGAGGTCTAAAATGGGGCTAATAAGGAAATTATAAAATAATAGTGGAAATAATAAAATAATATTAGATTACATCATCAAATTTTAGAGGAAAAAAATAAAAAACTACATTTTTAACTCGTATTTTCTACTTATCTCCCTACGGGTTTACTCAAATTTCGAGCTGGAACACTTGTTGGATGCAAAATTTGATTCCTCATCCAAGGAGTACCCATGTTGCATACTTTCGATGGACCCTATTACATGTAAAATGAGAAATACATGAGTTGCAATGTTTTATATAATATAATTTAATCATAAAGTATGGTGGATACGAAAGTCTGTGTCCGGGAATTTGAGGCCACTTCAGGAATAAGTTGAAAATGTAGTTTTATTATTTTATTATTTTTTAATCTTTTTATTTTTTTACCTCAAAAATGGTGAATCATCCCCCATGGTTGACATCATCATCTTGAATCCTATTAGTTCTTATAAAGTTATTTTGGTTGTACATTTTTCTTAGGAGGCCCATTTTAGACCTCAAAATTTCTCTAATGGCTTTAATAAGTTATTGTAACAATAATAAAAATTCTTTTCTTTATTCTTTTGACAAGTACATTACATAGTGACTCAAACACATTAATGAAGACCAAACCTAGTTACATTCTTCAACACTTATCAACATTGTTTCCTTTCCATAGATAACAATCACAATCCATCACATTGCCAAGTTGCATCATCCTCCACCAAAAACTGCTATTCAACACCTCATTGATCATCGATCCCTACTAGGCAAGACATCCTCCATCCTCCTAACCTACGTGCTAGTACACCATCCCAGCCATCTCATCACCGCTTTTTGTTTTTTGTAGCATCCGAAAGTGTTCCAAGTCTCAAACTTTGCAGGAGGCGTGGACAACAACATTCCAAAGAACCCAGAAACCATTTGTGGAAATTCCACTCGGATCACGACTTATTAAAATAATTAATTATTTTAATAAAGACCCTAAGTCTACCTCGATCTTGATTGGTTTTGGCACTACTGCTACTTGCATCTTCATTATGTGTAATTTGTAATTTAGAGGAAAAAGCTTTCTCAACAACTTCAAAAGTTTCTTTCAATCTTTCTTCATGAGACATGAGAGATCCAACCAATTGATCAAACTATAATTGTGTCAAATCCTTGCTTTCTTCTAATATTATGGCAACATTATTCCATCTAGGTGTTAAAGATCTCAATACCTTTTTTATTAAAACTTCATTACTTACCGTTTCCCCAAGTGTAGCCAATTTATTGACCACATCTTTGACTCTCACACAGTAGTCACTTATACTTTCAACTTTTTGCATCTTCAGATTCTCGAACTCTCTCTTCAATTTTTGAAGCTTGACCACCTTAGCTTGATCACTACCTTGGTAAGCTTCTTGAAGAGTCTTCTAGGCATCTTTGGCAGTTGTTGCTCCTGATATTCGTGGAAATAAACTCTTATCAGGAGCTATCTGAATGTGAAACAATGCTTGAGCATTCTTCTTCCTTGCTTCCTTTCTTGTTGTTTTTTCATTAGCTGTAAGGGCATTCCAATCTGCTGGCTCATCATAACCTGATTCAACAATCTCCCACAAATCTTTTCCAATAAAAAAGGTCAGCATCTTAATGCACCAATAATCATAATCGTTCCCATCAAATTCTGGAACAGGCATGTTAGAATTCGACATTTTTAACTTTGGCGAAATTCCAACAATTAAAAAATTTAACCCAAAACAATTTTACCTGCTTTGATACCAATTGTAGAATTTGAAATGGCCACTGCTGTCTAAGCCAGCTAATAAACTAGAATAATTATGACATAAAAAAACAATGAAAGACAATAAAAAACAACACAGATCAGATCAGTGATCAACTTGTAAATCTCACATTGAATCTGGTATGTAAATACATTCTTATATAATAAATCTATTACCAATTCTATGATTTATCAACTACTAATTATTCATTCTGACCACTACCAATGATTCTGAGCACTGGCTATCCTAATAATTTGCTGCACTAATTTTAATAACAGAGAATCAAAAAAATCTGCTGACTAATGTCAGCAATTACATGGAAATTTAAGCATTATTCTCAACAAGAAGCTCCTCCATGTCACCGTGGCATGACGTCAAATTTAAGCATTATTCTCAACAAGAAGCTCCTCCATGTCACCGTGGCATGACGTCAATGCCATTTAAATCAGAAGGTTGGTCATCGGGTAATTTATGATGGGGGAGTTTAGCATTTAATGGTGCTCATTCATTTGGAAATTGACATGTGCTAAGGGGAGGAGGAGAAAACCAGAGATTGAAGGGGAAAACAATGAATAGAGAGATGGAGAAATATAGAAGAGAAGATGAACGGAGAGTGAAACTAGAGAAGGGAGAGTCAACCCAAAAGAGAGGAAGGTGGTTAGCAACGGATGAAGAGGTGGTCCCAACAGAGACAGCTGCATAGAACCACTTTTAGAAGGCAAAACCAACGTGGTTCCAGTGTGTAATTGCTGGGTAGAACGGCAAGAGAATCATCAAGAAATAAAAGCTTATAAAACTTGGTCCAGAGGGAACGATTCCAGCAGATGAGTGCTGGGTAGAATCGTAGAGCAGAGAAGAAAACCAGCTGTTGGGGAAAGGTCAGATGAGTGAGGGCGAAGAAAGTAAGGAGCTGTAGCAGACCGGCTCTGAAGAATCCTCAATATTAGAGAGAATTTAATGCTGCAGGTTGTAATACCAGCCGACACTGAGACGTCCGTGTTTGGCTGAAGTTAATTTACATACATGATGTATTCTGAAATTCTAATGGAATATAAGCCTGGCAATATGATATTCATATGAGCACAACGGTTCATAAAAGATTCACAATGGTTTTGGAAATGAAGGGTTATGCATTAGTAAAATAGGCTTGCAGCCTTGCACGTGGCAAATTAATTGTGTGTTTCAGTATGAGAGATTCCGTAGTACGTTTCTAAATTTTTAATAGTGAACTTGAACTTTAATCTCGGGTTTTCAAAATTGGTTATCATCCACTGAGATTTCTATTTACTTCATTCCATGAAATCTGGCCTCACAAGCATCAATCGTGTATACAGTTTCTCACATAATTTTATAGTCAGATTAATCATTCATTTGTTGTTTCTCGATTTTAGATAGATAGCGTGGTCTGCGGTATGCTTAGGACTGACCATTCTATTTTTTAGGGTATCACAAGAGCAATCGGGGAACGTTCAAGAACAATAAGGTTACCTACTCACTTGCATGAGAGATTGGGTTTAATCAGAAATGCCAAGTTACTCTTGAAGGAGAAAGGTGTGGATCCTTCACTTGAGGTGAGGCTCCGTGTCAGCTTTGAAATGTTAGAAATTACAACGTCAACTGTACATTGGAATCCTGTCCATTTCAAGTGCCGCAATTTCTAGATGACTAGAGTCTAATCAGTGTAATTTGGCTGATGGAATTCCTTGACATCCTTCCAGAGAATTGCAACAACCTTAAGCATGTCTCTCCGAAAGGTGAAAAGTGCAACAGAGGTACGATGAAACTTTTATTCTATTTATTCTGTCTTCTTCCATCTGCCATTTTGGTTTTAGGATCCTGCAAACTTATAGATTTTTGGCAAAATGCAGGCAACTAAAACTGTGATTTCAACTGACAAAGAAGCCCATGACAGATTCTACAATAATGCAAGTGACACTCTTCATAGTGTAAAGACCGGCAATCTGTTGTTATTAAGTATTTTATTGTTTCAACAAATTCTTAAGAAATTGGAACTCTGAAAATTTTGTTTCAGTTCACACATATGAAGAACTCACAATAATGAAATATGTTACTCCTTTAATTTCTTGTTCCATATAGGGTCAGTGAACTTTGTTTTGCCTGTAGTCTATTGCAGATACTAATCTTGAAAATCAGCCATGGTTTACTGTAGAAAGGGACGCCTTAAGAGTAAGTATTGTCAAGTGTACTAAATATTTGTTGAGAAAGATTTTATAATTTTCAAAGAAACTCAAGCTGCATATAAGACTTGTAATTTTTGAATGCTTGTGCCATAATTATGCAATGTAGGAGGATGTGAATAAATTTATTACTTCGACATTGACCAAGACAGAGCAAGTGATAATCAGGCTCTATTATGGTCTGGATACACACAGCTGCTGTTCATGGGAAGAAGTTAGCAAGCGGTGAGTTCGGTAAATGATTGCAACTTGGAAATTTTGTCACATGGCATGAGCTAAATATGGGAATGTCATCGCTAATATAACATTGCCCTGTGATATGTTTAGAGTGGGCTTGTCCAGAGAGAGGGTAAGACAAATTGGGCTTATATCGTTGGAAAAGATGAGGCGTGCAGCTGGAAATGGTACTCTGGAGCCTATTTTCATGCAAGTTTGACAAACAGCACAGCAGCAGCAGTTATAGCCGCTAAGTTGGTCCAGCTTTTACGTTACAAATATTGTTGGTATAGTACACCTACTTGGATGCAGATTGTACATTTCCTGTATTTTATGTTTTGGTAGGTGATTTAGAGATGATAGAATGTCAATAAGTTACATATAAAAAATTTCATGGAGTCTATGTCCTCCATCCCTCTGCTACTTTCCACCTGGTCTCCTTATCCTTTCTCTTCGCAATTGTGGGCAAGCATTTCTCTGTACATACTTTGAATAGGGCCTATGAAACGTCTTGAGAATGATGCAGCATTCTTATGATACTCCATAAGATTGTACCGCTGTTTCGACGTGGGAGATATTGGTTCAATTGAATTCCCAGTTTTCTGTAGGATACTGTAAATGAGATCCAATATACTGTTTATAAAATAATTATCTTTATTTTTAAAGAATGGTTACCGAGTAACCATTTTAAGTTCCAAACACCATACTTCGAGTATTTGTATATAGGGCTATGACAATATTTCCTATATACATTTTCCAAAGATACCAATATGTGGACAGAGGATGGTGTGTGCGCATGCATTCTTACCCAATGTAAAAAAATACAGCTGAGTATGACGAGTTATTACTAAAGCTGCTTCTACAGCTATGGGAGTCTTGAACCTCTACCCAGAAGTATTGTATTAATGTTACGTTTTGTTCATGTAAATTTTCATTTTAAAATTTACAAACAAAAATATAATGTATTTAAAATATTTATCAACATAGATATTTGGGATTGAATAAACATATAGAGGGATAAAAGGAAATAGAGATAAAGTTCTATATTAATGTTTAGATAAATTTGTATTAGTTTTTTGAAATATTAATGGTTATAATTATTTGTTCCGTTTTATTAAAATCTTCTTAAATTTTAAATTTTCAAGATATTTTTTTTTCAATTTAAGCAATTATTATAACTTGCTATAAATGCACCTCCGAAATCATGGAAAAAATTATTCACTTTTTACTGATACACACTTTATATTCAACATCAAACCATGTTTTTGTTATAGGACAATCTTTAAAATCACTGTTTAAACTTAAGGGGCAATGGCTTAGAGTTATTCATTTGTACCAGCTGGCCAAAACTAATTAGTATGGATAAAGAATGATGCCTCGTTCATGCTGATAATAACACTTAATGTTCTGTACTAATAAATTTTGTGGCAGAATCTGTTCGAGAAGTGATGGGAGGCAACTTTTATGAATTTACATTGTTTTCAGGAGCCTGTCCTGCTAGAGCTAGAACCATAAGCAATTATTTAGTCTACTATTCCCTTACTAGGTGTAGGATTTTTGTCACTACGCTACCTCAATTGGAAAGTTAAATAATTTATAGTTTGTTATGAGTTACCATTGTTTAGTAGATGATATTTGAACTTTTTCTTAAAATTAATTATAATTGTAGAAAATATTGGTGTTGTTTATGCTTTCTTTTCTGAGTGATGCATGGGAATGTCGTTCGATTTTTTTTAAAAGTTATATAAATTATTTTCGGAAAATCACTTACGTTATCAGTTTTTGAGTGATGCATAGTCATGTCGGTCGAATATGTTGAAATATTAAAGTCACCTGCCGTACCTTTGAGCGAAAGAAAAAGAGTACAGCAGCAGCAGCAGAGATTGAGTGTACAACATTACGCATCTAAGAAGAATGGAGAAATGTACGGATGAATTTAATGTTTAAGGGCCACAGCCACAGATTACAGAAGAGAATTAAATTTGATATGGACAAAGTCATTTCAGCAGAAGAAAGAAGAATTTCGTAGTTCAAGTCTACAGAGGAACAGAGGTATTTAAAACAGTCATTTCAGGCTTTAAAGCCTTCAACAACCAAAATGAATGAAAGTGCTATAAAACAGGGGGAAGACTTAAGGATTGAAAAGGCAGGACAAGTGGTCCCTACCACTTGAGCGCAAATCGCAGATCGCAGTTTTGAAGTGAAGTGTCTTGTTGATGTGGATGTTTGCGATGTGCGATCATCGCACCATCACAACATCACAATATCACAATAATCGCCCTCCACCATCGCATGTTACAAGTGTTATCCGCCATATGAACTGCTGTTAATTGTTTGCGATGCGATCGACGTGCCATCGCATATCGCAAATGTCGCAATATCGCATGTCGCATTTTTGTTGTTCCGCCATATCGCACATCGCAAAACGGCTGACTGCGATGTGGTCCCCACTCGTACATCACGCTATGTTTATTTTTATTGTTCTGCAAAGGTATTCTCCTTTGTAATTGTTTTTATTTCTTTGTTTTTATGGTTTTTGTTCCCGCCGCGCTATATATATATATATATATATATATATATATATAATGTAAAAGGCTCGTGAGGCTAGAGCATGAATGACATATAGTTTTTGTTGTAATCGCTGTGTTATAGCCCGCAGGCAAGAAAAGCACAGTAAGAAGAATATAGCACTGTTTCGTGCGTTCTTGAGAGACAGAGAGAAGATTTGTTTTGAGAATCACTATGTCTGTAGCAGTCTTGATATCATTATGTGAATCCCTCCAGTGAGGAAGAAATTTGTATCAGTTTTTTTTTGTTATGTTTAATGAAATAGAAAGCATATTTCATGCCATCTCTGTCTGAAAGCCAAATTTTAGTTTTTAACTTCTCTGTGTTGTAGAGGGGAGTTTATTCTCTCCATTTCTGTTGTTTTCTAATTTCCCAAAATTCCAACATGGTATCAGAGCTAGTTTAGGCTCTTTGAAGGTTTCAAAGAAGCTGAAGCAGAAGAAGACTTGTTGCAGCGTTTTCTCCAGCAGAGTAAAAGCTCAACAGAGGTCAAAAGTTCAAGTATTTCTCAAAGAAAACAGAGATGTTTTTTTGTTTTAAAGGAGTTTGTTATTTCAGAGAAGGAAATACAGTTTGTCTAAGTTCAGAAGAGTTCAGTTTAAGAGCAATGGCTGGACCAAGCACATGAATGAACATTGGAAATGTTCAGCTTCCACAATTTAATGGAAAGAAATATGATTATTGGGCCATTACCATGAGAGCCCTGTTCGTCTCACAAGATTTATGGGAATTAGTAGAAGACGGTTTTGTTGAACCAGCGGATGAGCAGGCTTTTAATGCCTTAACTCAAGCAGAGAAGGGCTTATTGAAGAGCAATAGGAAGAAATATGCTAAAGCTCTCTTCTTATTATATCAAGCAGTAAATGAGAGTGTGTTTCCAAGGATAGCAGCAGCTAAGAGATCCAAGGAGGCATGGGAAACTTTGAAAATAGCCTATCAAGGCATGGAGAAAGTTAAGACAGCAAGACTTCAATTACTGAGAAGAGACTTTGAAACACTTTGCATGAAAGAGTCAGATAATGTAGACACATTTTTTACACGTGATTGGGATTGTAAATCAGATAAGATCCCATGGAGAAACTCTTGAAGAAAGAAGAATCGTGGAGAAACTTTTGAGAAGCTTACCCTCAAAGTTACTTGTTATTGTAACCACCATAGAAGAGACCAAAGATCTTTCAAGGTTCACGGTAGATGAACTTCATGCCTCGTTGATAACTCACGAACAGAGATTGAGCAGAGATGAAAACTCATCTCTTGAGCATGCCTTCAAGACCCAGATGCCTTTAGGAAGAGGAAGAGGTCAAGACAAAGCAAGAGGAAGAGGCAAAAGCCAAAACAGAGGTGGAAGGAACAGCCCTTCACATTCACATGGAAGGAGCAACAGTCAGAGTGAGAGCCACGACCAATGCAACACCCAGCAAGGTGAACATCAACACCAACATGCTCATGGACAGAGGTATGACAAATCCAATGTCCAATGTCATTATTGCAAGAAATATGGGCACTATGCCAATGAATGTAGAAAGAAGAAAAATGACATGAAAAATAAGCAAAATGCTAATTTAGCAAAAGAAGAAAAGAACCCAAGTAATGTGTTGTTAGCTTGTAATGTAGCACAAGACAGAGAAGATAATGTTTGGTTCTTAGATTCAGGATGTAGCAATCATATGACTGGAAACAAAGAAATGTTTTCCAATCTAGATGAAGAAGTAAAATCTGAAGTGACCACAGGGACTGATACTAAGATCTATGTAAAAGGAAAAGGCAAAGTTAGTATTCGAGCAAGAAATGGTGAGCAGAAATTCGTCCCTGATGTATATTATGTTCCAGGTCTGAAATGTAATCTTTTGAGCGTTGGGCAGCTCATAAACAAAGGTTACAATGTAGTTTTCAAAGATGATGTGTGCACAATAAAAGATATACCTCCAAGCAAGAAAATTATTGCTGAAATACAAATGACTAGCAATAGAATGTTTCCGCTCAAGCTCAACATTGACTTGAAAAGAAAAGGAAAGAGTATAGCAGCTGTAACTCAAGAAGCCTTCCAGAAGGAAGAGAAAGATGAAAATTGGTTATGGCATCTGAGATTTGGACATCTCAATTTCGGAGGATTAAATTTGCTGCACAGAAAAGGAATGGTAAGAGGATTGCCATTGATTGAGAAACCTGACAGCCTATGTGAAGGCTGCATCTTGGGAAAGCAACACAGAGAAAATTTTCCATCAGGGAAAAGAATAAGGGCGAAAGCACCCTTAGAAATCATCCACTCAGATTTATGTGGGCCGATGCAAACATCATCAGTTTCAGGCAGCAACTACATGATGACCTTCATAGATGATTTCACAAGAAAAGTGTGGGTTTATTTTCTGAAATATAAGAGTGAAGTTTTTCAGAAATTTTGCCATTTTAAAGCTCTTGTAGAGAAACAGAGTGGGTAGTACATTAAAGTCCTCAGAACTGATGGAGGAGGAGAATATATATCAAAGGAATTTCTGCGTTTTTGCAGAGAGAATGGAACACACAAACAGTTTACCACAAGGTACACACCGCAACATAATGGAGTTGTTGAAAGGAAGAATCGAACCATAATGGAAATGGTGAGAAGTATGCTCAAGGAAAAACACTTGCCGAATGAGTATTAGGCAAAAGCAGCAAACTGTGCTGTGTACATTTTAAATAGATGCCCTACAAAAGCTGTGATGAACAAAGTTCCAGAAGAAGCGTGGAGTGGTAGAAAACAAGGAGTCGCCCACATGAGAGTTTTTGGATGTGTGGCATATGCACACATTCCAGACAAGTTGAGAAATAAGTTGGATAGTAAGGGGGAGAAGTGCATTTTCCTTGGATATTGTGAAGATTCCAAAGGATACAGATTGTATAACCCATCCACAAAGAAGTTTATGATAAGTAGAGATGTGCAATTCATTGAAGAGGAAGCATGGGATGGAAGCATTGAGAAAACAGTCAATGTTAAAAACTGTTTGTCTCATGATGAAGATGAAGAAGATGTGGTTGAAATTGGCAACCCATCCGTTGCACAACCTCCACCAACACAAGGACAACAAGGGACACCTCAAGCAGCAGCGAGAACACCCTTGAGAAGAAGTGGGAGTGCATCTCCAAGCACACCACATGGAGGAGACTCGAGTGCTTCTTCAAGCACGACTACACCAAGTGAACGTGGAACAAGATTCAGAAGTATTAGAGAAATCTATGAGCAGGGAGCAGCAAATGAAGGTATGAATTCCCTATTTGCTTTGTATTGTCAAGTTGATGATCCTATTCATTTTGAAGATGCAGTTAAAGACAGAAAATGGATAGAAGCTATGGACGAAGAAATTAATGCCATAGAGAAAAACAAAACATGGGAGTTGGTTGATCTCCCAGAAGGTAAAGAAGTCATTGGAGTTAAATGGGTCTATAAGACCAAAAGCAATGCTGAAGGAAAAATAGAGAGACACAAGGCTAGAATTGTTGTCAAGGGATATAAACAGAAGCAAGGGATTGATTATGAAGAAAATTTTGCACCAGTTGCAAGAATGGAGACAGTAAGGGCAATGTTGTCCATAGCAGCACAAAACAAATGGAAAGTATACTAGATGGATGTAAAATCAACATTTTTAAATGGAGTTTTAAAGGAAGAGGTATATGTGGAACAACCTCTTGGATATGAGAAGAAAGGCCAAGAGCATAAAGTCTGCAGATTGAAGAAAGCTCTGTATGGGCTGAAGCAAGCACCAAGAGCATGGTACAGTAGGATAGATTCCTATTTACTGGAAAATGGATTTGAAAAGTGTGAGGGAGAACCCACCCTCTACATCAAAGAAAAGGATGGTAGAATGCTCATTATTGTTTTATATGTTGATGATTTAATATTTACAGGTAATGATGATTTCCTTGTTGAAAATTTTAAAACAGTCATGAAAGATGAATTTGAAATGACTGATATGGGTTTATTAAGATACTTCTTGGGAATAGAAGTAGAGCAAGGTGAGAAAGAGATTTTTATTTCTCAAGCAAAGTATGTGAATCAAGTTTTAGAAAGATTTAATATGCAGGAGTGCAAAGCTGCAATTACTCCCACAGTAATGGGATTGAAGTTGAGTAAAGATGACAGCAGCACGGATTTTGATCCAAGTTTGTATAAAAGCATAGTTGGCAGCCTCATGTATTTAACTGCAACTAGGCCATATATTATGCATGCTGTTAGTTTAATTTCCAAATTTATGGAGAAGCCAAAAGAAGCACATTGACAGGCAGCTAAGAGAATTCTGAGGTATGTGAAAGGAACTAAAAGATTTTGTATTTTATATACTACTTCATAAAATTCAGAATTAGTTGGATACACTGACAGTGATTGGGCTGGAAGTGTAGATGATCGGAAGAGCACTTCCGGTTATGTTTTTCATATGGGTACAGGAGCCATTTCATGGGCTTCTAAGAAACAACCTATTGTAGCATTATCTACAGCAGAAGCAGAGTATGTGGCAGCTATAGCAACAACGTGTCAAGCAATTTGGATGAGAAGAATGTTGATAAGTTTATGCCAATAACAGGTAAAAGGGACAGTGATTTATTGTGACAATAGCTCAGCTATTGCATTATCAAAGAATTCTGTGTTTCACAAGAGAACGAAGCACATAGATACAAAATTTCATTATATCAGAGAGTTGGTAAACAATGGAGAAATTGTTTTACAACATTGTAAAACAGAAGAGCAATATGCAGATATTTTAACAAAGCCATTGGCACAGAAGACATTTGAATTTTTAAGAAAATGTTTGGGTGTGATGGATAACCCAGCAGCTGACTTTAAGGGGGAGTGTTGAAATATTAAAGTCACCTGCCGTACCTTTGAGCGAAAGAAAAAGAGTACAGCAGCAGCAACAAAGATTGAGTGTACAACATTACACATTTAAGAAGAATGGAGAAAATGTAAGGATGAATTTAATGTTTACGGGCCACAGCCACAGATTACAGAAGAGAATTAAATTTGATATGGGCGAAGTCATTTCAGCAGAAGAATGAAGAATTTCGTAGTTCAATTCTACGGAGGAACAGAGGTATTTAAAACAGTCATTTAGGGCTTTAAAGCCCTCAACAACCAAAATGAATGAAAGTGCTATAAAACAGGCGGAAGACTTAAGGATTGAAAAGGCAAGACAAGTGGTCCCTACCACTTGAGCGCAAATCGCATATCGTAGTTTTGAAGTGAAGTGTCTTGTTGATGTGGATGTTTGCGATGTGCGATCATCGCACCATCGCAACATCACAATATTACAATAATCGCCCTCCACCATCGCATGTTACAAGTGTTATCTGCCATATGAATCGCTGTTAATTGTTTGCGATGCGATCGACACGCCATCGCATATCGCAAATGTCGCAATATCGCATGTCGCATTTTTGTTGTTCCGCCATATGGCACATCGCAAAACGGCCGACTGCGATGTGGTCCCCACTCGTACGTTGCGCTATGTTTATTTTTATTGTTCCGCAAAGGTATTCTCCTTTGTAATTGTTTTTATTTATTTGTTTTATGGTTTTTGTTCCCGCCGCGCTATATATATATATATATATATATATATATATATATATATATAATGTAAAAGGTCCGTGAGGCTAGAGCATGAATGACATATAGTTTTTGTTGTAATCGCTGTGTTATAGTCCGCAGGCAAGAAAAGCACAGTAAGAAGAATATAGCATTGTTTCGTGCGTTCTTGAGAGACAGAGAGAAGATTTGTTTTGAGAAGCACTGCGTCTGTAGCAGTCTTGATATCATTATGTGAATCCCTCCAGTGAGGAAGAAATTTGTATCAGTTTTTTTTTGTTCTGTTTAATGAAATAGAAAGCATATTTCATGCCATCTCTGTCTGAAAGCCAAATTTTAGTTTTTAACTTCTCTATGTTGTAGAGGGGAGTTTATTCTCTCCATTTCTGTTTTTTTGGAATTTCCCAAAATTCCAACAGAATATTTTGAAATGCTACATGTTTTCACATTTTATGTCTGGAGATAACAATACAATTGTGTAGTACTATAATGTCGGAGAGAAAATATAATATTGAATCATGGATAATGTCCACAGAAAATTGCTATTAACTCATAATGTCCACATAAAATATGCTTTGACTCATATATATGTAAAGAGAAAGTGGTCGCAATGTCGAGATAAAATGTGTACTATGTCTAAATACATAGTTTTGATTCATTTTTGATGTTTCATTTAAGTAGCAAGGGGTAAATTTCTTCTAACACAAGAAAATTGTACTATCTTCAAGACAATGCTAGAGAGATTAATTAAAGAGAATACAGGTTTCCAAAGCTTCAACAATCATGAGTTTACAAATATAATTCAAAGTTCATTTGAGAAATGCAAAAAACAAAAAATAGGAAATCATAATCAAATTTTTTTCCTTTAAATGCTTGGTTTGATGAGGTATGCAAAATGGCAAGGAGAACCTTGAAAAATGTAGGCAAGGAGAAAATGAATGTAAAGTTATATAAACAGATACTAAAAAGAAAAAATATGAGTTCATGCAAACAAGGCGAGAAGAGTTAATATATCTAGGCAATAATAACCCAAAGCTTTTTTGGCATGAACTTCAACCAAGGAAGAAGCAAATAAAAAATTATATTACAACCAATCAATGGTTTGAATATGCAAGACAACTCTATGAGAAAGAATCAGAGGGCGGGCCTCCCCCCGAGGGTGAACACAACTACAAAGCTCTTCACGTTACAGGAGGTGGAGATTGGAATTAAAAAGCTGAAAACAGGAAAGGCAAAGGACTTGGTTGAAATTCAAGTAGAGTGTCTAAAATGGGGAATGAACACTCTTGCACCAGACATCATGGAAATATTCAACAACATTATCAACAAGGATTCCCATGAGGCTGGACAACTAGCCTAACAATACCCCTTTTTAAAAGTGGAGACATTAATGATCGTTCCAATTATAGAACCATTATGGTTAATCCTTTTTTTGGAAAGCTTTTCGGTTGCATGATAGGAAATAGAATCAGTAAGTGGGCAGAAGTAAAAGAAAAGAGGGCAAAAGGACATACGGGTTTTAGGCCGAAGCATTCTACAGTGGATCATGTTATCACATTGAGACACATTATTGATAAGGTTTGGTGGGACAAAGAAGTATTATGCTGTTTTGTTGACTTCGAAAAGAAATTTGACACAGTCCCTAGAGAAACGTTGTGGCATAGAATGGAAGAAAATTTCTTTGCATTATAGAGTCGTTGTACATAGACTTTATGTAGAAGTTGGATATTTCAGAAAGCTTTAGAAGTGACATTGGAGTCAAGCAAGGTTGCCCTCTATCCCCTACTCTTTTTGGTTTATATATTGATAAATTGGAAGAGTGGTTAAATCTGTAAGGTGGAGTTGGTGTTCGGTTGGGGGAGTTTGTGATAAATTTTATTTTATATATTGATGATTTTGTATTGATTTCTAAATCGACCCATGGATTGCAGATGCACCTATATGCCCTTGAACATTTTTGTAGAGCAGTGGAGATGCAAGTCAATACTAGCCAGACCAAAATAATGATTTTCTCTAATAAAAGGAAGAAGAGGCAACATACGTTCATCTTTGAAGGTAACTTTCTTGAAGAAGTAAATGAGTACAAGTACTTCGAGATTGATTTCAACAACAGACTTAATTGGGAAAGAAAAGAATTTTAGGAGGGTGGAAAACATTATATGCTCTTCAAAACAGATGTAGAGAGGAAAAGTTATGGGATTTGAAAACAATTAAAGTGCTTTTTGGACTCCTAATTTGTCCAATGATTCTATATGGGTGTGAATTGTGGGCTAGCAGCACCCCCATCTGAAAATGGAAACAAATCGAGAAGATCCAAAAACTCTTGATCATGAGTAAGTTCAAAATAAAAAGTTCGGTACTTATGAGATATGTTGAGTGAAACATGAACAACTCCCATTGAAGAAATTGCTATGGTGCGAATCATAAGATATCTAAAAAGAATTGAGAAAATGGGAGTAGGTAGATGGCCTAATGTTATCTTCAATGAAGGCATGAGTAAAAGAAAGAAAACATGGATGATACAAAACTACACATGGATGAGACAAAACTACACATGGATGTAAAAAATGGAAATCTACCTCAATGCCTGTCCCAACATGTCCCATAAATAGCAAGGAGCTAAAGAATTTTGTTATGGAGAGGTTTGTAAACGAGTATGGGGAAAAGAGTTGGGTAGAAAGAAGAACTACTACGTCATTGAGGAATTCAACCCTATGTGTGATCTCCAACAAAAAGAGTACATTGGAGTTATCATTCCATGGAGGGAAATGGTTCTTATTGCTCAACTAAGAACCAACTCGCATCAACATTAGTGTGAAACAACACTGTGGAAAAGACCTAAAGAAGCTTGGGAAGAACATGTGTGTATGTTTTGCACGTTTGGGGCCGTGGAATCGGAAAAAAAATTCATTTTGGAATGTGATGCTTTCAAAGACATTAGAGAAAGTTATGGGAATATGTTAGTTTCGATTCCTTGGCATTGTCTTTTGAGTGAGGGGATTGTTCGAAGTTTGGACCAACTCATCATCAATTTGAATAAGAAAATGATTGAATTGCAAAATGCGAAAAACAAGGAATTGATGGTCCCATAAAGTATTTGTAAGCTTGTGGACGTTATAATATCATTTCATTTTAATATTTTTGTTTTAGACATAAAAGATTAGAAAGTTGGTGTGATGTGCATGATAATGATTTATAATCATTAATTTATTAATAATTAATCATTTATTAATTAGTTATTTTATATTAATGAATTATAAATTATTAATTAATTAAAGATAATTCGTAATATTTTATGAATTATAAGTTTACTATATATTTGATATTAATAAAATATCAAATTACATAGAATTATTTAATTTTTATTTTTTAAATGTGTTTTCATCAATAATCATTTTTATTTTTTAAATATGTTTTCAATCAATAATTAAAAATGGTTATTTAACATGATCAGTTTATTAAAGTCAAATATGTTTTTAATCAACAATTAAAAGTGAGAGTCAATTTATGCTAAATATTTTAATGTTTCTATTATTTCTTGATATTTGGTTTATCTACAACAAAAAATCGCTTTTTGGTGAAAGCACATCTTAACATGGTTATGGGCTTCCCATCTAGAATTTTGATGGGAGCATACATACCTAGTTCCCTCAATGACTTGTAGAGATTACGGGGTGCCCAGTTTTTTTTTTTTCCTTTTACTAGTTTGACAATAAGATTTGATACCACTTTATCACATACCCCTAGGAAATTTATCCTAACTACACTTGCAAAAACTTAATTTTTATCTCTCATACATTTTTTCAACACTTTATATGTAAAAGTTTCTTCAAATATTTTATATACAACCAATTAAGTAGTAATTTTGTTAGACATTTTGTCAAACATTTTGTATGAAATCAATTTTGAAACATTGCTTTGATTCCACTTGTAACATACTAACTGAAATATACCACTCAATCATGCAACTTTGAAGTATTTTTTCAAATAGTCTGTATGAAAATTGTATCAAAACACCTTTAACACATTTATTCAAATGATTTACATGCAAATAAGCATAGGTCAGATACAACAATGTCATCATACAATAATGCTAACACACAACAATACTATCCCCTTCACAAAATAAATTTTTCACTAAAACAATTTGTATGCAATGCACCATCAAACCATTTAAGCATTTTTCCAAACAATTTTCATGCAAAGTAATATAACAACTTACTTAGAGCATATCTCTTATATTATAGCAATCCAAGTTTTGAAATTAAATTAGACGATCAGTGGGAGTTCCCCTCACTTTGTCCAAGTTTCAGACTCTAGAACCTCCCAAATGAAAAGTTATAACATAAATGCCAACAAGATATGTTTGATGCATGATTTTATGAGCATCCAAGAAGCTCAACTTCCTCTAATCATATTTCCTAAAATATCATGACCTAGCATCTGAAAGTTGGACTAGATGATCAATGATATTTTCCCTCACTATGGCCCAAGTTTCAACTTATGGAACCTCCTAGAAGAAAAGTTCTAGCAAAAATACCAACATGACTTGATTGATTCATGATTTTAGGAGCATGCAAGAAGATTTTATTCCTTTGATCATATATCCTAAAATATCATGAACAAATATTTGAAAGTTGGACCAAATGATCAAAGGGATTTTCCCTCACTATGGTCCAAGTTTCATCTTCTAGAATATCACAAAAGAAAATTTATATCGGAAATGCCAACATGACCTGTTTAAATATGTATTTAGGAAGCCCAACTTCCTCTTGTCATATTTTATAAAATTTTGTGACCCAAGATCTGAAAATTGGACAAAAGGATCAGTAGGATTTTCCTTCAATGTGGTCCAAGTTTCAGCTCTGAAACCTCTCAGAAGAAAAGTTATAGCAAAAATTCCAACATGACCCGTCTAAATAAGGATTTAGGAAGTCTATCTTCCTCAACGAGTGATTTAAAAAAAATAATACATATAAAAAGTTACATCCAAATATTATAACAATTACAACCATGATAAATTTACCGAAGGGTAAATGCATGTACAATAAACTTGTTGAATAAAGCAATTGAATAATCATGCATGCTGATAAACCATATATGTCAGGAATATTATTAACATAGAAATAATTTTTTATTTATTAGATCCAGAAAAATACTGGAAACTAAAGTAGGGTGAGCCATTTTCTGCCCCACAATAGGCTCAGTTGTGTTGCAATTTTTCTCACAACCAACCACCCCCATGTTAGATTATGATGCCTTGAGGGAAAAATAAACTTAGGGATTTAACATACATTTTTAAGACCATATTTAACAAAAAAGGTGAATTTCACTCTCCTCCACACACATGAAATAATTTTAGTGTTCCATTCCTTGAATAGGTCCACAGACATTCATAAAAGGAAATGCAAGTCAAAACAACACAAGGGAAATTTTATTTGATCTTTGAAGTCCTTCAACCTTCCCCTCTTTAGTGCTCTATGTGCCACTCACAACCAGGACCATTCCTAGTCCTCAAAGCCATCTAGTCTAAAGAAAAAAGTGGTGCAACACATTCATTTCCTATCACATAAGTTGTCAATCATAGTTGTTAACCAGTCATAAGGTTTGAACCTAATCCGAGTTCTGTCACCAATCCTTTTTCCAATTTGAATTTTTTAAATGAGAGAAAGAGATGTATGAGAGTGTAATAGACGGAAGAAAAACTATAAGCTTAAGAAGCAAAACGAAGAACCCCATGATTGCTCCTCCCTCCTTTTATAATCACACCTTGACTATTCATCTTCTCAAAATTCCATCTTCTTGGGAAGACTAACCATCACATTAGAGAGAAATATTCACCCAAGGTGTATTTTTCCTCGTAAGTCCTATTTTCTCCCTCTCAAATGCATCATAATCTGTTGGATGTCACATTTCTTCAACTCAAACATTTTTATTAATGAAAATAAACATTACATCATATAATAGAGTTTGACATCACAACATCAATTCTGGAACCCCAACATTGTATTTTCTTAATTACATTACAAAATTTGGTGTAATGAAAGGGGTGTCACTATCCCCTCCCAAGGAACACCATCCTCAATGTTTTACACGATGTAGAACCAATCTATACAGAAGAAGGGATATCCCAGCTTCATATCATCAACATTTTCCATGCCCTTATTTTCCACTTCAAGAAATGTCATTCATTTTTCATGGTCTAGTTATCTCTAGAACTCTTGGCATTCCAACAAATTATGGCATGGTTGTTCGTTGCTTGATAAGGTTTCCACTAGAAACAAATTCAATTTAATATTTTCCTGGACACACCTAATGCATTCATGATCCCAATGAGTATCATTAGGGGAATTTTGAGGTAAAAAATAGGCTTCGAAACAAAAAAAATATACTAACAAATTAGCTTTAAAAGAACCAATAGGATTCAAGATGATGATGTCATCCCCATGGTAAAATATTTTGGAGGGAAAAGAAAAAAATATTTTTTAATTGTATTTTTTTGTTTATATTCATATTGGCTTACTCAAATGTCAAGTGTAGACACCTATTAGATGCATAATTAAATTCCACATCCAATGAGTACACACTCTATATACTTTTATGTAGACCCACATAAAAAATTTGAAAATACATGAAAAAAGTGTGTTGAAGACATCCGTTGGATGGAAAATTAAATCCCTAATCCAACGAGTACTCACTCTGCATACTTTTGAGTGAACCCACATAAGAAAATAGTTTGAAAATATATGAAACAAACACATTTTTTCATGTATTTTCAATATTTTTTGATGTGGGTCTACTTGAAATTATGTAGAGTGGGTACTTGTTGGATGTGATATTTAATTGTGCATTCAATGGGTGTCTACACTTGAAATTTTAGTAAAATTATAATTAGATATGTTGAGAATTTGGAGGGGTTACGTTTAATACAAATTCTCTTATTGATAATTACTTGTGAGCTTGCTTGTGTAGCTTATGTATTCTCTTAGTTAATCTTTCATCAAGTCAATTATAAAAAATGCATAGGGCACAAATATTTATGCATAAGTAACACTTTTATTGTAGGAAGGTAAATCACAGATTTACCTTCCTTACATTACACTTCAGAATTCATCATAACCCTTACGATATCTGCACTGCATCCTTGTAAATATCCGCACTGTATTCTTCTGCACTTGTCAGCAAACTAGCTTCATCAATCTGCAAATATGTCCCTTGCTTTTACCTATACGCAGTCTGTCCCTTTCTATGCCTATCTGCAGTCTATGCCTTCTTTTCCTTTCCATAACTTGTACCCTTCATTTCAGATTGATCCGCATTCCTTAAATCAATCCGTAATTCATATCTCAAGTCTGCACTGAATCCGCAAACTATCTCTTAGATAACCGAGAAACACGCCTCCTCAAATGAGCCGCAAAGAAGGCATTTATAGAGACAGTCTAACTGTCTTTAGGCCGACCAATCAGAAAAATAGAGGGCCTACTTCATAGTTTATTATAGGCCGACATGAAGGATCGTTAATCCAACGTTTATAAGATTATCTTCTTGCATATTTAGGGAGCCATCTCTTCACAGTATTTTGCCAAGAGCTTGGAGTATATTTGATGACTAGATCCTTCATGAACATGACTCTTAAATACATCTTATTATTTTTTATTTCTTCTTTACATAAGTACATAATTACATAGTCAACATGAAGACCGACCTAGTTACATTTTCAACAAGATAAGCGAGAAATGCAAATAAAAAAGTAGTTTCCTTTCTTTAAAAAAAATCATAACTCTTATTTTATTTTATTTTTTTCCTTGGAAAATAACCATAATTTCATTTCAAAGTTTGAAAAAAGTAACAAACTTACATTTTGTAGATGCTAAAAGAATTAATTATGTGCAACCTTACGGCTTAGGAGCAGGAAAAACACTAAAAATAAAAAGTACAAAGGAGAAGATTAAGTGATATAAAAATTACTTCTCTTCTCTTTCTTTCCTTTCATTCTCTGAACATTTTTCCATCCCCCTGCAGGATGGTCAACATGAACCATTTCCAAATCATTTTCCGTTACCTCTAGTGGATGTTATTTTTTAGAATCTGAGATTTTTGAAACATTAACTCTCTTTGTGTTTGTCATCCCATCTTCTTTTCTGACCACCGCTTCATGATGTCCCTTTGCATGGATCGATTATATTTATGAGTTGTTTTACATTTGAGGTAAATATATATCATGAACTTGGGTATTCCTATCTTTTTGTTTTGAAAAATCCTCCTTGATTTCCCCTTCTTTTTCCTCCGGAAAAATAATATTAAAAGGTTGCTAGCATTTTTTGTTAGTGGCCTGTCCCTTTTTCTTTTTTGGTGGATTTTTCACGAGGGGGCATGAGTCCTAAAGATTTCTTATTTGAAAACATATGAAACATCTAAATTTCATGTTTTCAAGTCCAAAATTTGAATCCACTGGAAATATTTACATTTCATCAAGATGCCGTCAAGTAGACCCTTCCTTAGGTCTATTTCTGTTATTTGCCTTAGATAATTGCATTTCATTATTTACATATTGAATTCACCCCACAATATTATAACATCAATACATCATATGCAATTATGTAGAAAGAACAATGTCATCAACAATGTAGCGGAACATAAAGGAAAAATTGAATAAAAGAATTCACACAAAGAGACACCATGATTGGTCGAAGACCAGGGAAAAACCCCACAAAGGGGGAAACCCTTCCAAATTATTTTTCTTATTATATTGTCATAAAATGTTCAACAAAAACAGTAAAATATTCCAGTTTCTTCGATAAAAAAATTATCTAGAAAAACCAGCCAAACAATATCCAAAAATACTAAGCTCAACAACAATGATGATTAGCGATAAATTTTCTAGCCTGCGGTCAACTGCGGTCAATTGTTACATGAAACCCTAGGTCTCCGCCGCACGAAGCAAGTGATCCTAAGTGCGGCTGAAGTATTTTTACCGCATAGAGAGGCTTCTATACATGCAACTAAGGTTGGAAATTTTCTGTGACAACCCTCCAACTGTGAACCAAAAACCCTAATCCGCATGTGCGAGCTTCAAACCCTGAAATCTCGAACCTATACGAACCAATTTTTGTGAAGCAACTTCAGACCTGTGCGAGCCAAACCAAAGAAGGGAGAAGAAGAAAATGCTTGATGATGATCTCCAATGAGGGTCACTTGACTTGTATTTATAGCCATCCAAGTGTGCCCAATTTCCTTTTAGGGCCGACCTATCCTTTTGTGCACATGTCGGTTTCCATATTAAAAATATATTTTTCTTTGACCAAATTAAATTATTCCAAGGGCTAGGAGGGGTCTTTCTTGAAGAGGAAGATTGTCCAAAGGAGGGAATTTGTCCCTGAGCTACCAAATTAACACTCCCTCTCAACTAGGGAGGAATTACCGACTGCAACATATGTCCCATCATAAATATCTCTACTTATCCTTGCTTATATTTTCTTATCTCTGCTCATATGTTGAACACTCTCGAATCTAAAATAAGAAGAAATTTACATTGGAGGGGGGCCTAAGCTACTATCCTCTATCCATTAGGGAGCCACTGCTACCACCCATAATCATTTTCAGTGGGGAGCCAATGCTACAACCTGAAATCCAATGATAATGAGGAAGGTCCTATGGGACACTCTCACCTCATGTCTGCAATAATGGGGAAGGTCCTATGGGACACTCTCACTCCATGTCATATCACATAGGGGAGCATATGAATACCATCCTATATCGAGCAATAGGCAAGATACCACTTACCAAGTAAGGATCACAACCATCCGATTGTGAAATCAATGGGCGAGATACCACTTGTTATATGAGGTAAGGATCACAACCATCCTATTTCAACAATGACCCTAAAGAGTCATGTGGTATAACACCTACATCATAATACTAGATTGGGTGAGATACCCGAATTACCAAAGGTAAGGATAACTCACCCCCAAGCCTCCTCAACTCGTTGGCTAGATGGGGGGTGGGGGGGGGGGGGGGTGGTGGGGGGGCGATTCCAACAATATTGGCTTGTGGGTATGAATCCAATTGGTGTATACTCTATTATTATACTGAGATACGGGGAGATACCTAACTTTTCAAAGTGGATAAGGATAAAACACACCTTATGGGTGGCAATAGGGGAGATACCCGACCTATTGTAAGAGTTGGGATCACACGCACCTATTGTCTAGATTTCCCTCAACCCTAAGAGCCCTCAATACTCCATTCCACACCCCAGAAACTTAATGGGACAGAAGAGCATAACTCAGTGTTCTTGATCAACCCAGACCGTGAATTGGGAGCATCACATCCTTCAATCCATGCCACTCTCTAAAGATGAAAAAAATATTAAAGTTCTTGAATACGGTACAGACTTAAACAAATCATTGAAGAATTAAATCAAACTGTCTCATACATTACCAAGCGCAACAATCCTCTGTTTTCCTATTTATAGAGGACATCAAATAAAATATTATTTTAGAACAAATATATGCCACAAAATGATACCTTATTCATCCTCCCTCTCATGGAGACAGCAACCACAAGCCTAAGATTGTCTCATAAAATGACATTGTCTCATTCTATGAAGATATATTTGTCCCTTCTCTACAAGAGATTCTCTGCCAATCATATACCACTCTTATTATCACAATATAGCATTGTTGTATCATAACCTGCTCAAAAAGTTAAACAAATTTCTTTCTTAACCAAACTTCCTCACAGATAACCATGCTAGCACTAGTACATTTGGGGGAAATTTCGTCACTTGGTTCCGACGCTTTTGACCAAATGTCGGAAATTTCCCCAAATTTTTTCAATCCCGCCCGAAACCGTCGCTATACCGACGTTTAGAGAAAAGTGTCGCAATACCGACACTTAGACAAAGTGTCGCAATTGCGACGTTTGGAGGAAGACGTCGCCATTGCGACACTATGCCCCAAAGGTCGCTATTGCGACGGGTGCCTCCAAACGTCGCAAGTGCGACACAATGTCTACGTGTCGCAATTGCGACATTTGGAGGCATCCGTCGCAATAGCGACGCTTTGTCCGTCGTCGGTATAATGACACTTATATGCGCGCTAAATAAAAATACGACACCTATATGCGCGCTACATAAAAATGATTTTATTGTTTCGTATTTGTCGCAATAGCTACATTAACGTTTGATATCACGCACGCATTCGCCCTCTGCTCTCGCGTGGTCGATCATTCCGCCCTCGCATTCGCCACCCGCCCCGTGCCTGTACCCACCCCGCGCATTCCGCCCAAACTCTTGTAGAACAACATTCGCCCCCGCATTCGCCCCCTCAACTCGCACAAAGATCGCCCCCGCCTCTTGCAAAACAGGTACTCACTCCTAAGCTCGCAACGCATTGCCCTCCGCATTCGCCCCGAGCTCTTGCCGAACAGCAGCTCTTGCCGAATAGAATTCGCCCTCACATTCGACCGAGCTCTTGCAACAGAATTTGGCTCCCGTATTCGCTCAGCGTTTGCCCTCGCCCTTGGTGCACGAACTTTCGCCTCCTCGTACTTCTTGCAAAATGGTAAGTCTTCATCGTTGTGCCCTTCCTTTACTAGTAGGGTTGACTCTATTTGGGTTTTTTTGGTCAATTCCATTGGATTGTGTTAGGTTGTAGGGTTCTCTCTAGATTTTCAAAGAGGATGTGTAATATGTGTTTTTGCTTGCATGAATTTGAATCCACCAGTTTCATGAATTTTAAGCTATGGATTTTAGTTCGAAAAACTCATCCATCTCAACACCCAGTAACGAATTGCCCTTGGTCTAATCTATATTGAAGGTGAAGTGCAAAGTGGTAGAGAATGGGAGATCGAAATTCATCAACTTTATCACAAGGGTAGTACTCTAGATTTGGGGATTTTCTGATATTTGGGGATTTTCTGATGACATACCAAAGGTCACATCCATACAACCATATCAAGGTCAATGTTGAGATCATTGTCATATAGATATAGGTCACTGATATATAGGGTTAATATCATCATCACTATCCATGGAAATCGAATGGTTACAAAATCTGTGATTGTGGTTGGCTCATTTATAATTATTACCCATTTACAGTAGAGCACAGAAACACTAAATATGGCCCGAGCAAAGCCTTTACAACAGGCAATGGAATTGCAACTGCTTCATCAATAACCAATAGCTCCACTTGAGAAAAATTTTCATAATCTTGGGGCTGGATATACTGCAGAGCAAACAATTTTAGTTATCATTCGTGCTCCAATATATTAATATACTTTTTACATTGAACTGAAGAAAGGGAAACAAGCAAATGCTAGCCATCATACAATGCTTTGACATAAGAGTTTTGAGTGACATACTTGAAAAAAAGAACTCATCCACTGATATATATAATCATTTGAGTTATTCAAGTCAAACACAATGTCAAGAATCAAGATTCAATACCCTCTATTATCTTCATCACCCAATACAAGATTTAAATTTTTCCCAAAGAAACGCTTATTAATTTGGCAGCCATTATTTCTCCCTGCTTTAAAAATCCTACATTTAAATGAAAATAAGCATTGCATTTCAACTACAAAAATCTATTAGTGTTCAAATGTACATGTGTGCATCACTTGTGTAGGGTATTCCTTTTCCACTTTCACATTATCCAAGAATGTGGGCAGTATAGTTCATATTTTTTGTGATTTAGATTATCTTGAAAAAGGAAAGGTAAATTATTTCCCATGGAAAAAGAAGGTTTTCCCTTTTTACTACTGGAAATGGTACAACAAAGTTCCATTTCTACCCGAAACTCCTATGAAACAAGAACCAAATAAAGGCCATGTCCTCAATGGACATCATTTGGCTTTGAAAGTGGTCATTGCACTATGTTGTTTCTTATATTACATCAGGATAGTTTCTTAGGTAATTTCTTGTTTCTTGAGATGAAAAAAAACCAAATAAATTGTGAAGATCCTTTCAAGAAATAAATGACCATTTCTCAATCATATCTCAACTATTTTTTATTTTATTCAGTGGTTGCTTACTTTGAGAGAAATTCGACACTTTTATAAGGAATATAACATAAAAACACAAAATGGGAAGGAATTGATGAGGTAGATGACCTTTAGTTGTTGTCAATTAAGAATTGATAATACACGATGCATGTTCTGTACTACAAACTAGATTCCTTCCTGGAGTTAGGACACAGAGTATCGAATCAAAGTTGTAGTTTCTAACTTCTTGTATTAGTTCATCAATCTTGAAATTCAGACATTGCATGTCTTCATTGCTTCATGTTTGAATAATTTGCATCATATCGTACAATAGGAAATTAGGAATTATGATTATTATTACTTTATGGATCCGTTAAGTTACTTTTAAGTTTGCATGGTTTAGTGTGAAATTATTCTAGTGTGCCCCTAGGCCCAGGTGAAGGAATGCCAAGGACTGAGAACCCTAGTTTTTAAATGGTATTGTTTCTTATACCCAAAAACCCTCAACATCACTTCTTATTAGTTCTTAACAATAGTGTTGTAAACAATTTGAGAATTGATATAGCAAAATCTCACACTTCTCAAGATAAAGTCCTAAAGCTAAAGTGTGATACCATGTGTAATTCAATAGCCCCATTTTCACCTCACCAACCTCTTTTCACTTCGGGCTAGCTCTCCTCCAACTCAAGGGGGGTTCTCCCTAGTAGATGTTAGGGATCTAATGGCTCAACCAAACCAATTCAAGAGCCCCCTAACTCTCTATGCTTACTACTATCAATCAAAATATTGAACAATAGGGTCAGACATGCATCCTGAAGATAAAATTGGCAGGGTATTTTTGGGTAATTTCAAAGGGAAAGTCCCCAAACGCATATAATCAAGGAATTATAATGTGATTTCAAACATTAAATATCAACAAAATCGTTTAAAGGATATTGAAAGGAAAAAGATGATGGAAGATAGAAAGTGCCTTACTTAAATGCTCTAAGGATTTTTCAATAGTTGCTCCAAAAGCTTCACTTCAAGGCCCTTCAAGATCGTCTCCAACAATGCTATACCATCAGCTTCAACAATGTTGCTCCAAAAATGTCCTCAAGGTCTTCACAACAAGTTTACTAGAAGTTGCTCCAACAATATATTCAATAAGGTCTCCATTGTCAACTCGTCTCTTGTTTGGGTGCCTTAATGTGCAATGACATGTTTCCAGGACTGAATTCAATGCAAGGCATATTTGAAACTCTAACTCTGTCTTCCGGTGTCTTATTAGAAATTATTTCAGTTTTCATTTTGTGTTTTCAAGTTAGATATTGTTTTCAAGTTTTTACATTTATAATTTTATTGTAATGTGGCAGACTGATCAGAGCAGTGCAGGAACAACCCCGAGACAGGATGATCGCGGAAAGAGGCCAGCGGAAGAACATGTAAAGTGCCAGCATTGCTCTATCTTTAGGTATTTTAGTTCTTTACATAATTGAAATAATATTAATTTTGTTCAAATATGCAGACACCTAGCCATGGTACGCCTGATGATTCCCTCTTTGAGGAAGAGCTTTCTTCATCCCTATCTCCAGTGTTCTTGTTGCAAAAAAAGGCACGAGATGCAAGGTCAGAATTTAATACTTTGATAGACGCGGCTCAAACACCTGAAACAGAAGAGAGGATAAAAAATATTATGAGTCAGCTAGAAAGATATCAGGTAATAATAAAAAGTCAAAAGGATATTTTTTTTGTTCTGCATGAGATGAATTGTGATAGTTTGATTTTTAATTTTTACATTGACTAAAATAACAAAAAGTTCTTTTGTATGTAGCATTTTCTGGCACTTGCTGAACCCGGTGTTGGTGGTAGTGGGACACAAGGGCAAGAGATTGCCCAGCAACCCTCTCGTACACCTTCTACTCCTTTAGGTGCCAGCCAAGAAACACACCCTGCCCAAGCAGACACCCAGCCAACCGCTGAACGTGTTGGCAGTGATGAGGCTGATATGGCCAACTACATTATTGCATTTCCTGGAGCTACACGTGTCAGCTCCACAGGGACCATTAATGGCACATTGTTGGTAAATGATGAAGGTGTCACTATAAAGCACGTACAACTCCCAGGTAAATTTTAATATTTTAACTATTTCATGTACTTTATCTAAAACATATTTATCATGATTTTTATTTTTAAATTAATGATAATATCTTCTTCTTCTTCTTCTTCTTTTCTTTGTAGGAAACAATGAGTTCTACAGGTTTTTGGAGAGCCATGCGTTGGTAATTTTTGGCCCAACCATACGCACAGGGTGGAATTCCCAGAATTCCAACCTGAAAAAAGAACTTCTAGATTATCTAGAAGCCCTTTTTGGGGTCGGCACATTTGACAGAACAGCGGTGGCTCGGGTAGCCGGCAAATATTTGAAATATACTAGGGACACCTATAGGACACAATTGCAATTTAACCCTAGATATGAGCGTCCTCTCGCAGTTCCAGAGAGTGAGTGGAGAGCACTCATCCATGACAGAAAAGAGAAAAGGGCAAAGAAAGAAGGAAAAATGCCAACTGGACCCGCAAGGTAAATTACAACTTTAATTCAACAGCTTTAATTTTCTCTATGTCTAAAATAAAAGTGTGCTACGTCATATCTGACTTCAATCTTTTGATGCTAGGTTGCCTGACACCTCAAAGGCAACCAAAGATAGGATTGAAAAAAAGGGCCATCACAAGCTAGGCCAGGGCGGCTACTTGAAATTAGCCGCAAGAATTGTAATTAAGTAGCTAAACATCTTATAATTAGTTGTATCGCCTTCCAACGTTTTTGTAATCCTATCAAATATGATTAAAAATACACAATCATATGTAATGTAGGGTGATGACTTCGGAACAAAAACTACAGATGAAGATAAAAATATCGCTTTCCATTTCGGCTATCAAGCCGTAGTTGAACGTCGCAGAAGCTTGGGGCAGGTCCCAAGATCCAGAATGCCTGATAAGGTAAAACATTAACCTTTGAATATGTTTGTTTTCGTCCATAAATTTAATGTCTAACAACTTTGTTTAAATCAGGGGAGCAGCACTACCGACGAGGCAAATAACCCAGTTTTAGAGCCAGATGTAGATGATCCTCACGTGCAACCTGATCATTGTAGTGGGGACCAGGCCGAAAATGCTACTATCAGTGAGGGCCGTGACGGTAATTAATTTCCACTTATAATTTTTTCTAATTATACCTTGATGGTTGTCCTTATAACGTTTTTTGTTTAAATGACAGAGAATGTTTTCCTTGAGGATCTTACCACCAGAGAGGAAGACAGGGCAACAGTCCCAACGACGACAACTGGTGCACCAGGTAAATAATCTCATTGCAATTTTTTTTATTAATATTACCTAACTAGTTCAATGATATTTAAAAACTGACAATTAAAATTTAATATTATCTGTTTTTGTAGGCGATGCCCCGTCACTGGATGAGACCAGACATCGTGACTACGCAACTAGGTCAGCGGCGACAACTGGTGCACCAGGTAAATAATCTCATTGCAATTTTTTTTATTAATATTAACGAACTAGTTCAATGATATTTAAAAACTGACAATTAAAATTTAATATTATATGTTTTTGTAGGCGATGCCCCGTCACTGGATGAGACCAGACATCGTGACTACGCAACTAGGTCAGCGGCGACAACTGGTGCACCAGGTAAATAATCTCATTGCAATTTTTTATTAATATTACCGAACTAGTTCAATGATATTTAAAAACTGACAATTAAAATTTAATATTATCTGTTTTTGTAGGCGATGCCCCGTCACTGGATGAGACCAGACATCGTGACTACGCAACTAGGTCAGCAGTGCGGGTCAAAAGGCACGAAACAGGAGCAAAGCATGATGATATTGATGATGTAATTAGGAGCTTTAAAAATAGGAAGAAGAAAAAGAAAATTCGATAATGTAAAATATTGTATTATTATAAGACAAACGTTACCATACTTGGAACGTTTTTGCGTTATATAAAAAACTCATTTATCATACTATTTTTATGTCAAGCATTAATTGCAATGTTTCCTTGCATACTTTTTTTTGAATTGTTTTTTTATTAGTTATTGAATATTTTTTTTTTATGCTCATGAAAGTAAAAAATGAAATATAGATTGGGTATTGGGGAATTGAGAGTGATGTGAGGGGGGGGGGGCGGGGAGGGGCCATAAGAGCTTCCACCTTCACGTGGTTGGCCCTGTTTAGTAGAGAATAATTTATTGGAGCGATTTAATCTTGGAGCAAACCTCCCTCGATCCAGTGTAGCAACAAAAAAGTCACTGTTGACTTAGTTGCTACTCTTTCGGATCGTGGGAGGCTTGTTCCAAGTTCATGCGACTCCAATAAATTGTTCTTGAAATGAAGAGGAGCTTATTCAGGTATGTTTTGACATTTTCAACATATGTTCTAACATTATCATAAGAATGCATCTTAGAGTAAAAAATACCACATCAATTACTTGTATTTATTGTATAGATAATGATGGATTTTGATTGACTTGGCAGTGCAGGTACAAATCCTCTTGCATCATGAGTAATACAACTTGTCAACCAGGGTCATGTCCAGGATATTTTTGCTTGTGTGCTTGACCAGGTTCGTAATGTCACATTTTGTAAGTTCCTTTACAATTCATAATTCAATATTAAGCTTGTTCATGATTATTATCTAGGTTTTTTGTATGTGTTTTTTCATCTATTTGATTGTAAGCAACTCTACATGTTTCCTGTTGTTCACCATGATTTCTCCCATTACCACTCCCAGGATGAATCCGACTTTATTGTTACATAGGTTACTTTATTGTTAATATGATTTCTTCATTTACGATTTCATAGGTTACATCATGTAAAGTTGTCAATCTCAGGTTGGTGATGAGCTTTAGTTCTCCAGATTTGGGGTTTTTTTGATATTTTCTCCCTCATGTCATTCCTGCATCACCTCGTTGTTTGAGCATGCCAATTGTCTACCACTTTTACCAATTGGCACATGTCAATCTCTGAGTGGTGCCACATTTCACCTATTTTCAGTGAGAGTTTAGGGTTTCTCTAACATAGCTTCAGAAATCCGATTCAGTTCCTGCTTGAATATTGTCACATAATACTCATGGTTTGGATTGATGAGCATGTTCTAAATGGTTGGTTGATTCGTAAGAACCACCCATATAGTCATCTTGAGATATTTCGGAAGTTTTCTTGGGTTTCCTTTTTCACCGTTTCTAGTGGGTGGGATGGTGTGGGGTGATCCATCAATACTGGTGCTCTTGTAGTAGGGAATTTGTTTTTGGGGATATAAAGGAGCATTTGATGTATGTATCCCATTGGATGCATTCATAGATGGGCACGAGAGGCCAAGAATTTAAATTAAAAATATGCAACCTCTAGCATGGCAACCTGAAGGCCGCGAGAGACACTGGTTAAAGATTGTTTTGTGCTGGCCTTAATATAGTCGTGATTTCTTTCTATTATCTTAATGCAAATATATAGTCCGGTCTCATTAAAATGACGATTGTGGTTGTATTTCTCTTTGGTTGTTTCTCTCTTAATGCTCCAGAAGTTGCCAAAAGTTGCGATAGTTGTTTAGTTTGCCTGTTACAACTTAAAAGTGGTTTTAGCAATGGGAGTCATGTTTTTTAAGGTTCATACTAATATGAAGATCTTGTAATTCTATATTCAGCATAAGAGAAGATGGCCTCTGCTTTGGGCAGTATGACAACAATTGCCACATCTACCTCATTGGGTAACAATGGAAAGGGGAAGAAGTTGTGTGCAATGTTTGATAATTATGGCAGACAATTGTCTTCTCTTTCAGTTTTTTCACCCATTTTCTTTAATCGCTCAAGCAGAAGAGGGACTCTGAGATTACGCGACAGAGAGAAGGTAGTTAATACAAGAGCTATGGAAAAGGAGTTGTACTTCAACAAGGATGGCTCAGTGACAAAAAAATTGCAGGTCAGAGAAAAAATTAAGTTTAAAGGAAGGTCACCTGCACGTGAAACTTCACTGCGGTGGATCTTTCCTTGTCCACTTATATTCGATTTTAATGTGTTATTTTAATTTTTCATGGAGGTTTGTTTTGGCATATGGTTTGGCATTCAATTTCACACTTACTAAAAGCATTGTCAATTTGTCTTGCAGGCGGTGTGAACAAAATTTCTGATCTTGTTGGAGTCACCCTTGGGGCGAAGGGCAAAATGTTGTCTTGGAGAGCAAGCATGGTTCTCCGAAAATAGTTAATGATGGTGTGACAGTAGCTAAGGAGGTAATTTGTAGATGTGTTCTCTGGTTTTCTTTTTAACATTGTATTAGTTCCCCCTCTTAAATTTCTTAGATTTGGTAGGCATAATTTGAAAACTCAAAGGTGAAAGGAAACATATTTGTTACCCAGTGGTCTACTTGGCCTATGGACTAGCCACATTAGATTAATGCATAAAGCTTTTCACAACAATAAAAGGAAAGGGTTATGGCTGAGTCAAATTTTATTGTTATTGACAGTGTAATGAAATGTATCTCAATGCTATGGTTTTGGCCTTTTTATTTGCTGAATTAGAGGACCCAGTTGAAAATATTGGGGCCAAGTTGGTAAGGCAAGCTGCGGCAAAGACAAATGATTTAGCTGGGGATGGAACCACAACATCTGTTGTTTTTGCACATGTTGGAATATTGAAAAATTCCAGAACAATGAATGGAGAATAAATCTCCCTTCCTCTAACACAAAGAAAATAAAAATTTCTTTGACAGGAGACAGAGTTTCAATACTTTGAAAACAAACTTCTATTCCCTTCAATAACTCAAAAAAAAAACTATTACACTTCTTCCTCACTGAGAGGGATTACAAAATTATGATTGCTACAAAACGCAGTGCATAAAACCAACTCACTGTCTGTTCAAAACAAACATACTCTGTCTCTAAAACACTCTGTTGTGTTTTTCCCTTTCGCACTGCTGTGCATACACACTTAAAAAGTTACACTCAGTCTTTCACTTTTTACACACTGCTGTGTAATAAAAAATTTACGTACTGTCTATAAAAAAACTACCAAGATTTTTTGTCCTTTTTATTTTTATATGCCGTAACATATAAAACATATTATAATAAACCCTCTTTTAAAAAAAATAAAATTAAAACTAAATTCTATGGCCCACCTTTCATTTCGCATATGATATATATATATATAACATATTTTTAAAACATATGTATATATTAAAGCATACATAAAATTAACTATCAAAACATTAAAGAACCCTTTCCGTCGAACTTCAAAAGTCTGAATAGATTGAATTTCAAACCAAATTCGCGTTCCAAAATGGGATGCTGACGTCTGCCTAATTTTAACTCGAATTCTCAATCCAATGTGCCCTATAAAAAATTCGGGTCCGGTTTTCAGGTTTTCAGATTCCCTTCAATTTCATGCGATCCAATATTAATGCTCCACGTGTCCTCCTTTTCAATTTACAAAACTGTCGGGTAAATTTCTGTTTGTTTAATTTCTGGTTGGTGAATTGCGTTAATGCTGGTTGTTGTGTTTAAATACAATCCTGTACAGAAATATGGCTACGGCCGTCTACAAAAAAAACTTGCAGGAATTTTAAATGCTGAATTAAATTTCTGGATGGCATGCAAGCAACCTCCAAAAAAAAAATGTTGCTACTGCATCCGTCCTTCTGCTGCAGCAGTTGAAGTTAAAATTCAACAGCACAGGGTTTAATAAGTGAGGGTGTAAAGGTAACTTTTTGTCGATGGTACTGGATTAAGATCATCTATTCATTTTTGTAGGGTCTTATGGTGTTTGGTTTTTAGTTTTGGGTTGGGTTTATTGAGTCTAAGATAGTTTTTGAGTGAAAAAATTGCTATCAGGTATTAAAAAATTTTGGTTCTTTTGTCAAAATTTATGAGCTTGTTAGGAAATACAAAACTGACAATGGTGGTATCTTAAATTTGTGGAAAATAATTTGAAATGAAACCTTTTTGTTTAGGTTGTTGCAGCAGGTGCAAACCCCATTCAAATTACTAGGGGCATTGACAAAACAATAAAGGCCCTTGTTTCGGAACTCAAAATTTTGTCAAAGGAGGTAAACGCTTGCCTTTTGAGTAGGCTGGTTTTCCTTTTTGCTGATGGTTTGGTGTATCTAATTGAATTAGTTACCTAAGGTATTTTTGGTTGCAAAATCCTTTTCATTTTTCATACAGTATTGGCCTTGTGGAATACATTTGATTGTGTGGTCTTGTTAGATCTACAACATTTGTAGTTGTTTAGTCTTATGGCCGAGGTGCACTTTATTTATGGAAATAGTTGATGCAATATTGTCATTTAATCCTTACTGCAGGGTAGCATGTTGAGAAGTTTCTTGTGAAACATTTGGTATTCAAAATGACACTTGATCCCATACAACATCATGCACTTGACTTCAAAATTCATATTCAAAGTGTGCCAGACAATTCTTGCAAAATTTCAAATATTTATGTTGTTTTAAACCATTATCTTTTTCATGTATTGGATGCTGAAAATGAGAAAAAGACTTTGGTATGAAACCAACTGGTGAATAATTTCCAGCAAAAAAACCACTTCCAAGACATGATTTAGAAGTAGAATATATGTAATTATGAAGCATAGAAAGATATCCTTGATGCATTGTCAATGTTTGGCTAGGGTTATTTTTGGAGAAAATAGCTCCTTATTCCTAGAATAGTGATCTTCAATACAAGTAAATGCCAGAGAAGAGAGATCATCGTGTGACATAAACCTATTAACAAAAGTGAATAGGGAATGATTATTAATTATGGCATACTAAGTTGTCAGTGATTTTGACTATTTTAACATGTAAAAATGTTAAATTCCAAACTTACATCATCATGGTTTGGCATCATGAGCTTGACTAATTGTCCACCATGTTCATAATTTCATTGTTGTCTTCATATCTATAAAACAACGTTTCAAATAATAATAAAAAAGTTCTATAAGAAAAATCCAGACCTCCATGCTGCTGCTCCTTGTGAGACAAAGTCAAAATTGCATTACACAATCTGACACATAAGAATCTCCTATATCCAAGTGGTATGTATCCAAATTCTTATAATAGTGTCTTCAAGACTTATGTTGACATTGCCAATGAGATATTTAAGCAATGAAAGATGGAGCCTTCTTCATTGTTATATATGTAACAGTCTTTTATTAATATAAAGATTGATGGTTTTGTCTTTCTGAAAATAAAATGTAAAAATAATTTATTGTGGTCAATTGAAAAGTTTTTTTTTTAAAGCTTTTCATTATGGAAGGGCGACATAGATATATGCCCTTCTAATTGAAATTTGGACCTGCCCTTCAAATTTGATCACTGTGTGGGACCTTAACAAACAATAAAAATATTCCGCCGCGCGTTATATAAAACATATAACAAAACCTTTGTCAAAACTTCAAACGAACCCTTTAGCCGTGGGTATTTCATCACGAATTGATCATTTTACCATGTACCTTCTTCTAGAGGAATATTCTTCCAATTGATTAGATACTTCGTAATGGTTATATGTCAAAGAGATACATAATGTTTATCTATAACTTTTTGTGGTTCAAGAATCAACTTTCATTCTTCATCTAATTTTGGAAGTTCTATTTACATTGGCATATTTTTTCCCAAAACCTTTTTTAGGCAAGATACATGAAAAACCTTATGAATGCAAGAAGAAGGAAAATATAACTTCTATACCACTTGTGCAATCCTATGAATGATTATTTAGGGCCATAACATTTTTGAGCTAATTCTTTATTCTTCTTTTTCTTGAATGAAGATTGCTTATAATGCTATAATCTAAAAAATACCCAATTACCCTCTTCAAATTATCTTTCACTTCAATGTTGTTCCCCTTGTTGTTTTATCATGTTTCATGTCATTTGAAGGTTTTCCATAATAATTTTCAAAGTTTTTTTAGTATTTTCCATATGTGACTCTGTTTCCTATACTTTGGACTTATCTTGCAAAAAGTATGAGATACTAGGAGTTGGATATCCATAAAGGGCCTTAAATGGGGAAATTTTAGTAGATGTGTGATAGGTAGTATCATATTACCATTCCTCCTTGACGAACCCACTTCATCCATTAAGATTTCTTTTCTAATGAGTAACATTGTAGATAACCTTAAAAACATTTGTTAACTATTTTTGTTTGACCATTTGATTGTGTTTGATATGTAGAACTCATGGCAGCTAGTGTTTCTCCACTCATATTAAATAATTATTTCCAAAAGTTTCTTGTTATTATTACTTTAGGAAAACCATGAAGACTATGAATTTCTTTCACAGACACTTCTGCCACTTGGCTTGTTGTTTATGTACTTTGAGCTCTACAAAAAAAATCTACAAAATTTGTCTATATAAATGACCACAAAAATGTAATACTTACCTTTATATTTCAGTAACCCTGTAATAAAGTCTATTGATATATCTTCTAGTCTTTGAATATGTATGTGAAATGGTTGAAGTAACCCTAGAGATTTTACTATCTCTCTTTTATTTATTATGCAAACCTGACCTTCTCTTACAAAATTTTGAATATCTTTATTCATTCCTTCCAAAAATATATGTTTTGATCCTTTGAGATGTTTTAAGGAACCCTGCATCCTACCATCAGAGAGACATGGGACTCCCTTAATATTTGTTTATTCAAATATGCTTGCGTGCATAAAAATATTCTACATTTGCACCAAAGTATATCTCTTTCACTCCCAATGCTCCATAGAGTTCATCCCATCCTTTATAAATTTTAGTTTTTGTTTAGTACTATTGTAATTTTTCCATTATGGCAAGCTTCTTCTAGCCACCTAGGAATAGAAAATGTAATTGGATATAAATTTGAGGCCTCTTCTATTTTAGAAAGAGCATCATGTACTAAATTTTCCTTACCTTTTTTGCAGATTATCTCAAAATTAAAACTTTGCATTTTTTCTTCTCATTTTTGTTAATCTTCCAATGAAATCCATAGCTTCAAAAAATACTTTATGCTATCATGGTATATCTTGACTTTAAAGTACCTCCCAGTGATATACTATCCTCATTTTTTATTGCATGTAATATTGCTTCCATTTATTTTTCATACGTAGATTTCACCAAATATTTTCTTTGAATTCCTTGCTTTTAAAAGCCAATGATATCCCTTATCGTGTTAATGTTACGTAAATTCCTTGTCCTAGTGCCTCACACTCTACTATGAATGTTTTACCAAAAGTAGGTGCAACCGATGTTGGTGTAGAAGACATGGCATCCATTAAAAGAGAGAATGCCAAAGTAGCCTCATCATTCCATATAAATGATATTTTCTTCAAGAGATATGTGAGTGGACTTGAAATGCATGGATAATTCTTAACAAATTATCAATAATATCATGTAAGTCTAAAAAATCTTCTAAGAACCTTGATTTTCTTAGGAATAGGTCATTTTGTAATAGCTTGCATCTTTTGAGGCTCCAACTTCACTCTTTCCTTTAAAACAATATGAACCAAATACTCGAATTCTTATTTCCCAAAAGCACATTTGGATATTTTTACATAAAAATGATTGTTCTCAATAATTATTTATATAACTTTTCCACATGTTTAGTGTGGTATTCCCATGATTTATTATAAATATGTGTATTATCCAAGAAAACCAACACAAATTTTATAAGATGGGATCAAACAAAATTGTTCTTAAGTCGAGCCCGCCAGACTTCAAATGGCGATAAACCATAATTCAAACCAAATTCGCGTTCCAAAATAGCCTGCTGATGTCGGCCAATTTTGTGACGCAAAAACCAATTGAATTCCGCCCTAATCTTTTTCGGGTCCGAAGTTGGGCTGGCATACGGAGGGAGAGTTGTGACGCGAATTTCTTATCAAATTCGCCCTAATCTTTTTCGGGTCCAGATTTCCACTGCGCGAGCGGCCCAAACAAAGATCCGCTCGAATCAATTTCGCCATGTGTCCTCAAATCAGCCGCCAGCCCGTTCCCTAGATGCGGGTGTACCGATGGCGTTTAAGGCGTATGATGGATGTGGCGATTTCATACTAATCGCTAAGTTTTAACGCAAGCTCAATTAAGTTCCAAAGGTTTTCACATCAAATCGCATTAAGTTTTAACATCATAAAAGACCGACCTCCACCTCGTTAACAATTCCGCATGTTCTTAACATGATCCGCTTTCGGCTCATTAATGATCGTAGATTAATTATGACGAGCGTCCTTCGATTGCATTGCCGTCGGGTCGATAAAATGGCATTTCGCTATGGTTTTTCGCACGAGCCGCGTCGGGTTACACGGCTCGCTCACCGTGACGAGAAGAGAAGTGGCCAGCTGAACTACCGTTTGTGACTCCACGCATATCCGTACTTTCCTACCCGGTCCTTGTATTTCTTCCTCTCGTTTCTTGGAATTCTTCTTCTCCGTCTCCTCTCGTGCCCACCGCCGAGGACCGCACCCATGCCTCGCCCGCGTCAAAGGATGCGTCACGTTAGGAGCACTAGAGGTCAACCCCCGCGCGCTCCCTCCCGCCCCTCAACCGAGTCGTCTTCTCCGATTCAAAGGATTATCACGGCGCAGTCACTATCTAGATACTAGAAGTGGGCAGGGTCGGGTTCTGTGGATCCGGCCACCGTATGGGCTCCCCGCGCTCCTCATTTCCCACCGCTTCACCTTCTCCCACGACGCGCACGCACTTTTTTTTCCTTAATTTCTCTCCGTAATCGCCCATGAATCACGCCCACCATCGTGGTTTTCCGTGGAGGAGGCCCAAATGGAAGAACAATGCACCCGTCCGGTGGGTCTGAGCTCAGAAAAAGCCGGCCAACATTCGGGCCTTCAGGAGGGGAGCGGTGGCATGACTGTGGAGGTAACACCTAGCGATCCTGGACCTTCCGAAGGATGGCGCCGAATCGTCGAGGAGCCGGAGGAGTAGTTTGGTTAATTTGTTTTTCTTGCTTCGCGGCCCACTTAATCAGGCTGCTTTTAGATTATTTTACTGTGCTGGACCTTTGTAATATTTTTGAATTCTGTAAATTAAACGTTCAAGACTGGTTTCCCCGTATGAGGGCAGTCTTCTTAATTATTTGATTTTTTGATGACAAATTTGCCATGAGTCTGGGCAATGATTTTGACTTCGGTGTAATTTTATTCCCATTGTTAATAGATTAACTTTACTTAGAAAAAAAAATGTTGCCCTGTTTCTATTTTAAACCTGTTTTTTGAAATATAGAGCCATGTTTATATGATTGTTTATAGTCGAAGTGCTGCGGGGTGGTTTATTATATTAATATTTCACGGTCGAATTATGTTCATAACAATTGGAAAAAAAAAATGTTGCCCTGTTTCTATTTTAAACCTATTTTTTGAAATACAGAGCCATGTTTATATGGTCTACGTATTATACTCTTTCTCTGTATATCTACAAGAACCTTTTTGCTATGAACAGGGTGGATGCTGTAGCGGGCTACTAATGGAAACAAGCGAGCCTGAACCTTACATCTCGGATGCAACAAATGGTTACCAATTTTGGAATCAAGCGAGCCTGATCTTACAAGCGAGCCTGGGTTTCTGCAGATGGTTTTTATTTCCGGGAACAAGCGAGCCAAAACATACAATCGACCCTGGGTTTATACATATTTTTTCTCTATCATGGATGCTTTTTGTGTGAGGTGTATATCAACAGTACATGTCTCTGCACATTTCCTGTATCCGCTTTATGATACTATTTTATGTGTTGACAGGTTATCACTCTGCCTTCAAAACTAGCAATGTTGGTTTATTGATATGGTCTGATGGTCTTTTTATATTTTGGACATATCACACTCCTCACATGATTAGCGTTTTTCTCTGTTCAAGGATTTTGGGTACTTTAATTTATATTTGGAACAATGGACGTCGGTACTCTATCTGTTGCTTTACTATTCTACATACTGCTATTTCACTTTCTTATAGATGCCTCGGGCATATTTGGATGCTTTCTCATATTGTCGATAATCTCCATGTGGACCGTTACTGGGTTTTATATCAAGTCCCTGTATGTGACATGGGGTATTTTTCTATCACTGTCTCGGGTGGGACTTCCACTTTTCTGGATGGATATTTGGGTTCCAATCTTCAGATGTGAAAATGTAATGACTTCATGGACTGTTTTACTTCATATAATATATTCAAAACAACGTTTTTTCTCTTGTGAAAAAAAATTGATTAATGTTTATCACTCTGCCTTCAAAACTAGCGATGCTGGTTTATTGATATGGTCTGATGGTATTTTTATATTTTGGACATATCACACTCCTCACATGATTAGCGTTTTTCTCTGTTGAAGGATTTTGGGTACTTTAATTTGTATTTGGAACAATGGACGTCGGTACTCTATCTGTTGATTTACTATTCTACATACTGCTATTTCACTTTCTTATAGATGCCTCGGGCATATTTGGATGCTTTCTCAGATTTGTCGATAATCTCCATGTGGACCGTTATTGGGTTTTATATCAAGTCCTTGTATGTGACATGGGGTATTTTTCTATCACTGTCTGGGGTGGGACTTCCACTTTTCTGGATGGATATTTGGGTTCCAATCTTTAGATGTGAAAATGTAATAACTTCATGGACTGTTTTACTTCATATAATATATTCAAAACGACGTTTTTTCTCTTGTGAAAAAAAAATGATTAATGTTTATCACTCTGCCTTCAAAACTAGCGATGCTGGTCTATGTTGCTGGTTTATTGATATGGTCTTATGGTCTTTTTATATTTTGGACATATCACACTCCTCACATGATTAGCGTTTTTCTCTGTTGCAGGATTTTGGGTACTTTAATTTGTATTTGGAACAATGGACATCGATACTCTATCTGTTGCTTTACTATTCTACATACTGCTATTTCACTTTCTTATAGATGCCTCGGGCATATTTGGATGCTTTCTCAGATTGTCGATAATCTCCATGTGGGCCGTTACTGGATTTTATATCATGTCCCTGTATGTGACATGGGGTATTTTTCTATCATTGTCTGGGGTGGGACTTCCACTTTTCTGGATGGATATTTGGGTTCCAATCTTGAGATGTGAAAATGTAATGACTTCATGGACTGTTTTACTTCATATAATATATTCAAAACAACGTTTTTTCTCTTGTGAAAAAAAAAATGATTGTTTATAGTCGAAGCGCTGCGGGGTGGTTTATTATATTAATATTTCACGGTCATTGGAATGCCCACAATTCATAACAAATATTGGAGATTTACTGTCCTATTTTAAAGTTTCATTTTTTTTTTTAAATTGAACCCGCCGTCGGTATACCGACGCCTTGTAAGCGTCGGAATTACGACATCTTAAAAACGTTGGAAGAGCGACAGTATAAAAACGTCGAACCACATTTCGTCAGAATTGTGACAATTTACAAACGTCGGAAGAGTGACGTTCAAAACGTCGGACAACATTTCGTCGGAATTGCGACAGTTTACACACGTCGGAAGAGCAACATCCAAAACATCGGACCACATTGCATCGAAATTGCGACAGTTTAAAAACGTCGGAAGAGCAACGCTCAAAACTTCGGACCACATTTCGTCGGAATTGCGACAGTTTACAAACATCGGAAGAGCGACGTTCAAAATGTCGGACCACATTTCGTCGAAAGTGTGACAGCTTACAAATGTCGAAAGTGCGACGGTTTGGGAAACGTCGGAAGAGCGACGCCTGTTTGGAGGCGACGGAAAAAGTTTCAGTAGTGCGACACTTTTTAAGTGCGTCAGAATTGCGACGGGATGGCAAACCATTTTTTGCCCATCCTCGAAATATCACTCTTGCAACGACTATGTGTCGGAATAGCGGCACGTGGCCAAATCGGAATATCATGCAAATTTTCCTGTGTGTGTGTGTGTG